>VYXB01006016.1:333-40128 GCA_013397135.1 Pachyramphus minor
GGAATAAAGGGGAGTTTGAAAACTCGGGCTTTGGCACGCTCTGCATCCACTTTTTTTTTTTAATGAGGGGTGACTTTCCCGTTTGTTTTAGCCAGTTTCCAAAGCCATCACAGAGCCGTCTCCTTTTATTTTCCCCTTCCCTCTTTCTCTCTGGGATGAAGGCGACAGGGAAAGACACTGATTTCCGCCCCCCCCCCACCTTGTTTTCTAGGCATAGAACTTGGAAATGATATAGGGATGTACCTGTCTGACTTTGGGGTATCCCTGTGCCCAGCTCTTTCCTGAGCACTTTTGTTCGCTTAGAGCCTGGGAATCCCTCCAGATGGAGACGGCCGGCGGGGGGGCGGGGCATGGCTCTCATTTGCTTGGGCTGCCCAAGCACCTCTCCGATGGCGGCTCCCCATCCTGTCCCACGGCAGGTGCTCCTCTGAAACCCCGAGAGCTTGCGAGGGTCCTGCCGTGCAGGGGAAGGAATTCAGCAAAAGTTTTGAGTTGTGAGGTGGAGAGCAGAAGGGGAGAAAGTATCCAAAGAAGTAGGAATGGGAGGGAAGAAGAGGGCCCTTGCTGGGTGCGAAGGTAATACGGTGATCAGGATTGCTGGGCATCAACAGCTCCTGCCTGCTGGGTCCAGCAGCAGTGCAGGGAGCAGCGGGCGAGGGTGGCAGAGTGAGCAGTGCCTTGAGAAGCTGCACCTCTGGCAGTACCAGGGTCACAGCATAAGGCTGTCAGGTAGGCAAAACTTATGATTTGATTCCTTTGTCCCACAGGTGACAAATCCCAGTTCAGGAAGGGATTTTAGCACATCCTGTAGTGAAGCAATGATAATCATCCCATCAACAACAAAAAAGTCTTTCTAAATTGGGGCTGAGAAGTAAAATATCAAATGCCTCAACATAATTATTTTGCAGCAAATGATGATAAATCACTGCCGTTCTCTGCTTTGTCATCCAGCTCACATACAAATAATCTACACATAGCTGGTCAGTGAGTTGCCTCTTTTAAAAAAAGCTGCAGATTAAACCTTTATGCAGGGTTTGTCACTGCTGGCTGGGGCTGGGGTGGTCGTTAAGGTGCAGATGTGACATGGGAGCTCTGATGTCTCTAGCAGAAGCCTTGTGCATGCAGCCTTACTGGGAAATGGCATGTGAAGTAAGACTGCTGTGTGCTGCTGTGGTTTTATTAGACTGGTAGATGAGTAATATTGTTGTTAAAGTGGTATCTGTGACCAAAGTGCTTTGCCAGTGTAACATATTTCTGTCCCAGTGAAGCCTTTCTAATGTAGATGTGGCTTCAGCGTGTTGTATGGACTCAGCAGCTCTTTGAAACACAGAATTGCAAATCGATCTCCAGGTCAGGGAAAGCAAGGTGCTGGCCAGCAACTGGGACGAATATGAATGCTAAGAAGCCCATGCATTTTTAAAGTTGTTGCTGGCCCTTACTGTAGTTCAAACCCATATGCATTTATCCCCTCAGGCTTCTGCAGAAAGAAATGGCCAACAGCTCTCCCATGTTGTCCTGTCTTCTTGTATCTGTGATGAACTCTGGCAGAAAGCGTGTAGAGATGTTTTAGCTCAGTGATCAGCCCAAAGACCTTGTGATTACTCACCTTCATAAAATGACATTTTTCCCACCTGTCGACCCCAAAAGTTCTTCTGTCAGAGTTTCATCACACAGGACATTTCTTGCTATCAGTATTTGAAAGTAGAACATTTTTTCCAATTGCTTTCTCTCAAAGTACCACTTCTTTTTTCCTTTTTACTCTAATTACAATCAACAGTTTATAGACGGTGTCTCTGTAAAATCAATAATCCATTATATGAATCCATTATATGAAACAGCACATGTTGGCAGTTTTGGTTCTCTCTTGTTGCAGGGGGAAAGTTTTATTGTGTTTTTATTAAAAGTCAAAAAAAAAAGGCCAACATTAAATATATCAAAGTTACTGGCTTCTTTTTGCATTTTCAAACTAGCTTCAAACCTCTCCAGTCTGGAAGGAGAACACAGCAGGTTTTGCTCATCCTTGTAAAAGACAAAGATTTTAATGCCAGGCATGACATCACCGTATTTGCGTGTGCGACATCTTCAGGTTTTATTCCTTTTTGCTTTGCTCTAACTTGGATGATCCTCAGCAACTCTGGAGTCTCTTCTGGTTGGGATGTTTTGACCCATGTCTAAATTATTCTTTTTGTGTATTTGCTTAAAGAATGAAAACATGTACTGAAAATAAATCAAAATACTATTTTAATTAGATTTTTTTTCAGAAACAGTGTCACAGCTGAATTCCGTGAGATTTCAGCGTGGCTGTCATTTTTCAGTAAAGCTGCATTTACATTCTGTGTGGAGTGTAGTTGTAGTTTGACTTTCTTTCAAGAATGAGGATAATTCAGCAAGTGTGTTCTTCCCCTAAAAGTTACTGCACATCTGCATGATAGTATCTGTTCATATTGAAAGTAAGTAATAAACAAAATAGGCATTAAAATAATCTATAAATGCTTTAACTTAAAGCAATTAAAATAATTGCTGCTCTTCTATCAAGGTGTGTTTATATGTGTCAGGTCAGCTGGAACTAAATTTGTGGTTAGTTTATTTTACCAGTCCTTTGAAAATGGATTTCAAGTTTACTGGATGTCATGATACAGTTCAGTCCCAGGATAGCAGCATTTGGGGTTTTTTTTTTGAAAAGTCAAAAGAATTGTTGATTTCCACAATGTTCCAAATACTTTTCATACAGGGTAGTATTTGAGAGTTTCATTTGGAAAGGTGTAGCAAAATAGAAGTAAAATTAATTGGGCCCTCAGAAGATGAAGAGGGTTCAATTCCAGCCTTACCTTCCAGAGGCAGTTCTGAAATCACTAAGTCAGCCCTCCCTCTGCAAAACTGCCATGCGTTTCCATGTCAGAAGGGTTGTTTGGTTGATTGTTTTGCCTTAAAAAATATGCACTTGGGGTTGTGGCAAGAAACGTGAGTCTGGATCTAAGACAATGGACTTGGTAGGGTTTCCTCAGAACCATGAAACCCTAAACTGGTTTCTAAAGTGAAAACTGAATTTTCCATAAGCTGAGTTTATGTAGAATGACCAGTACTGTGCATCTGCTGGTGAAACCAGGAGATCAGTGAAACTGAGGGAGGGGTGTGAAATGATGATGTGTATTTAGTACTGAAGAGGCCTCATATGGTTTTTGTTAGTGAGCAGAGAGGTAGCTGAGGGGACTTTAAAGTCCTCCTGAGGAGATTTGTTCTGATAGCTGCAGAGATGGGTTGTGGTGCAACATCCCCTTGAATTCATGGATGAGACTGCATGAGCTGACCTGCAGTGGGCAGTGCCCCGAGCGGGGCTGGAGGTGGGAAGGCTCATGTCAGTGCTTGACGGGAGAGTTTGCCATCTGGAGGGCTGACAGAGAGGGGAGGAGGGGTCAGGAGCAAATGGGGAAGAAGGTGATCTGTAACACCTATGTGGTTTGAAATCGCACATCAGGAGTGGAGGGGGGTGAGATGTCAGCAAGTTTTGACAACCTTTTGTGAATTGTCCGGGTGTGCAAGTACATGCTGGGTGGTGAAAGCAGGGCACAGGTGAGGAATTCAGTGTCATTCTGACAATGAGCCTCCCCAGCTACATCTGCAGCTCTTGTCTTCTCCAGATTGTTGTCCAGTGGGGATCTGATCTATCTAAGCAAAGCCTGGTCACCACTTGCTTGCCTCTCAAATTAACTATTCCTGACATTTTGAGAGGAATTTGCAGATCCCAACACCCCTCACCCCAACCTACATGGACTACAGGTTAAACAGGGCCATGGCCCAGGCTCACCCTTGGGATCATTTTCCATCTGCATGGTTCACAAGATCATGAAATCATGTATAATCACAAGACAATCTCTGTCTTGTGCTGCATTTTGTCTTGCAGCTGGGGGAAACCTGCTGGCTGCCCAGCCCCTGGGGGTGAGAGTTCAAAGGTGCTTTTAAAGATCATCTCATCCAATATTGCCCATGATGAACAGAGACACCTTGCACTAGACCAGGTTGCTCAAAGCACTGTCCAGCCTGACCTTGAACTCTTGCAGGGATGAAGCATCCACAACTTTGCTCAACAGCCTGTTCCACTGTCTCACCACCCTCATCATAAAAAATTTCTTCCTTATGTTCAATCTAAACCTACACTATTTCAGTTTAATACCATTGCTCCTTGTCCCATCACTACAGGCTTTGGTAAAAAGTGAGCATGCATGTATTTAATGTCTCCTTAGACAGAGTACCCAGAGCCTTGGAGCACACAAATCCTTTGGTCGGGTCAGCATTCTACAACCACATCAAGAACTTTTTTGTTGGGTTAATGTGCTGATTGTGGGTTTATCCTCCCAAACCCTGTCACAATAAGTGACATTGGCAGAAATACCCCTTTGCTGGTGCAACAGCCGTTCTGCTTGTTGGTTTTGCCAGGACAGCTGCATCAGTGACATGCCCTGGGCTGATGCAACCACATGGTACGTGTTAGTGGTACAGAACTGACATGGGATGTGTCCATGCAGAGATGCCTGTCATCATGTGCTTGTTCAGCTCTTGATGTCTGCATGTCAAACCTCCTCTCTGGGAAACCTGTGTTACTGCTGGAGTTAAGCCCAAGTTCAGCCCAGACTTCCCTGCAGGTGCAGGCAGTGGAGGCTCTGGGTCACAGGAGTGGGTGCATCCTGGTCCAAATGCAAGTGGCTCTGTGCATGTCACAGAGGTTCCTCCAGGCTGGTGTTATCTGACCGTGATGTAGTTCAGTTCACTTGGGAAACTTTTCCACAACCCAAAATTCATCTTATCTTCTGGAAGAATGTTGCAAGATGAAAAGCAAAGTTATTTACCTTGTGTTACTCCACTTAGCAAACCCTTACCTTTGGGTTTGCACAGAAACAGCCTTCTGCTTGTCTCCCTCCTTTCTTGAGGTATAGATATATATCTTTAGTATTATTTTTTAACCTGCAGCATTTCCATGCTGTGACGTACAGTGTTGTTCCAGTTGGCACGGATGGAGGGGACAATTAATTTCATGTGAGCAGTGGGAGGGGTGGGATGGGAACTTCTTGCGCTGGTTTTCATGCCCTCTCACAGGCCTGAAATCTTGGGATTTCCTTCCTTTTTTTTCCCCCCATTCTTCCTGTCCGGGCTTTATTTCCCCTCTTAAAGAATTTTTTAAACTTTGAACCTCAAATTACCTGTTGATTTTGGCTTCTTTTTTGTAGCTAATTGTCTTGTTCCCACAGTTTTCTAATAAGTGTTAAAACTGTGTATTTTACTCGCTGGAGCTCAAAACAAACAAACAACAAACAAATGGAAAGACATTTTCTCACTTTTTTTTGATCAATGATCATAACTAAGGAAGCCTCAAGTTCAGTGTTACTTAAGCTCTTGTCCAGCGTCATGAGTGGAGGAAGAAGTCTTGTGAGCACAACTGTATAGGGAACAATGTGGGTCCTTTTTTTTAAACAGAATCTTGTCATTTGTGGTTTGGGGTTTTTTTGAACAGCGCCCCCAAAAAAGCAGGTTCTGAGCTGCTGCTGAAGGCGCCCTCAGAATGGTTTAGTAAAATACCAATATTTCTTAAGAACTCTGTGCCCCTTCTGTCACCTCCAATGTATGTGTTCTTTTTCTCACTCCCAAGTTTTGGACATCTATTTTTTTATATTTCTCAACCTGATTTCATACTTACTAGTTTCAGTTACTTTATGTTACACTTCAGTTAGATAGCAGAAGTGGAAAAATACTTGTTTGTTTTTCTAAATCTTATTTTCAGGAAGAAAATCCAAGAGTATACCAGTTGGAGGTAGTTAAGTTTTAGGATTTCAAAGAGTGCCGGGATGGAGGCCTGGGAAGTGATGCTGGGAGGTTTTGTCTCCTCTCATGCCAGTGGAATCCAGTACTAAGCAGACAGCGCCAGCATCTCCGAGCTTTGCTGCCGGGCAGGCGGAGCACTGCTGATTCACTTTCACACAAAATGAAGGAAAGTCCTGGTGGTTCTGGCCTGAAGTGTTTTTGAGGATATGCCTTTCCCACCCCTCCTCCTGTCACCCACCTCAAAAGCAAATATGTTTTGTTGTGGGGTTTTCTTTTTCAGCATCCTCTTGAGTAGAAACTGTCAGGCACCACAGGGAATTTTTCCTTGTCTTTTGTCTCTCCAGAAACTGATTTATTTAAATGATATGCTGGAAGCATACTGCTGTTACAGGCTTTGGTGCTTGTTGTCTTCTGAGGTTCGATACAGTTTCCTTGAAAATTGTGGAAGATAGGATTATCCCTGAGAATCATGATTTCCCCTGCAGCTGTTTTTTTCTGCATTTTTCCAAAGAGATTCCCCTTCCTAGTCTTCTGAGAAGAGTGGCATTGGGTCAGACCTGTTTATTTATGTGTGATTGAAAGTGTGGAAGTTGTTGGGAGTGCTTAGCTCACTCTGGGGAGAGCACTTGGCTGCCTGGCTTGAAGTCCACCTGACTGTCACTGCTCCCACCCATGGGACCACTACACTAACACCCTCATTTTGCTCGGGCATAGGTAGTTACAGAGTCCTTTGACACTCATTTATTTACCATCTGGCATCCCCATGTCATCTTTTGCAGGCTGTCACAGTTACGATGCTGCTTTTCATTATTGTCATGTCATACTCGGTACCAGGAGGAGTCATGACTTTGTGGTTGCAGATTTTTGGGGTGTGTTCCTTATCTCTCAGGACTTGGCAGCCTGTTGTTTTTGACAGAGAGAAGCCCTTTTAACCTGGACTTTGACCTAAGGTGCAGGTCCTCCCAACCTGTGCTTGGATATTAAGGTGCCAGCTCCACCATATCACCTTTTTGAGGGCTAGGTTTAGTTTTCTGTCAAAAGCCAGCAGTGATACAACACTGAAAAAGCTTCATGGCGTTTTCACACCACAGAAAGTATCTGGGGTTGCTGCACGGGAGAGTCGGCAAACACAGCAGAGTCCCCGATACACCCAGTGGAGGCTGGGGAGTGCAGGGGCTGGTGGCCACTGAGGACCTGCAGGATTTTTCCCAACTGGTGGGGGTAGGAAGTTCCCAGGTACAAAAGGTGATGAATAAATTCAACAGGAAAGTGCTGCCTTAGGAAGCCGCTACTTCCCTCTGCCTGTCTGGGATTCTCCAGCATAAGAGAGGAATTGGCTCCTCGGGTGTTTTAAAACAATTGGAGTGACAAGGAATAATGATGTGTTTGGAGGGAACTGTTTTCTTAGCTGCTTTTAAGTTGGCATCTTCTCTTCCTTTAGAGTGGGAGCATCCTCACAATTTTACTGTTGCTAAAGCAGTTTTCACAGGATGCCCCTCCTCTACGTGTCTGCTGGCATCTTGTCTGTGTGCCTGGTGGCGATGTAAAGAGGATGAGGTGGTTTGGGCAATACTGCTCAAGGCGAACACAAGTTTCAAAATCCACAGTTAATCAAATATGGGGAAAAAAACGTGTTGGCGCTCTGTGAAGGATTTTACTTTCAACCCTAAGTAAGCTTGAAGTGCCTTAAATTCTGTTTGCTTCTCCCATTATCCTGGATCTTAGCCATATGTGT
Source organism: Pachyramphus minor (assembly GCA_013397135.1). NCBI lineage: Eukaryota > Metazoa > Chordata > Aves > Passeriformes > Tyrannidae > Pachyramphus > Pachyramphus minor. Next base: position 7,883 of record VYXB01006016.1, read on the forward strand.
AAGTACCTTACTTTCATGTTTTACCTTATTTTTACATATTTACTCTCTGTGTGATGGTCCAGAGGAGCGTGCGAACACTCAGTGCGTGTCCAAGCCAGGAGAGGAGTGTCACAATATATTATTTACACTGAAAAGAGCTTCTGCATGGGGATGATCTTAGCTCTGGCCCCATCTCTTCTCTGGCAGCAAATCAGAGCACTGAGTTGGTGGATTTAGTCTCCTGAAATCTGAACTCCTTTTTGCTTGCTCTGTTCTTGATTTTTGGGAAGCAGTGAATGGTCTTGTTCTCACCTCAAAGCGCTCAAGGGTAATTGCTTTCAACCTCGGGGTGTACAGCCCTAAGGTGCATGTGGTCACTGGGCACCAGACACCCTTTGCCAGCTGGCCCCAGTTTCCTGCGGAGTCCTCTGCACCTCTCCCACAAAATTTCTGGGGGACATAAATATAGGGTTCTTTTAAAAGAAAAACAAAAAGCCATGAACTCCTGTCTGTACCCTCTTCCCAGTTTAGGAGAAAATACATTGTTGAGTGCATGTTTTGCATTTTTAATTTCTTTGTGGTATCCTCTTCCTTCCCCTCTTCCCCTTCCTACCTGTTCCCACCCTCACATCCCTTTGGAGGGCTCCATCTGCATCCCAGCAGGGAGCCTGCTGTGGCAGGGTGCTTGCAAGACAAGAAAGGCACCTTTCCATCTACAGGGAAGGCGCTGTTGTGATGCTTGTTGGAGTGAGGGATATGCTTTGAAATGTGATGAATATGAAGCACTCAGTGAAGAGTGTGAGGTACTTTGCAAGGAGATATTTGGGTATTTAACACAAGGGCTGCTGCATCCCAAAATTGGTGGTGATGTAAACATTATGCAGTACTGTATGGCAAAGGATTTGTGGCTGTTTGCAGGCTGCTTTACTTTCAGAAGGTAGCAGACAGCAGGAGGGGATGGGGATTACCACATGGCCTCTGCCACACTTTGAACCTCTAGATGTTTTGTGTGCAGTGCTATGAGATGTAGTTTGCTGCATTTTGGACACGGTGCATTTGCGCGGGAAAGCTGAATTTGTACCTGAGTCTCCTCTCTATTGATTTCTACAGCTGAGGTTTGAATTTGATCCTATTTTTCAGTTAGCTACCTTGGCCTTGAGACATCCTTTCCTGTTTGCCTCCTCTCACTGCCACAAGCAGCAGGACCACTGCTGATGTTTTAATCTAAAATGCTTCACTTATTTTATTTTACATTGTTTTTTAACCTGCTTGCATTTTATTCATCCCTGTGTAGATAGGGGTTTTATTTGTTCCTTCTGGCTCTTGTCCTGACCCTTTTACTGAATCTCAGGATGCAGGCTGCTGTGTGTTGGTTTGTGCATCCAGGCACTGCTATAACATCTTCTCAAGAGTTCCCATAAGGAGCTTCTGGCACAGGTTGGGTGAGAGACCCTTCTTCTTCTCAAGTTCATGAATGCAGCAGAGAAAGACTGTGATTTGCCACTCTTTATTATTGCCACCATTTATTTCACAACCTACAGATATTCACCTTAAAACACTCTTCACCTTTTGCTGTGGCCACCTGGCTTGTTTGGGGTTGCAGCGTGATTAATGTTTGGCTAGCGTATGAATGGCCGTTGTTCCTTTGCTGCGTTATAAAATCAGTAATAAGTAAGTAGTCTTAAGGTTGGAAACAGAAAATTTAACACACACTTAGCACTGAAAGTTTTACATTGTAGCTAGAGGACAAGGTAAAATAACTTTTTTTATTCTTTCTTAAATGAAACAGTAGGAAGTTGATTAAGAAACATTTGAGGTTGGATAGGTTTTTTTGATCGTTAAACTTTTTTTTTACTTGTCTGTGGTTTTAAAATATCCGTTCTTAAATTATTCAAAATAGGTGGTATGAGAATGCGGAACATCCCAATACACATTTGGATTTGGAAGGGTTCTTCATATGTTAAGTTTCATCCTTAATGTGATTTAAATAGTTCAAGGTATTTAGGTCTTTAAATCAAAGTTTATAACAACTAAGATGCTTCCAACTTAAAGCATGAAGAAGTGCTACATGCTGTGGGTTTTAAAAAGAAGCACTGTACATTCATTGGTAATTATGTACTTTACTATTAAATCTGAGTAGTGATTTTTTTTTTTTCAAAAGCATGTTTGGCAAATTATAGTTTTTAATCAAATTACAGAATGAAATCATTACTTGAAATTTAACATAATAAGTTTATTTTATAGGTCTTAGTACAGTAAGGATCTACTTAGGTCACCTTTGATCTGCATTGAAAGCAGCAGGCAGAGTCTTGGTGGAAGGTGAGCAAAGCCAAGGACCAGTTTTGTCAAAAAACAGAGGATGATTATCCCAGGAGGTGCTTGTAGGAAACCTACTGCTTAGGTGAGAGTAGAGTGTTGATAACGAAGTTTTTTTTCTCTTCAGTGAGAACCTGCAGATAGATCAGGCAAATCATAGTTAATTATTTAACAGAGGGCCCAGGTCTGCAGTTGCCTTTGGCTGCTGCACTACTAAACGTTTCTGGTTTGGAGGGTGGAATTAAGACTGTAACTTGGAAATTAAGCTTTTCTTTTCCTTTTCCTCTTCCCATTGAATGCAAGGCTCTTGACTGCCGGCTCTGAATGGCTAGAACAGATGAGCATTTGCAGTCTATGCTAAGGACACTTATATAAAAGGGATATACACAGATTGTATCTAAACTCAGTTTTCTGGGGGGGGGAGATGGGTCTGTGCTGTCACTGTCCATGCAGGAATCTTCAGGGAGCCTCTCTGCTGCCCATCCTTTTTTTTTTTTGGTGCAGACACCTATCTGAAAACCACTGAAAAAGCTTAATCTGTGACAAGCCAGATGTGACGTGAGCTGAAATCCGGGAGACTGATTATTCCTGGGGCCAGCAGGACCAACACAAACAGCTTTTAGCGTGTTTGACTTGTGAGATTGAATTCATGCATGCACTGGAAAGAGGAGTCAGACTAACTACTCTCCACAGCACCAGTGATGGGGGTCTCTCCTCCACACCCCGTCTGTTTTCATTAGACCAGTAGAAAGTTACTGTACTGGGATTGTTAGGCCCTCATACACATGAATGTGGAGGCAGGTGGAAACAAAGCTCACAAGTCCCTTAAAATCCAGGATAAAAGAACGGAAATTGAGTTTGGCAGTGTCCAAACTTATACCCAGTTCTTCTTGCCATCCCCTTTCATTTTGCTCCTTCACAGGCTGTAGGGCTGGAGTTGCTCCCAGCAGCCTGGCCGATGGCGCCCTTCCTCAGTAAAGCTCCTGGCAAGTGGAGTTGCCAAAAGGTGACGTGCTTTCCCAGCTGCAAACGTACAGACAAGGCGATGTCAGTTCAGAGGTACGAAAAAGTACAGCAAAAATACCTTTTCACCAGAGTCCTCTCTGCATTTGAGGCTGAAATCACAAAAATTGTTCTTTGAAGTTGCCTGCCTGATTGTATTGTGAGTTTGGCTTTCAGGGTGCAGCTTTGAAGGAGCAGTTGCGACATTTAAAAGACCCAAACACCCACTCCTTTTACTGGCATTGTTATGTATGTATGACTAGAGGGTGCACACAGGCACCTGCCTGTAGGCATTGCATGGTCCTGCCTGGGTGTTTGGGACATTGCACTTGTGTTTGAGTAAGATGCAGCACTGAGGCCTTTTCATTCCCACAGATGTGCCCAGAGCATTAGGACAGTCCATTCAGATCATCTGCAGCACTCTCCATCTCTGCTGGGTAACAGCAATGGGACAGAGGGGTTTCATGTGGTTCCACTGGAGGTCCTGTGATCAACTCCTGGGTCTTGGGAGAATTTGTTAGAAGGATCAAGCCATTCCTTTGCATTATCACATTGTAGTGAATGGGCAAACGCTACTGTTCTCATCTTGCCTTTACCTCTGAGATCACCAGCAGCTGCTTCATTAACTATTAATGGCCTGCTCATTAATGCTGTAAAAGGCAAGGACCAATCTTGCAAATTTTCTGGACTCTTCCCCTGAAATATTTATGACTTGCTCACTGTGCAAAAGGGCAAGAGCAACAGCAGAGAACATGCCTCCAAGTTTTGTTAAGCATTATTAAAGAGCTCATGAATATGAAGAAGCTGCCAGCTTCTGTCTGTTTTTTGGCTTTCCAAGCTAGCACTACACATCTGGCTCTAGGGGTTGAGTGAGCTGGTGGTTTGCTAAAGTACTGGTGGCAGAGTCTTGGATGCTTTATTGATGATCAGTGGTTCCTGTAGTGCCTTCCTTTGTATCCTCCTCTACAAGCACCACAGTGTAATTGATACCTCCAGGGGAGGTTACCAGGGAGGTTTTGTTTAAGAGATGGGGAAACTGAGGCACAAAAGTTGAACAGTTAGCCTGGAGCCAAGCAACAGAAAGCCAGCAGAGAATGGAAATGTTTTACCCAAAACTGTAATGCTACTTTTGAAGTCTGGTTAGTGTGAAAGAGGGGGATGCTTGCCAAGCCTCCTCTGAAGCCATTGCTACAAGTCATTCCCATCGCATTCCAAACAGAGCTCCTACATGATTGCAGAGACCAGCACTCAGTAGTTCTTTCCCTGTGAATGTGCCAGTGGTTTTAGCTCCCTCCAGTACCAAGAAGCAGCAGGAAAGCCATTTTTCCCTTCCATCCAGATTTTGGAGATAAAACTGTGTTCTTCTCATTGCTTACATCAGTCACTCAGTCATGGCTTGGCTTCGCAAACAAAGATTTCGGAAGGACTCTTCCCATCCTTGCTACAGGCACGCTGATGGCTGAAAAGGCCAATGCGTGACAGACAAGTCTGGTTGCAAAAGGCACAACAGAAAGACTCCCCAGGTGGTGCCGACAAGACGCGATTCTCTCTGCATTGTCTTTTCTCCTCGAGAGTGATCCTGTGTGAGTTCTCAAAGGAGGCAGCAGCATTACAGCATCCAGGCCTCCCGATTGGAAGCCAGAGTAGACCAATGGTGATGATCAATATGGCCAAGGCTGAGATATTGCTTCAGGGAGTCCTTGTATCTCCTTTTTGGGGCTCCTCTCTTGCGGCAGCCGGTGGCAAGTTCACCACGGAGCACAATCTTAGGGAGGTGGTGGTGCTTCATCCTGGAGACATGCCCTGCCCAACGCAGCTGTGTTCTCAGCAGCATGGCCTCGTGACTCGTGACTGCAGCCTGTTCAAGAACAGACATATTGGTCACGTAATCCGTCCAGTGGATGTTATCAGGATTGTACGGAGGCAACGTTGATGGAAGCGTTCCTAGAGTCGCGTTGCTTGTATATACCAGCAATAAAGAGTCTGTCCACTAAATCCCAATTGCAGCTCATCTGGTGGTGCACCAGGCGGATAAAAATCTCCATTTCTTTCCCACAGCCATCTGCAGAGCGAACACTAGTGTAAATACATGTGGGAGGCATTTTTTGGTAAAGTAGGGAGATATGCTTTAAAGAGAAGAGGTATGACTCCAGGAGTGAGGACTGGTCTGTACAGTGCTTCACATCTCTTCATTATGCAGATGGCCTTCAGAGTAAAAAAGCTCTTCTGTGTTTGGAAGATGCAGGGTGTGTCAGGAATAACCAGACTTCAATACTGTTTGAGCTTCTGGGATTGCATGTAGTGCTCAGGTGGAACCAGGTGGGAAAACAAATCCATATTGGAAACATTCCCTGGTACAACTTGCTCATTATTTCTTACAGAGTGTGAATATTGTATCCCACATTAAATCACATTGCAAGGGATGCTTGTTTTTCCTCCTGGAGTAATTCCTTTTAGTTGCTGAAGCAAAGTTACAGTGGATCCAGGATAGAATTTCAAAGCCCTTCACCGAAGTAATGTTTAAGGTTTTATCTTAACAGCTCGATTTCACACTGCTGTAACAAGTGAATGTGGTAGCCAAAACTTAGTGGTAGAACATGGTCATGTTGTGCCCTATATGATTGCAGCAGGTCCTGGTGGGGCTCCATTGTCACGCTCATCTCCAGGAATATTCCAGGAGCGCACTGAATGCCATCTAGTTTTGCCCTCAAAACTACAGTAAGTGTTTCTGGGGAAGACTTCTGGGACTCTGCTACTAAAAGACTAGCATCCAGATCTTGAGTGACTCTTGTCATTCTTTTGGAAGCAATTCCTCCAAAAGCTGGAAAATGGGTAAATGCAAGAATTGAGTCCCTGTCTGTTGACTGATGCAGCTGTTCTAGAGACAGATGCACTGGAGGCTGCCGAGCAGATCATTGGTGTTTTTTAGTTGCCAGTGGTGCTGTTACCTCTCCATCTGTAGAGCTGCTCTCTTAGTCATGGAAGCTCTGACCCTCGTCTCAGCAGCAGCACAAATTTCCACCTAAGTTTTGGGACCCCTTTCCTAACTTCTTCGTTGGTAGTTAGGAGTCTGCCACCCAAAACAGACCCTCTTCCTTTTCTCTGAATTTGAGGTTGAATTGGGGTGAGAGATGTTGTAAAATCTCTGTTCCTGACCAGACGGAAGATCAGTGTAGTTCAAAATGTTGGGGGTTGTGTCTTATCACTGCCAAAGGCATCAGTGATCAAGTATCAATTATGTGAGAAAACACAGTGATAATTGACAGTGTCAGTAAGTAGAACTTATTGTATCCTGTGAAATAACTGGAAAAAGGAGGGGTTCTCTGTCAAAACATCAACTTTCGGTTCTTGGTATCAGAGTGTGAACTAAATCAGTGTCTGGCAACAGTGGAATTCCAGGTGTGTCTTCTGCATGCTGCTCAGCTGTGAGTTACACCTTCAAGGAAAAAGCATGTCTGTGTGCAGTCTTGTGCAGATTCCTGATTTCAGCACTTTGGGACTGAGAACTAGACCTTGCTTTAGAGGATGCTCCAACTCATGGTTAATTTTCCTTTTCTGGCAATGTTGTCAAGATAAAAGTGATTGTTCACATTCATGAATAGTTCTTTCTAAAGTGTAGCCATTAAAGTGATGTCTTGGCATCTAAGTGGTCCATGGGGTACTGGTAGTTCACTGGGACTTACGGGTCTCTAGCATTTTTGTTTGAAACAAGCTGTTTATTAGCTATATCTGTGTTTGCCTGCGCCCTCAGGGGTGATACACAGGGTTAGAAGAAGTGTTAGCTTAAATTTTCAAGTGTGTTTAGACTGGTGGGTACTCCAGCCAGTAGACGCTTTGGTTCATGGTAAATTCTAATTAAGGAAAATGTTATACAAGCCTAAAATTAAGAGAAAAAAGGGCAAAACTGGCTAATGGGCAGAAATGGGGGAACAGATCAGCCAGCCAAATAAAATGGCTCCTGGTTGAGTTTGGGATGAAGCTGTTCTGAGGGACCTGCTAGAGTTCAATCATCCTTTGAGATGTGTTAGTTTCTCATTTTTGCCACTGATGCTGTTTATGCATTGTGCTTGCCTTGGCTTAAGGAGTGAAAATCGACCTTTTGACTGCCCTGCTCATGGAGGTGGGTCCTTCTGCACTAATGTGATGTGACAGAGCCCAGAAGAGTGCTCATCTAGAGTTTGTGTATCAATAAAAACTGTCCTGTTGGGGTTTTAATAAAACCATTTATTTCATGGCATTAGCTTCTTGGCTCTTACTTGACAGCACCCAATGGTCCCTGCCTTCAGCAGAGCAGCTCTGAAAGGCACAAAGACTGGATTTTGTCTTATGACACAGGCTGTACTGTATCCTGGGGAGTTAGCTCGCATCCTGTCTTCTGCTGAAAATAGGTTGGGGTTAAGCCGTGCCTACACTAGAGACCTCTGCCAGCAAATCTGTACTGGCCAAATGGGTGGAGAGGTCCCTGAGCGATGTGGCTGTGCTGGCACAGCCCTGATGAACAGTGTGGGTGCTCTGGGGAAGCCACCCCTTCTCCGGCCTGCAAGGGACTCATGCTGGGCTCTCATAGACCAGGGCTCTGCCGCAACAGCCCTGTCTGCAGTGCAGCATTTTGACGAGGTTATGTGGGTGTTCCTCTGCTGCTGGAGTGTTCTGGGGTCTTGGTTCCTGTAAATTTGTGTGTTTTCAAATCCTCCTGAGTAAAAGAGGTGAAAGACGCATTTTAATGTTGCAGGTCTGCTCTCATCATCCTCCTTTGTGGGGTGGTTCTGGTGTTCCCACTGCGCTCCAGAGCAAGGCACAGGGGCTGTTATTCTAGCTATGTGCCATCCAGTGCTGTATAATGTTGCAAGATCCAAAAATAAAAAGTGGAAAAATATGCAGACAGAGGAAACAAGACACAACTTTACTTCTTGGGCAGAACAACCCCCTTCCCTCTTCCTACCACAGCTTTAGTCTTTGAGTCTTGAAAGATGGGTAACTGTTGAGTTTTTACTGCCTACTCAGTCTTTCCACACTGACTTTTAATCCTTGGCTTCTTTCAAGAGATTATGTTGTTACACTGCTACTACAGGTCCTTTGATAAAATACTGCTCCTCTCTTCCTCCCCAGCCTTTTAGAGTTACACATTTCTTTGCTTGAGGAAAACAGCTCAAGGTTATCCCCAGCCTCATTGGAGAATGGTTTATTGGTGCTATGTAATCCCATCTTTCTTCACATACAAGCACCTGGTATCCTTTTGGGTATTTTCCATCCCAGTATTTGTTACAAGAATTAAGTGAAGAAGCTCTGAGGAATAAAAATCATTTACACAAGGTCTGGTGGGAAATTAAAACCTCCTCTCCCATGGCCTGTCTGAAAACCCTCTTGGCCTCTCCTTTTCCTCTGGTGCACCCATGTTCCCTGGGTTTTGAGTTGCTTCCTGAATGGCTCAGCTTCTCAGTACAGTATGGGACCACTGATTTCCAAACAAGTCCCTAAGTATGTGCCAGCTGAGTGCCACAGATGGCAAAGACCCCAACAGACCTGCAGGTCTCTTATTTATCTGTTTGTTTGTATGTTGAAAGTCACCCTTTGGCAAAACTAGTGCAATAATTTGATAATTGGAATTGCCCAGTTAAGTCTCAGATAAGATAAAAGTCTATTGATACGTGATTATCAACAAGAAATCATGAAGATTGCCAAGTTGGCCTCCATTAGGAGTGTGAGTTTGACTGCTTGAAACTGATACACAGCAAGTCTGTGATTTTGGCTTGGTTTTCTCCCAAAATAGGAATGGGAAGTGTCTCATCCTTTGTAACAGTCTTTACCACTTCCCTCCCTCCAGTGAAACTTGGCATTTTTTCTTCCTGCAAAGGGGACCTAGAAAATGATTTTGCTAGAGCAGGGGCCCCAGTTAAGATGCAGACATGATATGGAGAAGCTGAGCATGAAGTGTTACTACTCTCCAGCAAGTTTCATACGTATATATGTGTATGTGTATATATATATATATACGTCCAACTTCAAGGGTATGAAGCTCTCGCAATTAGCCTGTTGCAATAGATAACAGGAGATGCAACCTCAGTATCATTTCCATTTCTCATTCCCCCTATTCCACACTCTCCCTGGAGCCACAAAATCACAGTTACTGTGGGAATTCACACTGGTGTCGCAATGTTCAAAACCAACACTTGCTATTTTTACCTGTTACTTGGGTTTTAGTTTTGGGGTTTTTGGAAGCAAAATGCCAAAGACAAATGAAATAAACAAGTCAATAAGCAAAGCATTTAAATGACTGTGCAGTCATTATAACTGATACCAGGGCAAAGGAATGCAAACAGGCCAGTCTGTGGCTTCATACCTTTAGCTCCTGTCCCTCTGTTTTGTTTTTTAATTCTGAGCACAGGAAGGGGCCAGTATGTGACCATATGCTTACAAAATGCTGGTTACAAATGTCTTCCAAACAGCACTGGCATAGTAATGATATGTCACGTGTGTGTCATGTTTTGTCACACTATGAATGTGCCTGTGTAACTCCAAACCTTACTGTGTTTCCCTCTCCTGTTCCTCAGCACGGGTAATAATAATTGTTTCCAAACAACTTCATGCTTCTGTTCTGAATAAATTGGATTTCACTTCATTCAGTGCCAGTGGGAATTTCATGGCCTGGGAAATTTGCAAGAGTATTGCAGGGAAAATGTTAAGCATGTGCTTAAGCATCATTGATATTGATCTGGTTAAGTCTGTTCTTAAAATGTTAGGAGCTATTGCCGCTTTTCAAGCATTGGTCTTACTAGAGGGTTAAAAAAGGAGAGTTGCTCTCCACTTGCAAGGCCCTAAAGATGGAAGTGCACCTGGAGGGAAGAACAGTCAGCAGAAGTTGATGCTAATATTGCTGTCAACATTATCTTGGTCATACCTTTTCATTTTCCAAAGATAAGATCCTTTTAGCATGATCTAAGATTCCTTCAGTTTTCAAATGTTGGGGGTTTTTTTCTCCCCTTGTGATTTGTTTTCCCTTGTTTTTCTTGTCATGTAATCGCCTTTTCAGGTTTAACAAGGTTTTGAAGTTAACACTACTTTGAGGCAGTGATATGTAGGCCAAAGAGGTTCACACCTCTTTGGTGTGAGCAAGTTTGTGTGATATTTGTGGTGGGAGGTCTTGTGATGAGAATGCGGAGGAGCAGGGACTCAAGTCTCCTAGATCCAGATTCGATATCTGTGGCTTTCCCCCCGTGAGCCTTTGGCAAATGAGAGATGAGTGCAGGCTCTATACAACCATCTTTAAAATAGATATCCCTCAGGGAGAGTATCGATTAATTAACATTTCAGAGGCGCTTTGAGTTTCTTTGATAGGTGTTGCAGAAATGCGGAAGGGTTTTTTTTCCTTGCTAGACATAGGCTGTCTAAAGGATGAATTTTAATGATGTTGGTTTACCCGCTAAGTGCTCTTTTTCAAATGAAAGACTATTTAGCTTCTTTTGTATATACCAGTATGGTATTTTACTGCCAATTTAAGCCAAATAAAATATACAGCATCTGTACCAAGACTGGATTTGGTACCCTCACATCATGAAAGCTCATGCTGATAATTTGCGAGTAGCCTCAGGTCTTTGATAGTAATTTGGCAGATGCTATACTGAACCTAATTTGCATCTGTATTTACATAAATGCTTTAATTAAAATTATACGCACCAACCTGAGATAGATGAACAGCACTGCCTGCTATTTGTTTACATTCCCTGACAACAAAACCCTGTGTTGGCTGCTTCTTGCTGCTTGTATGACTTGACAAGACTATTTCAGTTGCGGACTAGAAACCTGACAGGCTTCTAGTTAGACTCTGCTGCAAACTGCTGAGGAGTGACATGAAGCTTTCAGGACAAAATTCTGCCTTTATTTTAGCAGCAAAGGAGATCTGAGCAACTTGATTCAAGGGGTCAGATTTGGTCTATATCTAGTCCTGAATTTCTAGCTTTAAGGTAGTTCTGTGCAGTCAGGATTTACAGTTCCTTGCACATGATATCTGCTTTGTCACACATCCAAAATGTGAAACCCCACCGAGGACAGTAGAAAAACATTTTAAATACAGCTTCCATCAAGAGAAAATTTCTGAGCACTGCTCATCTTTGAACAGAGCATTACAGAGCTCCCTAGAGTGCTCTAGGGGATTTTGGGGCGCAAGTGGGATCCTGATTGTTTCAGTGGGACTCAGCATATGGCTGAGTTTCGATGAAGGCAGTGAAGAGTCTGGGTCTGTTTTTGCTTAGACCACACATTTCATTTGGAAAACACAGTCATATAAATACAAATTAAATCCAAACTCTGCAGTTTGCCTTTGGACAGTGGAGTCTGATGTGGCTGCACTGCTTCCCATTATTCGGAAGTTGTCACAGTGTTGCAAAGGAAAGAGATCAAGTGGCAAAGTAATGACTGATTTCACAGACAGCTTTGAAGATACAAGGACAGGCTAAAAAGAGCTATAACTACAATGCCTGGATTTGGAGGGTTGCTGAGCTTTGTTTAAAGTTGTTTACTTAACTTGCATTAGAGGAGATAGTTCAGAGCCATTGTTTCCTTCACTGAGAGGTCATGTATATGTAGAGGATTGGAATTGAGGTTTGCTTTAATAATAATTAATACAAAATTAAAGATTTCTTCCAACCCAGACTATTCTATGATTCTTTATGAATTTGAGCATTACCACTCACTTTCTTCAGTGACTTCTGACTATATTTGCCTGTAGTTATTTCTGAAAATAGTCTGAGAGAGTCCATTCAGTTTCAGCGCATTTGTACATTAACCTTCCTATATTAACATTCATTCATTAACCCGTTTGCCAGATAGCTCTGTTGAAGATGATAAACTGTCCCCCATATTATGACCTGCTGTGGGCCGGGTGGCCAAAACCTGTTTACTGAAGTACACCTGAAACAGCACAGGCAAAAAAGCATCTACATTTCTGGCAAAGTGGCCTAAATATTTAAATTAGGAGGTGTTGGTAGGCAGGCTGGAATGCATGCTTGAGGGTGTGGGGTGAGTGACAGTACAGGGTGATGGTGTTGATGGAAGCTGCAGCTGGAGCCTTCCCAGCACTGCAGCCTTCATCCTGGTACAGGAATGGCAGCCACTGGATGCACTGCCAGGGACACCATCTGCCAGCAGCTGGGATCTGCTGGAGGTCATAGCCAGGCAGCAGTTCATATTGCTGGGATGTGGTGGTCTTGGTCAAGTAGTGGATGTGACAAAGCTGGATTTGCAATCTTGCAAAGCCACAGCTGTAATTTAAACTGACATAAATAAATCCAAACTATTAGGCTTGCTTTGCCTCATCCATAATAAGAAGATGAATACATTTCCCATATTAAATTCGTTATATCATGGGGGTGCTCTGATACTTGAGAGGAAGGTGGGAAAGTCAACTGAAGGGAAGGAGCCCTTGTTCCCCCTGATGTGAGGGGGAGAAGGGGAAGGTAGTTGGTGGTTAATTTTCAGTGTGAGGCGAGTGGATGAAGGAGGAAGCCTGAGATGTGGCACACAGGGAAAAAAAACATGCCTTCAGGGAAAGCATCCTGTTGGGGTGGGATATTTGTGTTGAAATCTGCTCTGCAGTTGCCTCCTCCATTGGCCAGCTGTCCTAGCTCAGCCCTCCAGTTTCCCCTCAGACATCTGTGCTGCATCTCCCGGCAAGGGAGGAAGCAGCATGATGGCTGGTGGGCAGCAGCCCCAGAAGGTTCCCCACTTCAACACTGAAACAGCTGCTGGTTTGAATTTGGATGAACATTCAAGATGTTGGTACCTCTGCTGGTGCCCAGTTTGGTACCTCTGGCTTTCCCAAGGGGAGCTCTTGGTGTTTTGTGAGGTCAGAGAGCAAGCCAGGGAGAGGGTCCAGAGAGCTGCCCTGCATTCGGAGAAGGTTTCTTTCAAAAATCATCTCATCTGTTTGATTTTAGAATCAGTGCTAGTGCTGTAAGTCTAGCAAGTGCTGTAAGCCAGCCTTTAATCAGCCTGTGTGTATTTTAAGAATTGTGCCAACTGTTACAGCCTCAGAGATACCTGGAGATTTGGTCGAGAGAAGCCTGTCCTAGTTTCTCGGGGTAGCCAGCAAGGCATACTCGTTTCCCAGTTTAATGTGAGCCTTCCCAGTCTTTATTTGTCAAGGCATTTTCTTTGAAAGATTGCAAAGCTCCAAGCAACCAGTTAATGCATGGAGTAAGAGAGAAGTCAGAGTGTAACATAGCAGTAATGCAATTAGAAGTATATTAATAACTGCACTTCAGCCGTGTATGGAGTACAGCAGGGTGGGGTTCTGGAAGGAGGGCCATCCTTTGGCAAGGGGACTCCAGCCCTGCTGCAAAGAGGGCAATTCACTTGTCTGCAGCTCTTTGGTTATAAATGTGCAATGCTGAAAGCAGTGTGCAGCAGCCTAGTGCAGGACTGGCACAGTGTCGCTAGTGAAGACTAGTCCTTACTACTTGTGGCATTTACTTGTGGCAAGTAAATGTTGGGGTTTAATCATTTGCCTATCAGAAATCTGTTAGGCTGGGGGTTTTTTTTGTGTCACACAGAGGTTGTGATGGAAACCATTACTCACCTTTCCATCCCAGCATTCCATGCTGGGAAAAGGGAATGTAAAAAGGTTGATGGATCCATCCACACAATCCTCTGGATCTAGAGCATGCCAGACAGGCATCCCAGAGCCAGGAAAGAAATGCTGGGCTTATTCAGACCCTTCTTGAGCTCTGGTTTGGAAGTGCATGTACTCTGCTCACCGCATGCCCAGATGCCTGTGAAACAAGGACTTGTCAAAGCAGGCACCAGGCTTCCAGCAGAAGCACACTTGATAATCAGGCTCTTGAACGTTGTTGTTCCCAGCATCACACTAGCACCAAAATATGCAAGAAGCATCTCTCAAAAGTAAAAGCATTCCATTCTGGAAAAGCACTTGAGAGCCATTCATTAGCTGTTTATTTTCACCAAAACTTAATTAGAATTTCCAACTACTTTATTTTTTTCTGCTGTCATCTGAAGTTGCAAGCAAATTTTATGAGTCTCTCCTACTATAATCTATCACCTGTTTGTAGGCATCCTCCTAGAAGTCTCCTTTCTCCATTTCCCACGTATGTACAGATGAAATTGATACGAGACCTTCAAGATGTCTTCAGCAAGTCATCTCCTTCTGAAACAGGCTCCACTCTTTTTGTCACCTGACGCCAGTTCTTACTTATTATTTCTATTTCAGAGCACCTCAAGACACACATCGGGTTGATGAAACAATGTAAAGCAAAGCTGGGGACTGTGCCAAATAGTTCATAACCATGAAGGAAGACTTGGCAGAGGGGCAGAGAAAGGAAGGGCTAAATTATTGGTAAAACATGAGTCTGAGTGTTTGTCTCATTAAGTTTTGTACACCTAGCAGCAAAGAAGTTAAATAGTATTAGTGAAAACAGAAGCGGTATGGGAAGAGGGCATTTAGTGAGTTTAGAAATCAATCCAATGCTCTTTCACTGTTAGTTGGACTTTATTGTTAAAAAAAAAATCTACCTTTTTGATTTGGAGTCAGTCAGCAAAACTAATCCTTGGCTCAGATGGATGTTTGACTTAAGTTCTGATGTTCTCTTTTTCTTCTTTTTAAACTTAAAAAACCTTAACTTTAAAAAAAGTGATATGGTATTTGCAGAATCAATAGAAAAGCTGACCTAGATAAAAGTGAGCAAAAATTGGTTTCATGCCCTAGAACTTTTCCTGCATGCTTTTTGATGCAATGTATCTGATCCTTCAAAAAGGAGGTAACATACAGTGATCTCAGCAGCTTTGAAGAATTGTTCTGCAAGAATAACAAGGAGCACTGGAGAAAGGTGTGTGCACTTGTACGTTTTTTCCCCCTCATTAAATATACCATGAGACAGAAGAAATTTAATGTCATATTGCTGGTTATGTGGAAAGATAAGATAAATTTTGTATGAAATCTGATTTTGTCCGATTTTTAAAAGGTGAAAGTGCATTTCTCCTGAACAGCTCTTCAGAGTAGGATGTGAATTGCATGGTTTTTTCCTTCGTTCAAATCGGCTCCTACTGGAGTGAGTGGCAAAGATAGTAGTAGGGTTCTCTCTCAGAAATGTAATTATGTCGTGGATCCTGAATCAGATAGAAAGCTGTAAAAAGTATCTGCTGCTCCAGATGTTTTTTGTTAGAATCACAGAATGGTTTGGGTTGGAAGCGACCTCAAAGATCATATAGTTCCAACCTCCCTGCCATGGGCAGGGACACCCCCCATTAGACCAGGTTGCTCAGAGACCCATCCAACCTGACCATGAATAATTCCTGGGATTGGGCAGCTGCAAGTTCTCTAGGCAGCCTGTTCCAGTGCCTTGCCACTCCACAGAATTTCTTCAGTATATCTCATCTAAACCCAGTCTCTTTCAGTCTGAAGCCATTCCCCCTTATCCTATCACTACATGTCCTCTAAATAGTCTTGCCCCATCTTTTCTCTAAGTTCCCTTCAAATACTGGAAGGCCGCAAATAAGTCACCCTGAAGTTTTCTCTTTTCCAGTCTGAACAATCCAAATTCATTCATTCTTTCCTTATAGGAGAGGTGCTCCATCCCTCTGATCATCTTTGTGGCCTCTGGACTTGCTCTAACAGGTCGATGTCCTTCCTGTGCTTCGGTACCCCAGAGGTGGATGCAGCACTCCAGATGGGATTTCATGAGCTCGGTAGAGGGCAGAAACACCTCCCTCAACCTGCTGGACATGCTGCTGGTAATGCTCATTTTGCTTTCTGGGCTGCAAGGTCATATTGCCAGCTCATGTCCAGTCTTTCATCCACCAGCACCCCCGAGTCCCTCTCAGCAGGGCTGCTCTTGATCTGTTCATCCCCCAGCCTGGACTGCAGGTTTCCCCAACCGAGGTGCAGCACCTTGCACTTGGTGCTGTTAAACCTCATGAGATTCCCATGGGCCCACCTTTCAAACTTAGGAGGATCCAAATTTTAATTTGATTCCAGTACAGAATGTAGATCTGCAGGAATCACACTTTCAGTATCTGAACTTGTGTTGCTTTGGCCTCCAAAAACATCCCAGGCTGTTTAGGGCTGTGGACCAGGATGCATAACAAATCAGTGTTCAATGCAGGCATTGGTGCAATGAAGGTGATAAATCAATAGGACGGATTTGTGGGACCAAAAGACTGGCAGGCTGTAGGAGAGTTTCATTCCATCCCTTTGTATTCTTGGCCTGAAAGTCTAGCTGGAGGGGAAGGATAGGCCCAAAGTTTACTGACTCTGAATAGAATAAGCAGAGGCAGTGCCCAGGCTGTGCTGCCTATCCCCAGGATAGGAAGGAAAGACCACAAAAACAACTGCTTTGTGGGGATTTCCACAAGCTTTCTCAGTCCTTGGGACTAAACCCTTTTTGTAAGTGCTTGGTGTGTGCAGACTTTCCCCTTTTGTGTCCATTTGCTGGAGCATGGGGGGACTAAAGAGACAGTGCTGGGGCTGTGCAGGCAGGAGAAGTGCAGCAGGCAGGAATGTGCCCCAGGAGATGCTCCAGTCAAACTGGAGCTCCAGGAGTTTGCAGTGAGGAGAGCTGCTGAAGCTTAGCATCGAGCAGGAACGTATAGCAACATCTAAGGGGCTCCATGCAGCCTTTCCTATGGCCTCTTTGTGGCTCTGTGATTACATGTAGCTGAAAATAGGTCACCAGGCCCAAATATGTGGGGCTGCTGACCCAGGTGCATCTCACTGAACTTTTCAGATAAGGCACAGGGATGCTCTTACTGAAAGTAAGCGACTCAATAACATGTAACAGTGCTGGTCTTCATGAGCAGCATTCATGGTGTTCAATTATTTGAGAGGGGCAAAGTGATTTCTTGTTTTATGTTTACACCCTGTGCTCGTTTCTTTATTTTACCCCTTTTATATTGATGGCTGCTGTGTTTGGCAGGAATTTGCAAACACATTGGTGCTTACAGCTAGAAGTAGGAATGGTCTAAACAGCCAGAAAAGGGAACCCCCTTCCCCTTGTATTTATTTTTGTGGCACCAAAATGTAGTCATTGTCTGGTCTTGGTCAGTTTTGCTTTTTTCCCTTTAAGTTGTTTGTTTTGTTTTTCTTTTCAGCTTGAGGGTGGAGGGAAACAAAAGAGGGAATGAATTAAGACCAGGAGAAAAGAGTGACTGCTGTTCGGCTGTGTCATGTGGTGAGGAAATCAGGCTGAAACTGGAGAGACCAGGCCAAACCTAACAGTCATACTGGGAGGCCTTGAATTGTGTTACTCTGACAGTGGATCTAAGCAGTGAAAATAGCTGGTGATGTTTCTGGCTGCAGTCCAGCATTGCCCATATGTGAAATTGTGCTGATGGGCTGCTACTCACAACACTTTTTGTACCTGCATGCTCTTAGAGGCAGTCTCAAAGGATGATCTCTGTCCTTTCCAAATTGGCACATGCATTTAGACCTTGGGGACTGATGTAGGGTAGCTTGTTTTTGTATTGTGTTCACTTTAGTTCTGTCTTTTGGTCTTTTCCACTATAGCACTGCTGTTGTTACGGGCCTGGGTATTTGGTGGGTGTGTGTGATTTCTTAGTTGTGTCCTCACTGTACAACTTACACCATGTGTCTCAAGCAAACTTATCTGACACCTGGATGAATCTGAACACAGGGACTGCAACACTACAGGATTAGGGAAGTCTGGCTGGAAAGCTGCCTAGAGGAAAAGGACCTGGGGGTGGTGGTCAACAGCCAAGGAACATGAGCCAGTGTGTGCCCAGGTGGCCAAGAAGGCCAATGACATCCTGGACTGTATCAGAAATAGAGTGACCAGTGAGACCAGGGCAGTGATTGTACTCCTGATGAGGCTGCACCTTGAATCCTCTGTCTGGTTTTGGGCCCCTCGCTACAAGAAAGACATTGAGGTGCTGGAGTGTGTCCAGAGAATGGGGCTGGTGAAGGGTCTGGAGCACAAATCTTAAGAGGAACAGCTGAGGGAACTGGGGTTGTTTAGTGTGGAGAAAAAGAGGCTCAGGAGAGACCGTATCACTCTACAACTAACTGAAAGGAGGTTGTAGCCACGAGGTCTGTCTCTTCTCCCAGGTAACAAGTGACAGGACAAGAGGAAATAGCCTCAAGTTGTACCATGGGGATGTTTAGGTTGGATATTAGGAAAAGATTTTTCACGGAAGGGGTGGTCAGGCATTGGAACAGGCTGCCCAGGGAAGTGCTGGAGCCACCATCCCTGGAGCCACCATCCCTGGAGATACTTAAAAGATGTGTAGATGTGGCACTTGGAGATGTGGTTTAGTGGTGGACTTGGCAGTGCTGAGTTAAGGCTTGGACTCAATCGTAGCTGTTTTTTCCAACCTAAATGATTCTATGGCTCTGTAAGGGGACATCCTGTGGTGTTGAAAATTAATTAGCAGGTTAACCATGCACAGCTTGATGTGGATGTTTTATTTTACTTGTTTAAAGTAAAATAAAAGTTATTGCTGTACGTATGTTGGGCAGTGTCCAACAACAGTGCAGCAATCACTGTTTTGGAAAACAGTTACCAATCATGGTTCTGGCAGAGGAGGGTCTGACAACTGTTTTCCAACACACTTATTACTATGGACAAATAGGTAATTAACCAGAGGGTGACAGTCTGAAATGCAAGGTTTGAGAGAAATAATGTGAAATAGTTTAACCTTACTAAAGGCCAAATAAATTAATAATGAACTTTCTATTTGCCAGAATCCTACAGGACATCACTGTCTCTCTCTGGTTGAATTTTCTTATGCAGTCAGATATTCTTCTTGTTCTAAACCCCTTGCTGCCAATTTAAAATAGTATATGATACTGAGATTCCTCACCCTTCAAGAAGACACTTTGATTTGTTGAAGTAAGCTAGGAACAGTTAAGGAGATAGGAAAAAAAAGTAATACACCTTTCTCTGCTGATATCTGCAACTGAGGTATGTGTTGAAAAGTAAATATGATTCGCTTGGAGCAATGCTTTCCCATTCTCTTTCATTCTGGTTCAGTGCTCTGGTTCCCAATGAACTAGACATAACGATGGAAAGTGGGGTGCAGAAAGGCTGTGGGACCTTAGTGAAGATGTGGGGGATCATCTGCCCATGCTGGGCTGTGAAGTAAATGTTGTTGTTTGTTTGTATGTGTTTTAAGAGAGCACTGAGATGAGAAGTGGCAGAGTCACTCGCCATCTGTCTGTCCAGTGCCAGGGAAGTCAGGCCAGAACCCTCGCCAGTCCCTGTTTCATCTTGCAGTCTAAGCCAACTGCAGCTGCTGTTGGCAGCCAAACCACTTCTTCTTACCACCTTCAAGTAAAACAATGGATGGGCACATCCTGGCTCTGAGCACCCTGTGGCTGAGAGGTTGGAGTAGTCCCCTGGGGGTGCCAGTAAGGCAAAGGTGGCCTAGATAGCTGCCCAGGTTTCCAGCATGTTTTCTGAAATCTTCTAAAGCTCTAAGAGAGGGAGAATAGTTTCTGTGACACTGCTGCACACTGAAAATGGGCCTAAACCCATGAAGTTTTTGCCTTTTTTTTTAAGACAGCTTATTTGCTTTTTACTCTCATGTCCTCTTAATGTTACTTGCTCTTTGCTTATTTTTAAGCTTCTGAATATTTCCAAAAGCAGCTGGTAGTATTAAAAAGGCATTGCAAAGAGGGGTTTGGGCCATTCTTGTAGATAATAGAAGTTTACCTGGAGGAAGAAAAGGCCGGGGAGCTGCAGCACAGTATGGCCTTGGAATGACTCTGTGAGACAGCTTTTGCTCACAGATACCTGCAAATGGTGCAGTGTGGATTAAGACCTTTTAAGAGTGATTGTCACCCTGCTGAGGTGGAGAAGACAACCCTTGGCAGGAGCCTCCTACTCTGTGTTTTCCAGGTCAGCACCAGTGGTTTTCCTGGGTAGCTCTGGCGCTGCCAGCAGCAGCTGCTGTGATGTGGAAATATCAGTTTCTGTTTCAACTTCGTTCAAAAGGCTGGAGAAAGGCAGCTGAATGCCGAGTGGCGCAGGGATAAGACCACTGGGGATGGAGAGGTGGGAGGGATATCCCACGGCCTCTCTGAGCATCACTATCTGCACAGTGTGTGTGCACTTATGCGGAGACCTCGGAGCACTAAGGGGTTTTTAGTGGCTTTTTCACTGCATACTCTGGTGTCTGATGAAAACTTTCAATTGTATTTTAAGTGTCTGTCGTAGGGATGGGGGCATGGATGGGTTAATTTTATTAGCTTTGTGGAAAGGTGTTGAAGGTAAGGATGCTCATGAGCATGATGCTCCATTGCTCTACAGTCTGCCAGGTTTGATGAATGTTTAATGACGACTGGACCAGTAGCTGGGAGCTGTAGGAGCTCTTTGGATCTGTCGAGGTAACTGGGATTTTCAGCGTGTGGAGACAGACGACTTCCAGGAACGTTTGTA
Source organism: Pachyramphus minor (assembly GCA_013397135.1). NCBI lineage: Eukaryota > Metazoa > Chordata > Aves > Passeriformes > Tyrannidae > Pachyramphus > Pachyramphus minor. The sequence goes on from VYXB01006016.1 coordinate 28,582, forward strand.
TCTGCTAATCATGCTGTAATAACAGTCTGCAATCGAGAGGCTGCAAACCCCCCATTTCCAACACAGCTGTGCATATTTAATTCGATAGAAAGCATTTCTAGTCTGCTGTTAGAAGTAATTCAGATTGCTAAGGTGGTAATTTTGATCATGGTAGTTTTTAGGGAAATAGAGGTATGAGCTGCACTGGAAAGTTAATAAATGCCTGGTACGATACAAACGCTGGGCGGTGAGGAGCAGGGACATGATGGGTGGCTGCCAGTGCCTCACTCTGCATCCTGGCCCTGGCTATCCCTGCCTCACCGAGCCAGCAGCAGAGGAAAGAGCAACCCTGGGCCCATTAGGCTGATGAAGGAAGTTTGCCCTGACCTATTGCCTGTACCACCAATTTTGGGCATTGGGGCAATCGGGCCATGGTGGTGGGTCACCAGCCCAGCAGCAGCGCTGGGGGGATGCACCAAAGCCTGGTGGGGCCATGGGGGGTTGGCATGACCTGCTCCATGGCCATGCTTTCAGCTGACCCCAGGGTTTAAACCACCAAGCTGGCATCTTTAAGGAAAAGAGGTCAGGAGGAGTGTGGGTTTTATTTTCCTTCATCTCAAGCGCAGCTGGGGAAAGCAAGTGCTTTCAGGGCTCCCAACTCCATTTCTCTCTGTAAAATGTTCCTTTGCAAAATTGATCATTTCTGTAGGTTGAGAGAGTCTCTAAGGAACTTTTCTGTCAAGCATCTAAAAAGTACCATTATTTCTCTTCCTTGCTGTAACAGCAGCTCAAGATTTACATTTTAACTCACTAAAGATATCTCAACAATCTCATTTTTTGTGAGAAATTTCATGGCAAACAAGGCAAACTAATCCTATTTTCAGGTGCTTAGTGCTGTAGTGTCTGGGTTGCAGAAACCATGTGGAGTGCTGGTGTTCATCAAGTATTTTAAAAGCCTTTTTGTTTATTTTGTTTTGTTTTGCCATGAGATGTTACTTTTTTTGGAAAGCATCTAGAATAATGAAGCAGCTGGTGGCTGAGTCTCCTGCTCGGTGTGCAGAGAATGAAGGATGGCTGGGGTAGCTGGAATCATTCACTGCATACTGTGGACCACATAAACTCTGAGGTGTTTGTGTGGCACAGCTCACGTAGGTGAGATCATGATGCCTGCATGAATGCTCTCCCGTGCAGTACAGAGGTTTGGGGTTTGGTCTGAATTTGCCTGATCTCAGCATTATGATACTCTCCTGTCAAGGAGAGCTGCTTCTCCTGCCTTGTGCTAGCTTGGAATAAGCATCCCCCCAACGGGAGGCTGCTCAAGAGCTGCTCACGCAGGGATGCTCAAGACAAACAAACTCAGGCAAGGTTTTTGTCAGTGTCTACCTAACTGTTGAAAAAAATTCGATGTTTCTGTATGAATATAGAAACATGTTTCTGACTCTGTCATTGCGCTATTGCCTAACTCCAGGCATTCAAAAGCAGTAGCAGATCTCCCAGAACCGTGAAATAGCTTGAAAGATCTGAAATATGTATATATATATATTTATATACATATATTACCAACTTGTTTCTGAGCTGTTATATTAAACCCAAATCATGTTCTCATAGCCACGAGGGGCAGAAACTTTTTGCATGCTTTCTGAACAGGATCGTGCGGTACGAGTACAACAGCAAGGGATTGGATTTAATAACCCTGGAGATTTCTTCCTGCTTTATGTTTCCAAAAGTGGAGATCCTTACAGAAGCTTCACCAACTGGGTCTTTAGGAAAAGCACCAAAATTTGTGAGGCTCATTATGCAGTCCTAAGAAGCAACAGCTCCATACATACATATTTATTTTAATTAACTTTCTAAGCAGAGGCTTGCGATCAGGGGAAGAATAGGGACTGTGTTGTAATGTAGGTGATTTTGTTGTTCTTTGAAAGTATTTTACTCATAGGCGTGGTTTTAATTCTGTTGGCAGGTTGTAGGATCACTTCTGTATGTTGGACACAGCACTGAAAAAGCAGAATTTCAGATAGCAGTTTTGCTATAAAGATAACCAGACTAAACCCCATAAATACAGAAACAGCTTCATGCTAAGCTTAGAGCCTGCCATGTGAGAATGGAGGATTTGACCCAGAAGAGGGAGAAAGAGCAGCAGAAAGTTGCCTGCTGAGTCCAAAAGTGGTGGAGGTGTAAAGAGCACAAAATCTGCAGCTATCCCTTGTGTTTATTTCTTTTACAATTTAGTGAAAGTAGCATTTTTTTGCCTTACTCTGAGACAGAGGAAAGCAGGAATCAGCTTCCCTTGTATCTATGAATAAACATGGAGCTTTTTCTAGTCTCAGCTCTTAAAAATGGTTATGGTTGTGTAACAGTTTCTGGGTTCCCAGCTCCTCCAGTAGCCAACATACTCTTTCAGGAAATCAAGTCATATCTTCCTTTGAAAAGAGCCAAAAAAATACCAACCTAACCTGCTGGGAAGGAGCAAAAGACTCCAAGTAATTTCTTTCGACTTTGCCAGCTGACCTTCCTCTGGCCAGATAACAGAGTCTGGAGCTTCAAACTGAAATACTGAGTGAAAAGCTTAAACTGAAAAGGCAGGTTGTGCTCACAGTGCTGCTGAAACAATCAATAAGCTTCTACCTCTTTTCTTGGGGGGCTAGCAAGGTGGTTTGTTGCTTGTGTTTCTTTTACTCAGAGCAGTCCCATGACCATTTTGTTATCTCTTTACCTCTCTTGCAGACCTTTGGGCACGGTGTTTTTCAGGTGTGTATACAGCCACTGCCAAAGGGGAATTTTTTTCTATCAGTTCTCCTTTTGCAGCTGCTGAAGCTAAACCTTCCTCTCCTGTTCTTTTAGGAGAGGAAAAAAAAGCAAAAATGAGGAAAACCAACTTTAGCTTTGGAACAGAGCAGGTGAGTCCCTTTAAGGAGGAGAGGGACAGTTTTGATTGCATTTTGTTAAGTTCCCAATAGCCAAAGAGTTTGTTCTGGTATGTGTCAGCTGCAGCAGATGTTTTGTGGGTATTTCCAGTGCAAACCGCAGCAGCGATATCTCAGGACATCAGCGTGTGAGTGCTCTCCACTGTCTGCTTGGCCTAAGAAATGTTGATGTTTTTTTTCCCCAAGAGGGCCCCAAGGTTCATCATGTTACTGTAAAAGGGCTGGAGGACCAAATCTTTGAAATTCTGCTTGTCAGTAGTGGTTAGTGAAAAAGGGAATTGCTGAAATTCCTGTCAGTCGGCATTCCCAGCTACTGGTGAAAAAGCTAAATTGTCACTCATACAGTGAAAGGGATGGCTGCTGTTTTCTCCTCTTCTGCTTTTCTCCTTGACTTATTTTCCCTCTTTTGTAGGTATAAGAAGTATTGCTCATCTTCAGAGAAGTATTAAGAACTGAGATTCCCAGGATGTAAGAAATCCAGTGCTGTGAGTAGCTTTTTTTTTTCTGTTTTTGTTTACATGGGAAATCCAAGCTTGCCCAAACAGAAGGAGAATATTTTAATTTTTTTTTTTCTTTTAAAGACACTTCAAGAAATGTTTACAGCAAGCAAATCCAGTCTCTTGGTACCAGTTGAGTGCCTTTGGCACCTCTTTGCAACCCACAAAATAAAGTCAGCATTGTACTACCACATAGGCTGAATAATTATCTCACTGCAGATATGAACCACATGAATGCATTTAAATGAGAATCTGGTCAGCAGAATGGACCATTAGCACCATCTGAACCTTGTTTGTTATTTCCAAGCCATTGAAAGACACAGTCTTGGTAAAGATTTAAGTAGTAAGTGCTTGTGTCTTTTGACAGTGAAGAAGAGCATAGATTGGCTGTGAGGTTGTTTTTGTGTGTGCGCACCACACCCCAGCCCTGTCATCAAAATGGTAAACTATCCAATGTTTGGCTCTTTCTTGATGTGATGAAATAGCTTCAAAGGAAGTTTTATACCACAGGAGACACCTGCACACTTGCTCCAAAGCAGCTTGGCCAGGAGCTTTTACATATATATAAACCACCACCACAAAAAAGTGTATATTTAAGAAGCATCTGCACTGTTACCTTCGTCTGTGCATTGCTAAAGGGTCTGAGCTGTGATTTCGTATCAGCTGTGGCTTGTTTGCAGTTCTCCAAGTGGACCAGTCAGGACTGCATTAGACCCAGATCAGGAAGTCCTAGTTGGACTTCCTGATTGTGTGCCTGGTGGAGTGCGGGCTCCTGCGGCAGCTTCCATGGTCTGGTGTAAGGCTGAATAACAGGGCAGAAATTTGGATTGAGGGTTTGGATGCTATTGTTCTGGGCTTCGATGCATCCTGTAGCCACCACTCTTTTTTGTAAGTAAGTTTTCTTAGTAGAGGGGTTGAATAAGGGGAGTTTTTGAGGTTTTTAAGATCAGATCAACTCCCATCCCATTTTTACCCTGTTCTATGGTGATGGAAATTGATGGTTACTTGGAAATCAGTGGAGTTTTGTTTCTATTTTTATTTCAGTGGCTTACAGCCTGTCTTCTGTTACAACAACAAAAGCTATTTGGGTTAGAGCAGAATAAAACCCCAAATTGAAATCAGCCTTAAAAAAGAAAGGACTGTGTTTTGTTAACAGGAGACAAACCGAGTCCACCCATATTTGGTAAAGACGTGGTTAAAATTTCTTAATAAACACCTAACAAGCATTCAGAAACTGGTAAGCAAAAAAAAAAGAAAAAAGAATCCTACCTTCAGCCTTTTGTGAAAGATCCTGGCAATCAGTGCAGTTACTAGGAGAAAAGGGATGTGAAGTGATGACAATGTTTTGTATTGATCACCCTTCAGTAAGGTGGTCCATGGTTTATATTCTTGCTTTGAATCACATGTTTTCTCCTAACTCCTTAGTGAATGTCACACAAGACCTGCTAAGTGAGCTGTGGGGTTTATTTTTTGTCCATCACTTACAAAGCATTGCACAGGATGGGCTTTGGCCTGTTTTTTACAGATGCGTTGGCTTCAGAGAGATGGGAAGAGTAGACTATACTGATTTAAGTGAAGAAAATTTAGCAGACAGATGCCATGTGTATGTATTGTGTCTCTCAAAGTATATTAACACACAAGAAGTGCTTTTTGCTTATCTTAAAAATAAAATTTTCTTGTTTTTCTGTTAGGTAGTCAGTGTTGAAATTTGGGAAGCATTTCTGTGTTCCTAATGAATCTATATTCTAGTGCACCCCTGTGGTGGTTGCCTCCACAAAGGGAATAAATGTGGGGATGTTCTCCTGCCCTTCAAAGGAGGGCTGCTGGTCCCAGGTAAATGTTGTCTGTGCGGCTAAGTCAAAACAAAGCAGCAGTGCTGAGGAAGGCATGTAATCCACGTGCCTCTGATACATCATAGCTGTGTTAAGAGGATGAGAGAGAAAACATGAGAAGCCTGCTTGGATGCTGCCCAGGTAACTGGTGTATGGTCTCAAATGGCTCTGAAATTATTGCAGCAAGATGTAGTTGCAGTTCAGGAATGAAAAGAGACTTTTAAGTTCCTTTTACCTGTCTCCTCCCACTCTGGCTGCATGACAAAAGCCTGAGTGAGGAACTGGGGAGCATGAGATGGCTGCAGCAGAGGAATGCTGACTGAGAAACTGTGTCCTGCTCAGAAGTTCAAGGAGAGACCAGAGCTGGAAGAATTCAGTTCCTGTACATCTGCTCTCTGTGTCTTCTTGCAGTATTGCCCAGCAGAATGTTTCAGGATCAGGTGTTCAGTGAGGGATTTGATGGAGAGAAAGGAAATGAGGCTTCTTTGCTATCTCCTTTTGCCTGCTGGCACCCAAAGGTGGAGCTTGCTAGCAGCTGCTCCCAGAGTTGCTGTCCCCTGCAACAGATGGCAGTGGGATGCAGCAGTGGCTTAGGGTGGCCTTGACTGACATCCGTTCAGAGGGGACCTAAACCAAGAGCTGACATGCTGTATTATGAGCAGTCAGTGATGGTGTTGGTTTGGGAAACTCCTGCACTTCTGGTGGGCTTGGGACACTGATGAGCAAACTGTGAGAGGTGGTTGCTTCATCTGTTAGGCTTTAATTCACCTTCCCTTTGTAAGGCAGCATCTCTCTTCTGCTTTTTAAAAGCAATATCCACTTTTTTTGTGGGCAGGAGTCCTCTGATGAAGTTTTGTTCTCAGAACAGTCCAAGACAGAGCCATCTGTTGGTGGAGGACCAAGGCCTGGGAGGATGCAGGGGAGAGTTCCCTTCAGGTTGTATGTGCTCAAGGAGAAGCATCCCCAGCTGTAGCATGGTAGTGTAGTGGCCCTCTGACCCCAGGTCTCTGTGTGAGGACAAGTTAGTGAGGTAGTTGCAAATCAGGAACTGCCCAGGGCAGGCTGCAGCATTGGACTGCAGAGGCACAGCAGGTCTGGCAGGAGAGCAGGGAGGACAGAGAAGCACTTTTATGTATTGGAAAGATTTGGGAAAAAGTAACTTGGAAAAATTAACTCATATATGTCAAGGCTTCTGGATGTATAACTGTAATGGAGGCACTTGTTGCAGTGAATTGTTCTCTATCAGATAAGATTTAGATGAGCTTGGGGTTATTTTTATTACTTGGAGCTTGAGCAGTGAATTTGCAAATATTTTCTGCAAAGAAGATGACAGCAATGTAATCCTAGGAGTGCCAGGACTATGCACAGAAATGGCTTTGCAAAATGCAGCAGTGGCACTGTCTCCTTGTTCTTACATGGGGCAAGGGATTGGGCAGCAGCTGCAGCAGCCGTCAAAGGCTGAAACCATCACTTGTACTTGACACCAGAAAAGCCACCACTCCAAACAGTGCACTCCCCACAAAATCCATTCACATTCTCTCCATGTTCAATCAGCTGACTGTCTGGAAATGTTGGACAGACTGTCTTTTATTTTTAAAAAGAGGGGAAAATACTGTTACAACTGAAGAATAGAGATGTGGAGAAGTTGGTTGGAGAGCAGGAGAAACTTAGGAGAGATGAGGCTTAGCCAAAAGCCTCCATTGCAGTTCCCAGCTGAGAAGGGATGAGGAGATTTCTTCCACGTAACAGCAAATTTGCAGTTCATACCTCAGCTGAGGGGAGGAAAGAGGACATGTTTTCCCAAGAGCTCACTGCTGCCCAGGTTTTGGTAAGAACAGGGTTGCTGCTGCCTGGCTCTCCTGCAGCCCCAGTGTGGTGGTCCTTTGGGACCTCACTCTGTAGACAGGAGCTGATGGTGCCTGAAGAGGCAAAAGCAGGTTTTGTTCCATTCTTCTTATTTTTGATAGTGTCTCTTCTTCCTTTTCTTTTCCGTTAAGTATGATGTCACAAATGACATCAGTCCAATAACTGCTTGTGGTTGTCATAGTCACAGCCTGTGACACCCAAACAAAGCAGCAGGAAAGTGAAGCTGGCATACAAATGCTGTAATATTAATCACATTCCTTTTGGTTAATAACTACGTGGTTAGGTATTTATTTTCCACTGGAAAAAAAGAGGAAGGGGACTTAAAAGCAAAAAATCGAGTCATTTAGGGGGAGGAAGGGGTTCCCAGCTCCATCTGAGCAACACAGCTGCACTTCTACCTCCCAGTACTCTTACCCTAAGCCAACATTTCTCTGGACCTCAACTGCTCAACTCTCTCCTGCAGCTGTTCCTGTTGTCAAACCACATGGTGATGGTCCAGCATGGAAAGGCAATGGGAGACATTCCACTGCCTCTTAATACAAGCTGTGTCCCCAAGGCAAAGCCTCCCAAGAACTGGCAGTGAGTGCCAGCAGGAGCCACAGGTCAGCTGGCACTGGCTGCTGGATGGCTGAGGTTGCCATTCTTGTGGTGTATGGACAAAGTGTAGACAGGCTTTTTCTTTATCTGGAGGGTTAGATGCGATGGGGGAGTGGTTGTTTGTGGTTCTTTGTTCTGTTTTGGGTTTTTAAATCTGTAAAATAAGCTATTCTGGGTGAGCAGTAGAGCTTGTTTACCCTTGCAAGGTTTAATCTCCACTCCTTCAGAGTTTTGCACAGTTGGCCTGGTGGTAGGAAGGCACTTGCTGCAAGAAATAATTTCAATAATTTTAAAAAAAAATTTTTTACAGAAATAGATCTGGTACCAGCACTGCATCTGCAAGACAAGCACTAGAGGCAGGTGGTCGGGGCTCACGGGGCAGGAGCCAGCTAAGCCCCTTGCTGCTCTGAGTGTGTGGGGAGCTGCCATCCATAATGCCCTCTCCAAAATTCCCCTTGCCCAGTGCCATCTGCCTCTGTGCCCCTACGGGAACGTACTGAACCGGCAGTGCTCCAGTGTGGCTTCCCCAAAATATTTGGGCATGTGATTCCTGGGATGAGCCCAGATAACCACCTAGCCCTGCCTGAGCTGGGAGCAGGCAGCAAGCACACAGACAACACTGACCGGCTTGGGGGCTCTGGATTCTGGCATTTGGTGTTGTGGCTCCTGCCTGTGTTTCCAGGGGGGGTGCTCATTATATAATAGCTGCTGGTTGATTAATATGCTGTGAGTCAGAAGCGCCAGGGTATTTTAGCTTTCCCTAGTTGCTATGGCAACGTTATTTTAACAAATAGCTTTTTAATATTTAATTAAAACTCAGCTTTTGGCAGGCTGGAGTAAGAACTATTACAATTACTACTACAAAAGGTTAGCAGTGAAGCGTATTTCGGAGTCACCTTTTTTGGTTGGGTCGGTGTCGCATGTCCCCCACTCTGATCTGTCAGCTTCAAAAAAGTGAAAAAATAAAAACCACTAATTTATTAGTTGTGAGAAATGTATTCTTGTTCCCAAGACACAAAGCAAATGTGATGCAAATCTGCAGTTACTCTTCACAATTGAAGGTTGTCACTTCTTTCAATGTACAGTGCCAAGGCAGCTCTCTAAGGATGAAGCGATATGATGGTGTTTGTTAATCGCTGCTTTGTCACTGGTGTTCCTTCTTCTACCTTTGCCTCGCTGATGAGATCATTCCCATTTTATTTGCTTCATGTTCCCTCTGTGTCAGGTTGGATGCTTTTCCCTTGCCAGCTTGTGGAGGAGGCTGGTGCTGTGTCCAGATCAGGCTCTGGACGGATTCCTAGTCTTTTTTTAGGTGAGCTCCTCTGCTCCCTGATACCAAATGATTCTGCAAAGGAGACAAATGAACAGAGAACTCAGTCTCCAGAGAAAAATAAATATTTAACAACTCTCTTTGTAAATACTCTTTATTTATAGAACAGTTGCAGGTTCTATCGTGCTTGATAAATGGGGATGCTTTTTATGCAAGAATTCTGCCTTGAGGGACTCAGTGGATACTTAATGTCGTCTGTGATATAATAATGAAATAAATGTGTCGCTCTCATGGGATTCCCTTCCAGCCCCTATTTCCTGTGATTAACTTCAGTATTGCACATTTTGTCTCTATTCACATTGCATTCCTTAATATTGTGCTGAAACCTCACTTGGAAGGTAACACCTTTATTTCCTGAGGGGAGGGGAAGGCTGCAGAGATTATACGTACCTCCATCATGTTATTACCCTGGTGTCTTTGCCAGATCCTTGAGGTTGGTGAGCTCAGCCTCTCACTCTCGTAGAGGCTGGGATAGTGCTGTTATCCCATCCTATAAACAAGTGAGAGTAAACCTGGAGAGACAGACTAGGATATGTTTCACCCCAGCTGCTTATGAGCTAAGCAGTAGTAGCTGTCTGAACACTTTCAGCATCAGTTGAAATATTGCATTATTTGCAGAGATGCTTTGCTCTGCTTTAGGACAGAGGCAGGTCACAGGTGTAACACTCAGAGTTGTTTGTCTCTCTTCATGTAACTCTGAGCCATAAACTCAGATGGGGAAAAATTGGACAAGAGAACTGCCACCCTGCACCAAAGATCTTCTGTACAATTTCTGTAGGTCCATAATGGTGTCCAGGCTGGAGGATGTCCTTGCTCGTTGCACTGCTCTGGTCACACACTGTCAGGTCCCCAGTTCAAAGCAGCACAGCTAATCTCTGCCACACATTTCTCACAGTTGGGCATCCAGGATTAAACAGCTCAGGAGGAGGTGCAAACCCTGTGCCCAGGCATGTAAACGAAAGATTTGGCTAAATCCTTCTAGCAAGCCAGGAAGAGAACTAAGGCTTTCCTTCCTGTTTACACTGAAGATGGGTTGTTGTGACCAAAATGACAGTGATAATATTGCTGTGGTAATACAGCAAACAGTATGGCTGTGTTAGGCAGTTCTTTAAAGCATCTTTCTGAGTTGCATCCCATACTTATTGCTAGGATTTTGATGTCTTTTTAAACCCCTCTGCTACCTGGCGTCAACCTCAAGGTGTCCAAAGGCGATCCCAGGATGTGGTGGAAGTGATGGAAGCAGGGGGTCTCTGGGTGGGTAGTGACCATCATAGAGCAGCACATGCTTTCAGCTACTTGTGTCAGCTGCTGGTTCATGAGTGGTCCGGGAAGGAATCCTTTCTATTTTCTATCAACAAGGATCTGAAACATACTGCAAAAAGATTTGACTGTTTTCATAGCAAATGTGGGTCTCCATGAAGCTTGCAAGGCAGTAGCTGGATGGCAGGAGGTCCTGCCATGCTGGAGGGGCATCGTGGAGGGACGGGCAGTGACTGTTGTGTGGGAAGCTGATAAGCAGATGGATGAAGCTGGCATTGCCACGGAGTGCAGGAAATGAGTGCTGCTCCTTTAGCAAACACGATCGGGCTACCCCAGAGGGGTAAGGGGGACTGAGAGGTCTGAACCAAACACCCTGACCAAAGGGAGCTTGTGGAGCCATTCTTTGGGAAGAGGTGGGAAGAGTTTGGTCATGGTGACTGGCAAGGGTAGGGGTCTGAGCACTGATGTTTTTGAATATCAAAAGGTGGTAGGTTAAGTAGCTGAAATGGGAATTCTAGTGAGAAGGCAGAGAAATAACACTTCTACCTGGAATTTGGAAAAGGATACAGAGAAAAGTGCTGCAGAATAGCAGTCCTGCTTGGACTACATGCTGGAGTCTAAGAGAAATGCCCCCATGTTATGGGTGAGAGAGAGTGGCTGATAGCCAGAATACTGACAGTATAGCAAATGGGAGAGCAGGGAAGGTTGGGAGCTCTGCCATCCCTGAGCAGAAGTGGCCCAGAGGCAAACAGTGAGGTGTTGGGGAGGAACTGCTGTGCCAGGAGTCTCTGTGGTAGAGCAGACCCAGCAGTGAGTGGTTTGGGGGAATCCCTGATGGGTANATGAAGCCCAAGGGGCTTTCTTTTTTTGTGGTTGTTTAGGATCCATACACGTATCTTGCATTGCAAGTAGGTGAGCATCCCCAAATCCCCATGTTACCAAGCATGCAATCTCCTCCCCTCACCTAAACACTCCCTACACTTAAGTGGGAGAAAAGCCTGGTCCCAACTATTTAAAAGATACATTGCTACTTTCATGTGTCCCTGATAAGCAAGAACATCGAGGAATGGAATAGAGTCAGGTGAGTTGAAATANCACTCTGGCAGATCTGACTTCCCCACCCCTGAATATAAGGCTGGATCCAAGCTGGCAGTGCTCGGAGATACTAAAGTAACAAAACCTCCCCGAAATGAAGCCCAAGGGCCTTTCTTTTTTTGTGGTTGTGTAGGATCCATGCACGTATCTTGCATTGCAAGTAG
>VYXB01006036.1:0-26884 GCA_013397135.1 Pachyramphus minor
CCGGCCCAGTACCCCCCGCCCCCCCAGAACGGGATCCCCGCAGAGTACGCACCACCACACCCCCACCCCACGCAGGACTACTCGGGGCAGAGCACAGTACCGGAGCACGCCATGACCCTCTACACACCAGCACAGAGCCACGCCGAGCAGCCGGGCACCGACGCCAGCACACAGTCCATAGCAGGGACACAGACGGTACCGGTAAGGTCAGGGGGTACAGCCGGGCCAAGGGCATTGCCAGAGCATCTGGGAGGGTGCTGGGGCAGTGGTACTGCCTCACTGTAGCCCCACGGGGCACCGGGCTGGGTGCCCCCACTGTCGCCTCCCCTCGCAGCTCCTCCCGTCATTTCTAATCACTTGTAATCCACCTGCTTGGCTCTGGTCCACCAGATCATGGCAATTACGGGGCTGGAACTCAGTACTGGGAAAGCACTGAGCTCAGCATTTCCCAGTGCTTCCACATAACCCTGCAGGCAGCATCTGCACCCCTACCCCAAGCACCCCCACAGCCCTGCCATCATCCCCTGGCTCACCAGGATGGAGGGACACACATGGGGTACTGCCTGAGGCTTGGGGACTGCAGGGTTCAGGGTGTCCCTTGGGCAGGCAGGGCCAAGCACAGGGCAGGGGGATATTCCCCAAGACTGGAGCCCCACCAGGGACACGAGTCTGGCATGGCCAGGGGCTGATGGTGGTGGTGCCTCCCACAGCAGACAGACGAGGCGGCACAGACAGACAGCCAGCAGCTACATTCCTCAGACAACACAGACAAGCAGCAGCCTAAGAGGTTACACGTCTCCAACATCCCCTTCCGATTCCGGGACCCCGACCTGCGGCAAATGTTTGGGGTGAGTCCAGCCCCATCCAGCCACCATGTCACCTGCTCCCTGCTCAGTGCTGCCCTGTGTCACAGTCGGGACACTGACACTGTCCCCTTCCAAGGGCCCATCCTGTGCGTGGAGTGGGGACTGACACAGCCCTTGTCTCCCTTCACTGTCCCCTTCCTATCCCTCAGTAGGACTCAGAGCAGTGCTGGCTGATGAGATTTTGGGTGGCACTCCCAACGTCCTGGCAGAGTGGGAGCCACGGGAGGGATGAGGGCTCTCCCTTGCACGGCCCCCAAGGCAGCCCCTGGCCCATCCCTGGCACAGAGCCCCATGCCAGCAGCCCCAAGTGTGGGGCCAGGGGCTCTATGGGCACTCACCATTCTGCTCTCTCCACTTGCAGCAATTCGGGAAGATACTGGATGTGGAGATCATTTTCAATGAGCGGGGCTCCAAGGTGGGTGCTGCCCACAGCTGGCACAGTATGGCGAGTCCTGGGGAGGGAGTCAGCGGAGCCGGGTTGCCTGGCAGTGCTGTAACCTGCTCCCCCCTCCTCTCTTGCCCCATGGGATCTTGGCATGGGATGCCCCATCTCGAGGCAGCTCCTGCACAGACTGGGGTGGCCCTGGCACCGGAGGGAAGGAAGAGCGTGCTCTGCCCCCCCCATAGGCAGCTCATGTCCCTCTGTGTCTGGATGTCTCTGTTGTATCTTCCCCATTTTCTGTGCCCCTCTCCCAGACTCTTCTCCCAGCTTGTGGGCGATGCTGGGGCCTCAGCCAGGACCCCCAGCCCCACGGGGACCCCAGCCCAGGCTCTCCATCTCTGCACTGTGGCAGCCTCACCTCTGCGCCAGCTCTCCTGATTCACCCCCTCTCTCTCTCTGTCCCCGCACCCTCTTTCTGTTTCTCTCTCTCTCTGTCTCTTTCTTTCTCCTTTTCTCCTCTGCTCACAGGGTTTTGGGTTTGTAACTTTTGAAACTAGCACAGATGCCGACCGGGCACGGGAGAAGCTGAATGGCACCATCGTAGAGGGCCGGAAGATTGAGGTGCTCAGATAAGTGTGCTAGTGCCGTGCCATGCCTGCGTGTGCGTGTCCCCTGCCCGGGCTGCGGGGTGCTTGAGGGCAGCTCTGGGTGCTGGGTGCCCCCGGGGAGCTGTGCCCGGCGTGTGCATGTGTCCCTGAATGTGGCACAGGAGCATGTGTGCCGGCTGCCAGGAAGTTCATCGCTTGGCCCAAAGGAACCTCCCATGTGCAGGGAGAGCCGGGGTTTCAGCTGGGGCTGTGTTCTGCCTGGTACAGATGGGTCTGGCAGACCCCCACACACAGCCCTGTGCCTGCTGCACAGCTGCCCCACACTCTGCAGGGAGCAATAGGGCTCTGCCCTGTGTGCCTGTCCCGTGTTCCCACCTGTCCTGTGCCGGGAGGGAGGATCCACTCAGGGCTCTGCACCCACAGTCCCGGAGGTTACCTGTCCCTGGAGGCTTTGATTTCCCCAAGCCTGGCACAGGAATCAGGCTCTGCCCATTCGTCAGCAGCTCCTCACTGGTGGCCAGCAAGCAATGGGAAGCAGGGTGGCACATGGCAGAAGGAATGGGACAAAACATCTCAGCAGTGCTGAGGGCAGGGAAGGAGCCTGGCAGGGCACAGCAGCACCCCATGGATGGGGAAAACATGGTCCAACAAAGCCAGGCCTGAGCATGGCACCGCAGCACTCGGGGCACCAGCCAGCAGCCTGCCCCACGCTCGTTGCTGCAGCCAGGGGCCCTGGCCTGGCTGGGGTACAAGCAGGTCTGCGTGCGGTGGGGTGGCTGTGGCAGGGACTTGCCTCATGACAGCTCCGCTGCAGCCGGCATCCGTCGCTCCGGCACCTGAAGCACAGCCGAGCGGGCCCTCTGGACCACGGCCTCGACAGCCCCATGGCCCACAGGCCCTGAGCCCCATCCCTCTCTCTGCAGGTGAACAATGCCACAGCCCGCGTCATGACCAACAAGAAGGTGGCCAACCCTTACACCAACGGTAAGGGCCAGTGTCCGGAGAGCGGGGACTGCAGTGGGCAGGGGCATCCCCTGGGCACACTCACTGCCTGGCTGCCGTGGAGCTCTGACTGTGAACATCCTCTGCTGTGGAGAGCAGCCACCCCTGCCCAGTGCAGGCGTACAGCCCCCCCACGCCCTCCTCCTGCCCAGGGATGGGGCTGTGGCCCCTCAAGAGTGCCACAGGAGCAGTGCCCTGTCCTCACTGGCTCTCTCTGCCCACAGGCTGGAAGCTGAACCCAGTGGTGGGAGCAGTCTATGGCCCCGAATTCTACGCAGGTAATACCAGGTTGCAGCTGTCCCTGCCACAGGTGCCCCCCAAACATCAGCTCTGCATTGTGTCCAACCTTGCCACTGCTTAGCACAGCAAGCAGTCCCCAGTCCCTCTCCCTGTCCTGTGCCCCTGCCTGGACTGCTCCCCCCATCCCATCCCATCCCCTTGCTCAGCATCCCCACAGGGCCATGTCCCTGGCAGGCCGGGGGTACAGAGGTGGGCTCTGTCATGGGTGCCCTGCTGCAGCTGTGCAGCCCTGCTGCGGAAAGCCCACGTGTGTCCCCTCCTCCCGCAGTAACGGGGTTCCCATACCCCACCACGGGGACAGCCGTGGCCTACCGAGGGGCACATCTACGGGGACGGGGACGCGCCGTCTACAACACCTTCCGAGCTGCGCCGCCTCCGCCGCCCATCCCCACCTACGGCGCGTGAGTAGCCATGGCGGGGCCCTGCTCGGGGCGGGGGGCGTGTGCTGCCACGCTGCTCTGGGTCTGCAGCAGCGTCACCAGGCTCTGACACATCAGGAACAGGCTGCAGCTCCCACAGCACTTGCTTGGCCATGGACTCTGCAACCCCCAGGCTGCTGCCCTCAGGGTGACCCATGCACTCACCAGCCTCCTGTGCCCCAAGGCATCGGATATTATTCCAGCCAGGATGGTTGGTTTAATGGAAACTCTCTGCTGGCACGTGCAGCTGTGCTGGTATTGGGCACGGACATGGCCATGGCCATCTGCAGCTGCTCAGCTGCTCCCAGCAGCTACCATGCTCTAGACTCCTCCATCCATGTAGCACCTCTGGCCCTGGGCTATGCCCTCCACCTGTCCCTAGGTCCCTGCCCGGAGTCCCAGCCTGGACATGCCCTTGGGGGCCTGCACAACCACTCCTCACCCCTCAGCTGCACTGTTGAGGCAACTCCCCTCCTTCACCAGCCTCATTCTGCTCCCCTCCTCTGGGGACATTGGCCGGGCTCTGACGCCTCCACGTCCTTTCCAGGGTCGTCTACCAGGATGGATTCTACGGAGCTGAGATCTATGTAAGTGACATTGTGCCCAGGGCTGGGCCATGATGGGAACGCCGTGTCAGGGCAGGGAGTAGGCAGCACTGGGCATCTCCATGGTTGGCTCTGCCCCTGCCAGCCCCTCTTCCTGGGAGGCAGAGCATGAATAGAGTGTGGCTCCTCTGGAGTGATCTGGGTGGCACTGCACAGGGTTCTGTGCCTGCCAGCCCCCTCACAGGGCCAGCACCATGTGGGATTTACGGTCTCAGTGCCTTACACCCACGTTTAACCTCTGTGTCTGAGGAGCCAGCGGCGATATTTCAGGCGGGCGCTGAAGGATTTATCTAACGTGACACCTCATTAAAGCGAGTGGGGAGGTGACATTCTCTCCTCTGGAAATTTAATTTTTTAAGGTTAATGTTTGTGAAAGCCCCTGGGGAATGGTAATGAAGCTGCTGCATGCCCAGTGGCACTAGCACTGGCTCCCCACAGGCCTCATCACTGCTATGTGCAGTGCAGTGGGGCACCCAGCTGCCCTCACCGCAATCTCCCCTGCTGTGGGTGCTGCTCCCTGACCAGTCTCTCCTCCCTGCAGGGGGGCTATGCTGCCTACAGGTACGCCCAGCCTGCGGCAGCAGCAGCAGCGTACAGTGACAGGTAAGCACCGCTGCGGCATCGCGCTGCGGGGGCAGCCCTGTGTCACCCCCTGCACTGGCCAGTCTGACACCCCTCAGCTTTTGTGTGCTGCAGGAGATGGGCACAGAGTCAGGCATGGGGAGGGTGTCCTGCAAACTGGGACCCCTGCGCTTCCCTCGGACCTGGCACTGGCACCACGGGAAGATCAGGAAGATTCCGGGGGGCTCCCAGGTGCAGCTGGGCAGGGGGGCTCCACGGGGAGACAGGACCCCCACTCGTCACTAACACCCACCACTGTGTTTGCTCCTAGTTACGGCAGAGTGTACGCAGCAGCAGACCCCTACCACCACACCATCGGCCCCGCCGCCACGTACAGCATCGGCACCATGGTAAGAGCAGCCCCTCGGCCTTCCTCTGCTTCCAGGGGGCTGCAGCCAGCCCAGGGAGGGGGCCAGCATGGCAGCTGGGCAGCCTGCAGGGCATGGGGCACCCTCGCACGTGGGGACTGTGGGGGGGGAGCAGGGACAGCGCAGCCCCTGCCTGGCTCTGTCTGCAGGAGAGGAGACCCCCCCACCCTGCACCTCTGCTCCATGTACCCCTCACACCCTGCATAGTCCTGCCCACTCACTCCGCTTCCCGGCGCGTGGCTGCCCCCCACACCAGCTGCCTGCTCAATGTCCCAGTGCCCTGCCTGGGGTCCAGGTCCCCCTCTCTCATCCCAGTGCAGGGCATTGTCCCCAGGCCCCCACGTAGAGCCACACACAGGGAGCACTGCAGCCCCCCATGCGCTGCAGCTCTTGGCTAGCTCTGACAGCATCAAAGATGAAAAATGTGACTCATGGGTGGGATCTCAAAGCCAACCTACCTTTCTCTGCCTTTTTTTACTCCTTTGGCCCCCCCAGCCCCAGGTGGCCACCATTGAGGGGCTGTGGGCACTCCATCCTGGAGGTTTCCAACCCCGTGCCACAGCAGGGATGGGGACAGGCTCCTCAGTGGGCACATCGTGGCAGTGCCGTGGCTGGGGCACATGGCAGCCTCTGGCCCCAGGGCAGTATCTACAGCTGCCACAGAGCCTGGGCAGCACTGGGCCCCCTGGCCTTGCCCAATCATCATGTCCCAAGAACAGCAGCAATTGATTATCAGTTGAAAGAGAAAAAAAAAAAGAAAAAAAAGGAAAGAAGGGAACATCTGGGCTTTGCCTCTCTCCAAATACTGATTGGCTTTTTTTTCATCTTTGATGTTGCAGGCTAGTCTATACCGAGGAGGGTACAGCCGCTTCACTCCCTACTAGCAAGACAGACCCAGCCCCCCCACCACTGCCCCCGATGCTCACTAGCACCAAACCAAACCAGGCAGAGCCGAGGCCAAGCCTGCGGAGGACCCGCGGGCGCTGCCTGGGCGGCCGGGGCCGTGGCACCCACACCTGTAGGGTTCCCTCAGCCGCTCCGTCCCGCCGCCACACACCTCTCCTGCTCCGTCTGCCCGCCCCAGGGACCACGGGGAATGGGGCCAGCCCTTGGCCCCAGTGGCACCCCATTCCCAGAGCTGGGGTGCAGAGGGCTCGTCCCCCTGTGAGGCAGGAGGGGATGCTCAGCCCACCAGGGTGCTCAGCCCACAGGGATGCTTGGCCTGAGGTGCTGGGTCATGGGGCTATGGCAGCTCCCAAAGCAGCCACTCTGCCCCCAAAGGAGAGAGAGGAGCTGGTGGGGGCTGCTGACAGCTCTGGAGACAGATGGGGTTGGGGAAGGTGCAGGACCCTAAGGCACCCCTGGGCAGTAGCACTTCTCTGGGCTGACCATGCTGCTCTGCAGAGCTGAGTGCATGAGGCTTATCTGGCTGTGTGGGCTTGGGGGGCCAGGCAGGTACCTGTGTCCCCCCTGGCCAGTGGCTCAGCCAGGCTGCTCCAGCGAAAGACTTGCCTCTCTTGTTTCTGTTGTAGTGAACCCATGGCTGTTTCCTTCTGGGACCAGGAAGGGCAAAAAAATACACACACACACACACACACAAAAAAAAAACCAAAACAAAAAAATTAAAAGCAAAGCAACAAAAAAAGAAAAACAAAGCCAAGCGGAAGCAGCCAAGTGAGTCCCAAACTGTCCACACCCACCGAGCAAGCAAGTCCCGGAGGAGCCGTGGCGAGCACCGGCGGCCGGACGCGCCGGAGGGACCCGCTGCGCCCCAGCCCACAGCCCGGCAGGGAGGGAGCCGGCGTGGGGGCCCGTGGGGGTCCGTGGGGCCCTCACCCGCCCAGGCGCGGGGCCTGGGCACCACGTCTTCCTTTCCCCGGTGTGGCAGCGCTGGGGGTGCCAGCAGAGCGTTGCACCCCTGCCTGGCTCAGGGGACTGGGTGACAGGGTGGAGACCCAGCTTCGTGCTGCCCAAGACCCAGTGCTGCCGGCCATCAGTGTGTCAAGTGTGCGAGGCCTTGGCTCCAGTGTGGAACTGGGGCGGCGGCGCAGCCGCGGTGCTGAGGTGTTGCAGGGGACAAGCCTCTGCCTTTTAAAGGGAATTTTTGTTAAGAGGAGCTTGCAACTCGCTTGCGAACCCTTCCCCTCCCTCCATCCCTGACACCCTGTGCTCCCACCCTGCCTGGAGCAGCCCTGACCGACGCTGGGCCAGGGACTGCCCCAATCCTGCTCCTGCTCCCGCCTGCTCTGCAGTGTGGGTCATGCTCACAGCCACCCTGCCTGAGGCAGTGGGACCCCCCAGCCCTGGGCGTGGGGTCTCAGCCGCTGCATCACCCGTGGGGACCTGCCCGAGCCCTGGGGTTGGGCTGCAGCTGCTGGCACACTGGCTCCAGTGCCCGATGGCACGGGGTGCTGTGGAGCCCACCCTGGGGTGCAGCCCCGGCCCATGGGCGGCCTCACACTGAGCCCCCTTCCCCTCACCCACGTGGCTCTGCCACTCCTCAAACCTCACTTTATAGTCTGCAGAGGCCCCTGACGCCCCAGCGATGAGCTCCCCCTTTTCTATTCCCGGTGTACATAGCCCCGGCCCCCGCCCGCCCCCGTGTACAAAGCTCCGTCCATCGCTGTACTGGCTTCTCCCTTACAGCACCCTGCGCCGCCCCGGCGCGCGGGCTGGCGCCGGCCCGTCCTGTATGCTTAAAGGTGTGACCATTCTAATAAACAGTATTATTATTATTATTATTATTATTACAAGGATTATTATTATTGAAATTATTAATAAAGATTTCTTTCTTCAACCAGGGCGACTCAGGTTTTGACTGGGGTGCTGGTGGGGGGGCGCAGGGCTGCGACTGCCACAGTCCAGTCGTGCTGAGCAGGGGGCTGCAGCCTGTGGATAAGGGGGGGACCTGTGGGGCCCTTGGCCTCACCGTGACGAGGGAGCAGGATGTGGCACGGGGAGCCCTTCCTTGGCTGGGCTGAGCTCTTTGTTTTTCAAACCATCAAGTAATTCGTTCCCCGGTGCGTTCCCACCTCACCGCTGACATTGATGTCCCTGATCGGAGCCCACATTGTTTGGGGACAGGGCCAGCTCACAGAGGGTGTGTGGCTGGGGACCCCACTGTGGGCACGCTCGCCTGCTCCTGCCTGCTAATTGCTTGCTCACCAGACTGTGAGAAAATAATTGCTGCTATAAATTTTCTCTCCTCCTCAGAAGATGATCAGGGGAGGCAGCACAGGCTGATGGCATTGGGCTGGGTCCACGATGATGGGCACAGTGGCCACCCATCCTGGCAGCTCTCCACTGGGCCCCAAGGGGAGGGCATGTGGGGCTCAGGGTTCTTGGGATAAGTAGCCCCAGCCTGTGGATGCACAGCTTGCAGGCAGTGAGGGCTACAGGAGCTGGGAGGCGGATCACACATCTGGTGGGGGGTCCCTGCCAGCCCGTCACAGGGCCCTGGTCAGGACCCAGTGGGCCCCCACAGTGAGGGCTGAGCACAACCACAGGTGGGAGAAGAGAGAGCCACCTACCCAGGGTGATAAAATGCAGCCTCCATCATTGGTGTCCCCCTCCCACAGCCCACCCACTGCATGGAGGAAACATGACACGGGCTGCACCACATTTGCACCATGGTTGCTTTAATGCCCATCTGAGCTGGTGCCACTGCCTGGTGCAGAATAGACCAGCACGAGGCGGCCCCAGCAATCAGGGTCCACGGGCAGCTCGTCCCGCAGCACCGGTTCCACCAGCAGCTCCAGCCGGCAGGACTGCCCGGGTGTCGGCCGCGGCACCAGCAGCCCCACAGCACGGAACAGGCAGCCCGGTGCCAGCCCCAGCAGCTGCGGTGCCGTCTGGCCCCGGCGGCACCGGGCACCCTGGCTCAGGACACGGAAGCATTCGGCACGGCCAGGTGGGAAGGACCAGCGCAGGGTGAGGCTGAGTGAGAGCTCCTCAGCCTCAGGGCCCTCCTGCCACCAAAGCTGCGAGGCTGTCACACTGTGCACCTGTGGTGGGGAAGCTGCCACGCTGGCCGTGTCCAGCACCTGTGAGGGAACCACAGGGCTGTCAAGAGCAGCAGGCACCCTCTCACCTTCCCAGAACAAGGGTGGCACTAGGGCAGGAGGCTCCAGCTGACAGTGGCAGGCACTCACCCGGACCTCCCCGAGGAGGCAGGTGAAGGATGTCTCCTGCGGGCTGGGCTGCTGGCGGGACACAATCACAGAGAGGTCTCGCAGGGTGCAGTCCTGCAGCTCCAGCTCATAGCACCTGAGAGGGAAGGGGCAGAGCAGGAATGGTACCAGGGTGTCTCCTGCCTGCCTGTGGGGACAGGATGCAGGCAGGGCACTCACCGGCTGGTCCAGCCATGGGAGCCACTGTGGCAGGCAGCAAGCAGCTTGGCAAGTCCAGGTGGCGGAGCTGGGAGGAACCGGGGGTGGTGCCGGCCATTGGGCTCTGCAAGAGGGAGCCAGGTCAGAGGGCAAGGGACTGAGCCGGTCCCGCGCCCCACAGCGGGTGCTCACTGCAGAGAGCATGGCGGGACAGGGTCCTCACCAGGCAGGGAGGTGGGGTTGCCCTCAAGGCAGGTCCCCAAGTCCCAGGTGGTGACCTCCAGTGACACCGCAAAGTCATCGGGCTGCGGCCCCTCCAGCTTGTAAAGCAGGGTCAGGAAGAGCTTGGGGGGTGCTGGCATCTGCAAAGAGAAGAGGCTGATGACCCCAAATCCACCCAGAGAGAGAGAGAGACAGAGACAGAGAGAAAAACAAAGATGCATTGGGTTAGGTGTGTGGGGCAGTGTGGGCAGAGCCCCAGCTCACTCGCCATGAGGCCCTGGGGCCACACAGCTTGGGCCGTGCCGGCTGTGCTGTGCCAACATGGTGCCAGCCTGGTGCTGAGGAGGGGGCAAAGGGCTTTGCCCCAACTCACCGGATGGCCACACGCTCCTCGCCAGGAGGAATGGTCCCCTGCAGCCGCAGGGAGCTGCCCCCGCACCAGGCGTCCTGCAGGCAGCAGCTGGTGCTCAGCCTGCCCTGGTGCTCTGGGTACAAGGGCTGAATCTCCTGCATGCTCAGGTCATACCAGGGCCCAGACTCTTCATCCTACAGCACAGGGAGAGCTGGGCTGGGGGAGCCAAGAGCAGGGACCCCCTGCCCATCCCAACCCAGTCCAGCCGGACCAGAGCCATCACCCTGCACCCACCTTCCCGTCCAGGAACCTGCTGGTGCCCATGCCAAGGCTGAAGGAGGTGGCAAGGGGCAGTGTGCAGATGCTGTGTGTGGGCAAGTACTCAGCCAGCAAGCCCCAGAACCTGGAGGTAAAGGTGGGTGTCAGGGCAGAACCCCCTGCTACAGGCGCTGCCCTGCATGGCCTAGGGCTTCCTGTCGGCTGTGGCACAGTGGGAGCAGCTGGCTCCTGGCCAGCAGCCAGTGACCCAGCCCCTGTGCCCCGGCAGGCATGGTTTTCTGGTAGCCCTGTTCCTGCCACCCCACAGTCCTCCTGGCCCAGCCCCATTCCCCACAACCTCCTGCTGAGCCGCTCTCACCTGTTCTCGTTCTGCAGGAAGTTTTCCTCCCCCAGGTGCTCATAGACCCAGCCAGGAGCGAAGATGGCTGCGGAGAGGCTGTACTGGCGGATCAGGCGCAGGGACTGCAGAGACAAGTGGTGAGCAGCACAGGCCAGCCAGGTAGTCACTCTGTCACCTGTCTTGTCCCTGCTCCCCCCAGGTCTCACTGGCCCTGTGGTGGGGCAGGACACTCTGGGAATGTGCTATGGCATCTCCCTCTCCAAGGATGGCAGCTTGGGGAACCCCCAGCTCCCTCTCCATGCATGTCCAGGAGCTCTGGGATACCCCACTCCTCACCAGTTCATCCCCAGGTAAGCAGCCCAACAGGGCATGGCACAGCCATCGGTGGGAACTCAGAGCCCTGCACCAGGGGAGGTACAGGGTCCCATTCTGACCCAGCCCTGTCACACCCACCTTGTCAGTGTCAAAGCCACCACCTATCACGTCCCCGCGGGCAAAGACATCAACACCAACATAAACATCGGCATGGCGCGGTCCGGCCAGCTTGAGTGTCTGCTCCAGCTGCTCCTCCTTCCAGTTGTAGTTGGTGAAAAGCCCATCACAGGCATTAAAGAACACCCTGGGGATGAGGGTCAGGGTGGCAGGATAATTGCTGTGGCTGTCCTCACAGACACCTCCCCCACTGAGGGCTGCACAGGTCATGCCCTGACCACTACTGCACAGGGTTTGGGGTGGGCTCATGCCCCCCACCTAGGGCCAATTTTGCCAACCTCACCTATTCTCCTCATTCAGCTCATTCTGCCACCTCAGCGTGCCATCCTGCAGGACGCTGTCATACCAGATCACCAGTCCCCCGGGCACAGCGCTGTGCACCCGTGCCGTCAGGTCCCGCAGGAAGGGGGGCAGGTTCCTGACTGCTGCTGCCTGGCAGGAGAGAGCAGGGAGAGGTGGGTGAAGGATGCAGGACGGGGGGCTCCCTATGGGTGCAGTACAAAGGCAGGGAGGTGAGCAGGGGGAAGATAGGGAGGTGAGCGGGGGGAAGGCAGGGAGGTGAGTGGGGGAAGGCAGGGAGGTGAGCAGGGCCACCATGACTTACGCTCAGCGTGTTCTCTATGTTGACCAGCCAGCCATCAAAGCGGTAGTGCTGNCCACCATGACTTACACTCAGCGTGTTCTCTATGTTGACCAGCCAGCCATCAAAGCGGTAGTGCTGGGCAATGCGGGCCAGCTGCTCGGCCACGGCGCCGTAGGCCTCCTCCCCACCGGCCAGGAATGCCTCACACAGCTTCTCCCCATCTGCCCACTCCGTGATGAATGTGCCTGGGGAGATGGCAAGGGCAGTGTCAGACAGTGAACCCACTGCACGCCTGGGGCTGCCCCAGGCTCAGCCCTGCCCTCACCCAGCACAGGGACGCCGTTCCGATGCGCCGCGTTGGTCCAGACCACGGGCGGGATGGTGACAGTGTGGTGGCTGAAGTAGACAAAGATGTCGATGTAGCGCCAATGGTAGAAGACATAGGGGTTGCGTGTGGCCGAGCCCTGGATGAACCTGCAGAGGACACAGGGTTGGGCAGTGCAGGAAGGACGCTGGCAGATGCTGCAGGGCTGGGTAGGAGCCTGACTCACACCTGAGAGCTGTACACACCTGTGGCACTGAGCCAGCCCTGAACATCCCAGCCTGAGCAAGGTTGCTGAGCACTGGCAGCAAGAACCAAATGCCCCATCCCTGCCCACCTGTGGCTGAGCCGGAAGGAAACACATCATCCAGAAACAGAAGTGATTTGGGGTTTGAGACATCAAGCCCTGCTGCCATATATCCCCTCCACCCAGTATGTACCTGTCCTCCAGGTACCCGCCACGCATATCATGGCACACCAGCGTCCGGGGCCTCCTGCTGTGGAGTGGGGGCTGGCGCTTGGCCAGAGGCACGGCCGAGATATTGAAGTCGTCATTGCTGTTGGGCTGCCAGGCCAGCAGCTCCTCCAGGCCGGACAAGAAGAAGCTGATGGGCTCCGTCGTCTTTGTGTCGAAGTACCTCGCTGGGGACGGTGGGGAGACAGGGGACAGGGTCAGCAGGTAACACTGCCTGTGCAGCTCGGCAGCGGCACCAGCACCAGACTGTCCTCATCCCGGCAGGGCCCCAGAGGTGCAGCGGGCCCCTCTCACGGTGCCTCACCTGGCAGGGGCTGCGGGCGGTCATTGATGGTGTCGTGCAGGACGGTGGTTCCCCGGGTCTCCGCCGCCGGCTGGAAGCTGCCCCGGGATGGGGGTGAGTGCCGGGCCGGACCAGCACCGCGGTCAGCGCCCTCCGGGGCCCCGCGAGCCCGGGCAGCGGACGCCATCCCTGCCCTGATCCCTATCCCAGTCCCAATACCCATCCTGGTCCTGGTTCTGAACCCCATTCCGCTCCTAGTCCCGGTCCCCACTCCGGCTCCGATTCCCATGCCGGTCCCGGTCCCGATCCCCACCCCGGTGCCGGTCCTGAACCCCATCCCAGGTCCAGATCCCCATCTCCATCCCCATCCCGGTCCTGGTCCCAATTCCCATCCTGATCCCCGTCCCGGCCCCGGTCTTGATCACAGCACCGACCCCGCTCCCGCTCCCGGCCCCCGCCATCCCCCTCCGCCTCCGCCGCCCGGCCCTCTCCGCCTCGGCGGGCTCCTCCGCCCCGGTCTCGGTTCCCGTCCTCTTCCCGCGCCGCCCGGGCCCCTCCGGCGCCTCCGCCATGGCGCTGCTGCCGCCGCCGCTGCCGCCGCCGCTGCTGCCGCAGAAGTGCCGNCCGCCCGCGCCCGCGGGTCCCGGGGCGGGACGTGTCCTGGGATGCACCGCGAGTCCCGGAACAGGGACGTGTCCTGGGATGAGGACGTGTTTCCCGCGATGGGACATGTATGCTGGGATAGGACATGTGTCCTGGGATGGGATGCATGTCCTGGGATGGAACCACATGTCTCTGGATGGACTTTGTGTTCTGCGATGGGACACGTGACCTGGGATGGCACAAGTGTGCTGGGATGAGGGGCCATGTGCCCCAGGATAGGGATGTTCAGCCTGAGCCCCCTCTCCTCTCTCTGACGTGCTTGGGGCTCTGGTCTCCAGCTACAGCCCTGCTCAGCCCAGCCATGGACCTGCTGTTCCAGACCCTGATCCCCAGATTCACCTCAGACCTGTCTCTTCTCTGTAGATGTTCCAGATGACCTGGACTCTTGGCAACCCTCCCCAGCCTGCCCTGTTCCCAGGCTGACAGTTCTGTCACTGTGCTCAGCTCCCAGCCCTCAGGACACAGCTGGATGCAGACCCAGCACAGGACCCCTGTCTCTCCAGGCACATTCTGCCCTTCCCTCTCCACTCCCAGCTCAACATCACTGTACCAGCCCATGGCTTTTAGGAAGCCCCAACTGGGCTGTGGGACAAACCTGTGGTGAGCCCTTTGGAGCCTCCATACACACAAAGCAAGAGGACACTGAGGGTGTGAGCAAGGCTGGAAACGTGGGGTGTTTAATGTAGCACAAGATGTACAGGGAGGTCAGAATGCCGCCCCACACCGCTGCAGCATCTACACAAACAAGAAGCCTGGCCAGCAGATAATCTAACGGAAGAGGAAGTGGCTGAGGCCAAAGGCTCTGTGCTCAGAGCTGCTGGTGGGGAGCCAGCCCCTCCCAAGCAGAGGCTCTAGCAAGCAGTGACGGAACCTGCAGAGGGAACTGATGCAATCCGCTCCCACCAAGGGTACCCAGCCCCCTGCTGCAATGCCTGCCCCACTGGCCCCCAGCTCTGCGGAAGGACAGAGGGCTCTTAGTGGTTTACTGCCTTTCCTGATGGTTCTGACCACCTTCTGCCCACTCGAGGCAGGGAACACAGCATGGTGCACGGGAGGAGGAACGCGCTGCATGTGTCTGTACTGGCTTGCACCAGGGCACCAGCAGTCACACTGTTCCCCTGGTGCCAGCTCAGCCGGTGCCACAAGGGGCTGTGCCGGGCAAACCCAGCTATGGAGCAGGTAGGGGGGCCGTGGAGGGAGCTCCCTGCCCACCCCAGGTGAGTAGCTGCTTCCCAGTCACAAATGTGGCAGGGGATGGAAATGGCTCCAGCTCCTCCAGGTGTGTCTGATCAGTCTCAACAAACTGGAGTGGGGTGCCTCACACGTTGAGGCAGCTGCTGAGGGTAGTGGCAGTAGGGTGGAAGGCTAACAGCATAATGGGGGTGGCACATCCAGGATGAGAGGGCACAGGGGCTCCTTGGCTGCCTGGCCCAGTGCAGGAGGAATGGGGGGTGGTGCTGCTGTTCAGGGGTCTCCACTGTACTTGATGAGATGGCCACTGAAGGTGATGTAAGTGTCGTACTCATCGCTGAAGATGGCGTTCTCACGCTCGCCCTTGTAGAGCCGCACCCAGACCTCGTCCTGCTCCCGCAGCTCCAGCATGACGCTCTGGCTCTGCATGATGCTGCGGTCACTCACCTGGGCGTAGAGGATCACTACCTCTGCCCCGTTGTGCATGATGTGCAGGTACGTCTCCTTCTGGTTCCAGGTGTGTACATTGAGGCTGAAGTAGTAGATCCCAGGGACATAGCAGTAAAACTTGCCCGTGAACATGTTGAAGTGGCTGTAGAGGTTGACAAACTCCGTGTCGAAGATGAGGGTCTGGTAGTAGTCATTGCTGTGCAGGGGTTTCTTGCGGCCCACCGAGAAGGCGGCGTAGTGGCTCTTGCAGCGCTCCCCTGGGGCGCCCACGCTGCCCTTCTGTCCCTTGGGCCCTGTGTGGCCCCTGCTGCCGGCCACCCCTGTCTTGCCAAACTTGCCCTGGATGCCGCGCTCACCACGGTCCCCCTTCTCTCCTGGGCAGAGCAGGAGGGAGAGCTGTACTGTCAGGTGGGGGCCAGCACTGAACCCGCACCCTGAAAGCCCATCTGACAGAGAAGGATGGAGGCAGCAGGGATGCCCCAGTCCTGACCCTGTGCCCTCCCCAGGCTCTGATGCTGCTGCCCAGAGGCCACCAGAGCAGGGGCTGCTCACACCCTGGTGTGGCTCCTGCCCTCTGCTCATGCAGGGCACTGAACCACAGAACCACCCCAGCTTCTTGCTCTCAGTCTGTGCAAGAGCTGGCCCTGGGAACCCAGAGTGGCCCTGCTTGTGGGGCAACAGATGCTGGCACACATAGTGGGGTCCTGCAGCCCTCACCTTTCAGGATGGTCATGTTGATCTGAGGCAGAGGCTGGTACTGGGCAGGTGGGGGGCAGCATCGGACACAGCGGGGCTGTGGGGGCAGCCCCTCTTGGGCACCATCAGCCTTCTGCTCCTGTGTGACCCTGGCAAGGTAGAAAGCAAAGCCCAAAAGGGAGCTACGGGGGGGCGGGGGCCCTCTGCAGCACCAAGGCTGCCTTGGCCCCCATTTTGCAGTGCCCTGGCCCTGGGGTCCCCTCACCTGGCAGCTTGGTGCTGGGATGGGGCCTCTTCAGCATCTGTCCACCACTGCTGGTCAGGGCTGGGTCCAGTCTGGCTCCCCACAGGGCAGGACAGCAGCAGGCAGAGCAGCAGGACACCGTGCACCCACAGGCCCTCCATGTCTTGGCAGTGCCCTGTGAGGTGTCAGGGACACCTGAGGGGGACACGAGTGTGGAAATGCCCAGCCCAGCCATGCCCTGCACTGTCCTGGGACAGGACCTGTGCACTGAACAGCCCTAGGCTTCTGACTGGGCTGTGGGACACAGTGTCACCCCAGTGAACAGCTGGGGAAACCCATATTGGGGCAGTGTGGAGGCTCTGGGCTCACTAACATGTGGGCCAGGGCCATGCCAGTCTCCCAAGTCCTGGCACACACAGCAGAGGGGATTACCTGGAGAGCTGAGGGTGAAGCAGAGCAGCAGGCTCTGGATGATCAGCCAAGTCCTGGGCCGAGTACTGCTGCTCCTGCTCAGCCTGGCTTCAGCTGCCTGCCATGAATGCCCAAGAACAGCAACTTTGGGTGTCAGCACCCGAAAAATTACAGGCAGCTCCAAATGCCATGAGGCAAATGTCAGGGTGCAGCCCTGTCTGTGTGGGGGACTCCAGCCCTGTCTGGGGAGCATCCCCACTTGTGCAAGGATGCAGCACAGGCTGCACAGGCTCTGCAGGGGGCTCCTGTGCCCCAGGGGCTGCTAGCTGAAGGGTTTGCAAGGGCAAAAGACCAACTTCTCCAGAGACATGGATGTGGGCTGGCAGACCCAGCTCAGAGCTGGCTACCACAGGGAGAAACCTTCTTGGGACAGCATATCCTGTGTGGGGCCAAAACTAATATTTGCAGTGGTGGTGGCACCGTGGCCCAGCCCGGGCCCTCCATGGCCCTTCCCTGCCTTATCACAGCCATATCTGCTGGAGACGTGGGGCAGGGCATGCAGTACCTGGTCCTTTGGCCCCGAGGCGCCAGGACAGCCTTGGCCAAACAGGCGTGTGGCACTGCCCAGTGCTCGGCATCCCCCAGCAGCAGGGTCTGGGGCCGTGCTGGGTTGGGATGGGGTTGGCTGCTCCCCAGTCTCCTGTCTTAGCCAGGTGCCTCCCTGGGTTGGGACTGGGTGCGGCCTTTGCCATTCTCCCCTCCCAGGCAGCCTCCCCCGGCACCACCCAGCCACGCTCCACACGCCCTGATGGGATCCTGGAGCAGTGGCCCAAGGGGCAAAGGGCCTGCACAGCCCTGCCCTGCCCTGTGTCCTGGGGGTGGGCGAGGCCAGGAAGGATTTTGGGGCAGAATCCATTTGTTTTGGTGAATGCCTGTTCTCAGAGCACCCAGGCCCTCAGTCAGTGTTGGGTGGCTGCTGCTCATTCCCGAGCGGGGGGTCCGGGGACTGTGTGTGCTCCCGCAGCGGGTGCGGAGGGCATTCGAGGCCAGGGCGGATGACTGGATCATGAGTCACTGGAACCGGGAAGGGGCGAAGGGATGGGGAAAACTCCAAAGGGCTTTTCCCACTGCTTGCACCCTCTGCTACGTGCCTGGCCCCTTTACACGGTTCCTGGGCCCCTCTGTCCTACCATCTCTTACCCCATTATCTTGGCCCATGTCTCGGTGCTGCCAGGTGTTGGGAGAGGCAGGGCTTTGGGCACTCAGCTCTGAGGCAGGGGAGAGGCGGATTCACAGACAGAAGCATGGAGAAGGCCAAGTAGGGGCTTGTGGCCCTGGCTCTGCTCACCCTGCCTGGCCTTGAGCCACTGAGCACGGCATGGAGCATGCCAGGAGTTTGGGAAGCCTGTGGATTTCCCTCAGCTCTGAGACCATGAAACCAGACACTCCCCCGGGACCCAGAGCAGGCTCAGCCCTGGGGAAAACACTGTGTCACAGGAAGCTGCTCCATGAAGAGAAACCCTTCACCAGAAAGTTCCCACTGCAGAAGACAGTGCTTCCCAGGCTGTTGGGAATGGAGGCGAGCATGTGGCACACTCAGGGCACGTGGGGCTCTCCAGGCCCCCAGCATGTCCCCCCGTACCCCACAGGTGTGTCGGGTGGGAGGTGCTCACGAGCGTATGGGCACACATAGCCCTGTTGAGTGACACAGTTTTTCCTGTCAGGATTGGATGCTCTCCAGGAATGGTTGGAGATTTAAACTCAGCAGCTGCAGAAGCCTTGGGACAGCAAGTCAAAACATCACGAAATACATTCCAGGTAGAGATAGAGATTAGAATGAAACAGAACAAACCCTCGGGAGGAACAAGGGGCTCAGGGTGGCACGTAGGTAGCAGGACCTGCACCCCCTGCTTGTCCCTCCACTCAGGGTGGTGGATATAGACTTCCCTGCTCCACAGCAGCTGGAGCTGGGATGCATCTGGGGTCATTCTGGCGGGACAGGACCCCCATGTTCTGCGGCAGCAGCTGGAATAGTTGCAGAGCCCTTCTTTTCCCCCTGGAGCAGTGCAGACCCAGTGGTCAGCAGGGTGGGGGCTGCATGGGGTGGTTGCAGCCTTCCAGCTCCTGCAGCATCAGCAAGATTTTGTGCAGGGGGCTCCAACAGCCAATGTGTCCCCTACAAAGATGCTGGGGGTGGGACCAGCCTGAGTTTGATGTGTTCGTAGGGACGGGCTTTTTGGGACCATAGCAGGGGCAGGGCTGGAAGGGACCTGTGTCCTCCCAGAGCTGTGGTGGGTCGGGCTGTGCCCTCAGAGGACTGTGAGGCTCAGCCCTGTGATGCCTACCACCCCTTCACAGGCAGGACAGGGGCCTCACTGGGCAGGGTGGGGGGACGGGGAGGGGAGCACCAGTGCCCCTCGCTGGACCTCTCCCAAGGCACCCGAGATCCTGGAGAGGTGGAGCCGCCTTCGGGTGTCTCTGCAGGGATGCCGCAGGAGCCACAGATGGGAGCATAACACGGTGCAGCTCTGGGCCTGGTGCCCAGGCCTGCAGCGCCCCCCAAAACCTCCCCTCACGTACCTCTGGGGCAGGGCTGCTCCCTCCCGGCGCTGCCTTTGCTGCCCTAGAGCATCCCCCGGGCCGGGGCAGAGCCTGCCCGCGGCCGATCGGTGCCTCCCGCTCCGGAGCCTTCTCCTCGCTCGACCCGGGCGGAAATGCACTTTTTGGAAGCGCAGGAGGCAGCGAGGCGCGGGACGAGGCTCGCAGCCCTCCCCCGCCAGATGTGCGCCCGCTGCCGCCTTAACCATGTGTGCTCCCGAGATCGGCCAAATTAACCATGTGTGCTCCCGAGATCGGCCAAATTAACCGTGTGTGATCCCGGGATCGGCCGAATTAACCGTGTATGATCCCGGGATCGGCCGAATTAACCGTGTATGATCCCGGGATCGGCCGAACTAACCGTGTGTGCTCCCGGGATCGGCCGAATTAACCGTGTGTGCTCCCGGGGCCGCCGCACCGGGACGGGCGGGCCCCTGGCGGGTGCCGCTGGCCCCGAGGCAGGACCCTGCCCCTCGTTCTCAGGCCCGAGGGCACCGGGGCCAGCACAGCCCCACCGGGAACCAGCTTTTGGCGACCGGACACGCACACGGGTCCCGCACCGCAGGGTCTGTCCCGCTCCCTACACCCCGAGTGGCAGAGGGACACCGGAGACAGCCGGCACAGCGACAGAATCTGCTGCAGGCTGGGGCCGGGCTGCACCGGGGCCTGCAGCGAGGTCATGCCGTCCAGGCAGCCGGGCCATGCCCACCCCGCAGGGCCGGCTCGGCCCCGCACCGCCCGCTGGGCTCCATCCGCCCGTGTGCGACGCCCACCGCCGGTGGGGCCGCCTCGGCGTGGACTGCAACTCCCGGCAGCCCCCGCGGCGCGGCGGGCGGTGCAGCGTGGGGGCTGCTGGGAGTTGTAGTTCTCTCGCGGACGCGGAGGTCTGGTCGCTCCCGGTCGCGGCGGCGGCGCGCGGGGCCGCCGGGAGCTGTAGGCGGCGGCTGCNCCCGCGCGTGGGGCGCGGGGGACCTCAGGGCCCCGCTCAGTCCAGTAGCTTGCCCTGGAAGAGGCGCGGGGGTCCCCGAGGGCGCACCCGGCGGAGATGGGGGATTCCCCGTGTCCTTATGGGGGGGTCCCATGTCCATGCCGGGGGGTGTTGGGGTGCTCCCCGTGTCAGTGCCCGGGGGGGTTGCCTGTGGCCGTGGCTCGGGGTTTTGGGGGTCCCCGAGGCCGTGCTGGGGTCCCTACAGGCGCGGCGGGAGTTAGTGCACCCAAGGGGGGGGCACTGGGCCCTGCCGAGGGCGATGCTCCGTGGTCCCGGCAGGGCGAGGGGCGCTCCCCCCTCCGCCCCAGCGGGGTCTCGGACCAAGCAGCCGCCCCGCGGGCTCTCCGTGCCCCCGCCTCCCTGCCCGGGGTCGGCCCCCCACGCTCAATGCCGGCTCTGTTCGCCGCTCGGGCTGCTGAAAGGCACATTGAGACCCTGCGGGGAGCACGACCCAAGCCCAGCGCCGGGCACGGGGACACGGACGGGCCCTTTGGGGACAGCCCTGGGATGGCAGCTGGGATCCCCTTCCCCTGCCGTGAGCTGGGGGTCTCTGCCCCAGGCTACATGGCGCAGAACAAGCATGGGTCTGGTCCTGGGGGCTTCTTGCCCCCTGCGCAGCCTGGGGTGCCCCTCTGCGGGAGTCTGGGCCACTGCCACGTCCACTGTGCTGCAGGGAGGGAGGTGGCAGCGAGGAGAACTGCCGGCGTCCCGGCCCCGTGGGTGGGCACAGCCTGGCTTGCAGTGCCCACATGCCCAGAGGAATGTGAGCGTGGGCAGGGGTGGGGGTCTGCTGTATCTCTTAAGGCTGAGCAGGTCTGGGTGTGTGCCCTGTGCTGTGCTTCCTGCTCTAGGTGTTGGCATCCTGCTTGGGCGGAGCTGCCACGTGTCTCAAGGTGTCCCTGTGGAGTCTGGGGACACACTCATCCCTCACCAGTGGGTCTGTTCCCAGGGCTGTGGGAGCTGGGCCAGGCTGACCAGCCTCCTTGGAGGCAGCAAAGGTCATCCTCACCACCAGAGGGGAACTCGCTTGCTCCTGGGGCTGTGCAGGGACGTGCCCCAGGACACCCCAATACAGGGCTTGCCCTGAGCTGGGTGCCTTGGCTCGCTGCCTGGGCTGCAGTGACCCTGGGCCAGGTAAAGGTGCTGGGCTGGTTGCATGTTCCTGCCAATGCACTGGGGCTCGTTCTGATTAGGGAGGGCACAGGGGGGCTACATGAGAGGGGCTGAGAGTGGTTCCAGCAGCAAACAGCCCCTGGGTGTGCTGGCGTCTACCCGCATGAGGTGGGAGTACCTTCTCCTGCTACAGGAGATGGGATGGGGCCCTTCATGGTTGTGTCCTGCTGCCCCCCCAAGCTCAGTTGGTGCAAACTCCAGCAATCTGACCTTCTCCCTCCCCTCTTTCCACTAGGTTCTCCTTGCCCCCACTCTAATGCCAGTCCCGCCCTGCCATGAGTCTATGAGCCCCCTCCGGATCAGCGTGGGTGGTCTGCCTGTCCTCGCGTCCATGACCAAGGGTGCTGACCCCCGCTTCCGACTGCGCTGGAAGGCCATCGTGCTGTCCTCAGCCTGTGTGGGGTTTGTGCTGCTGCTCTTCTGCCTGCACCGCTCCTCCCCAGCACGACATGGCCCCCCCAGCCCTCGCACCTGGCAGCTCGGCCTGCGGGCAGGGGACCGCTACAATGACACCTACCCACTGTCCCCCCCGCAGAGAAACCCCGAGGGTGTGCGCTACCGCATCGCTGTCATCGCGGACCTGGACACACAGTCCCGGGGCTCCCAGGAGCACACCTGGTTCAGTTACCTGAAGAAGGGTTACCTGGTGCTGTCAGACAGTGGGGACAGCGTGACAGTGGAGTGGGACAAGGACGAGAGCATGCTGCAGTCCCACCTGGCTGAGAAGGGCCGGGGCATGGAGCTCTCTGAGCTGGTGGTTTTCAACGGGAAGCTCTACGCCGTGGATGACCGGACCGGTGTGGTCTACCAGATCGAGGGCAACAAGGTGGTGCCCTGGGTGATCCTCCCAGATGGGGATGGTACCGTGGGGAAAGGTGAGCTCCTGTCCTGCCCTGTGGATGCAAAACAGTGAAGCCCTTGGCTCTTTTCAGCTTGTTAGGGTGGGGTGCACCTTTCCTGTGAGCCCTGTGCCTGGCCAGGATGGGGGCAATTCATGCCCAGGGACCAGCTGTGTGGGGGATGCTGTGCCCAGCACCAGGCTCTAGGGTGTGGTGTTCAGGGTGTGGGACCAGTCTGATGCCCCTGTGCTGGCCAAGCCCCCCTTAAGCCATTCTCTCCACTGCAGGCTTCAAGGCAGAGTGGCTGGCAGTGAAGGATGAGCACCTGTACGTGGGGGGACTGGGCAAGGAGTGGACCACCACGACGGGGGAGGTGGTGAACGAGAACCCCCTGTGGGTGAAGGTCATCGGCTACAAGGGCGACGTGAGCCATGAGAACTGGGTGGCAAACTACAATGCCCTGAGGGCTGCAGCAGGGATCCGACCCCCAGGTATGGAGCGGGCGCAAGCTCCTACCACCCCATATCCCACACCTGGGCTCCAGGGCCGGTCACCCTCCCTAGGGATTCTGGGACTGGGTGAGATTTAAGGGCCATTGGCAGTCAGAGACCTCCCTGTGTTCTGGCACAGAGGCCAGAGCCTTCCCCTGCCCTGGCCATTTCCCTCTTCTGAGTGTGCCACAAACAGCTGGGGTGGCTCAGCTGACACTGGGCTGGCAGCCAGGCCCCTGGGCAGAGCAGGCCCTGCCAGGTGCCCCTGTCTGGCTCTGGAAGGGACTGAGATGTTGGTGCTGGGCAGTGGGGCAGGAGGAGGCAGAAATGTTCACAGGGGCTGTCTGTGTGGGGCTGCAACCTGTGAAGTGTTTTGGAGGGGGAGGGTCCCGCCCCAGCCGTGTGCCCCATGCGGTCACACTCCACTTCCTGCCGCAGGGTACCTGATCCACGAGTCGGCCTCCTGGAGCGACACGCTGCAGCGCTGGTTCTTCCTGCCGCGCCGCGCCAGCCACGAGCGCTACAGCGAGAGGGCGGACGAGCAGCGAGGCACCAACCTGCTGCTGAGCTCCACCCAGGACTTTGGGGATGTGACAGTGGGGCGTGTGGGCGAGGTGGTTCCCACCCACGGCTTCTCCTCCTTCAAGTTCGTCCCAGACACAGATGACCAGATCATCGTGGCGCTGAAATCGGAAGAGGACAACGGCAAGATCTCCAGCTACATCATGGCCTTCACGCTGGATGGGCGCTTACTGCTGCCCGAGACCAGGATCGGGAGTGTGAAGTACGAGGGCATCGAGTTTATTTAACAGGCTTTTGGACCGAGTAGAGGGGCACAGGTCATGGGCAGTCCCTACCAACCCTCTTCCAGCCTGTGCTCTGTGAGGGATGCCAGGCAGCACTCCCGGCTCTGTTCTTGGCCATGGCCTCTCACGTAAAGCATTGGCTGTGCTGCAGCAGGTGTGGTGCGAGTGTTTCGACAGTGGCACCTGGTGGCAAGGGCCTGCCACCACAGAGTGCTCCCGGCCCCGGTGGCAGTGGCCACATCCTGGAGCACCGGTTCCCAGGCAGGCCCCGCTGCAGTCCTTAGTGCCCAGCCCCGAATTGCAACAGACCCCTCTGCGGTGGGTCAGTGACTCTGGTGACATCTGGGCTCTGGGTTTGCAGCTGAGCCCCAGCTCTGCAGCTCTGCCTCATGTGCTGCAGGGCTCCCCAGGCAGAGGAAGGAGTGTGCAGCTGTCGCAGGTCAGACCCAGATTTCATCAGGCTTTTTCCGCAGAAGCTGGTTTTCCTTCACTTTTCCCATAAGCTGGGTGAGGTGATGGCTGGGGTGACACATGGCCTGTTTCTGGCAAAAGTCACAAATGGGAAGGGACAGTGGCTGTGTCCCTCTGCCCCTGTCACTGCAGGGGGTGCAGCAGTTCCAGCACTACTGGTAGCACTGGTTCCACTGCAGCTCCTCATGCTGTGGTACCAGCACAGTGGCTCTGCCTGTGGGGCAGGGGCAACAGGTGGTCCCAAGTGACTGTTGGGGTCACCAGCCATGGCCAGGTGTGTAACATAGGTCCATCCCAGTGCCATTCCCAGCCCATCCTCTGTGAGCTGTGTTTCTGCTGGCTGTGTCTCTTCTCCCAGCCCTGGCTGCATACAGCTCCAGCCCCAGAGGTGGCTCCAGCCCCAGAGCTATCAGCTCCAGGAAGAGCTGAGCCTGGACAGGAGCTGCTGGGAGCTGGCGGTGGCATGGCCATGCTGTCCAGGGGCTGCCGTGCTCGGCGCAGGAGCAGAGCCAGAAGCGCCAGCTCGGCTTCCCAGGGCTGACAGCAGCTGGGAAGCATTCATAGCAGCCCAAGGCTTTGGCCAGGGAACCTTCCCCAGCATGTTGTGAAATCACATCCGCAGCCTGTGGTCTCTGGCAGGAACTTGCGCAGTTTCAGGAGCCAGAAGTGTCAAAGGGGCATCTGCTGGCCCCAGGGCCCTTCTGACCCCTCTGACTGTGGGGGCTGTGGCTCGTGGCCTGCCCACGCTTCCTGGCTCAGCGCTACCCTGCCCCAGGTCACAGGCAGCATATTCTCACACCAGGGCCAGTGTTTGGTTGTGTGCTGTTCCTGGTTTGGTCCCCATAACACCCTGCCCCTGGAGCAGCTCTGCCAGCAGGCAAGGCTTCAGCGAGCTGGGCCGGCCTACTATGGTTTGGGGGGGCCTTGGGCCCACCATGTCCCCTTGTCATGCCCTGACACTGTCCTGCTGGGGGTCCAGCTGTGCTCAGGGAGGGAGGGGGCCTGTTACAGTGACCAGGCTGTAGTTGGGTGGAAGGACTGACAGAGGACAGAGCCCTCCCAAGAGCCCAGACAGGCTCTCTCTGCCTCGTCCCTGTTTACACTGTCGGCACCTTTGCGAGCCATGTGGAGCGCGGCACAGGCCAGACACGTGTTTTCATTTAGCTCAGACAATGACTCAGCCGGCGCTGGGCTGCGAGCGGATGCGCTTGTCTCCTCTGGACATGGACCTGTCCCCAGTGCCGCAGGCAGACCTGGCTTCAGTCCCTGCATGTGGCCTTGGGGCCATGCAGCACCCAGCCCAGGGCACCTAGGGTGCGTTCCCAGCCCATGCTGGGTGCCAGCTGGCCCTGGGCCACAATGGCCACTCAGCCATTGCCTGCACTTTGCTTGGCACAGCCTCTCCTGGCCTTACTCACCCTCCTGGCTCAGGGCTGACAGCTCCGTAGCACCTGTCACGGCCCCAGGGCTGTGCCAGTGGCTGTGCTGGTGGCTGTCCCTGCCACATTACCCCTTCTTGTCCCCTGGGGTGAGGCACCCCTGGGCCCCAGACCTCAGCCCTGTGGTGCCCTTGGAGTAGCAGCACTGGTGCCTTGGGCAGCCAGGCTGGCAGGAGTCCTGCTGCTGCTGGAGCCTCTGTATACCATGAGCACTGCAGTAGAGCTGGGGACCTGGAGCCCCATCTCCAGCTGTCATCCAGCATGCTGGCACTGTTAGTGCTGTCACCTACCACATGTTTCCTGAAGCCTCAGGCAGGGATTGGACAAGGTCTGGCTGCCCACAGTTCCATTCTTTCTTCTTGTGCCAGAGGCCAAGCAGCTCCAACACCTCCTTCCACCATGAGCAGCTGTGGGAGTGCCATGACAAGAGGCTGGCTCAGGAGTAGCTGTTGTGGCCACAGTGGCAACTGTCCCTGCTATCATGTGCCCGTGACACCCGGCCTGGCTGTGCTTGGAAGCTGTGTCCCTGCCCAGAGGCAGAGCTGGCCTCCCTGCCTGCTCTGCTGGGACAGAGGCACCGCAGGGCAGATGCAGCGCAGCCAGCCGGGCTGGTACAGGTCCAGTGACAGCAGCAGCACCCCAACACCTCTGCAGTGACACAGAGTGGGGCCTTTGATAGGGATAGAGTTGTGTCTTTACATATTAGCTGGTGTGGGGATTCGTGTTTGGGATTGGTGCTGGGAAAAGTGTTGGTAGCAGGAATATTTTTATTACTGCTGAGCAGTGCTTGTGCAGCTCGAGGCCTTTTCTGCTCTTCATCCCACCAGTGAGGGGCAGTGGGGACACAAGGCATTGGGAGGAGACACAGCCAGGACAGTGACCCCAGCTGACCCAAGGAATATTCCATACTGTATGGCGTCATGCTCAGCATATAGAGCTGGAGGAAGGGGGCACATTAGGGATTATGGCCATTTGTCTTTCCCAAGTCACCATCACACGTGCGGGAGCCCAGCTGCCCTGGGGATGGCTGAGCACTTGCCTGCCATGGGGTAGGGATGAAGGAATTCCTTGGTTTCCTTTGCTTGTGTGTGGCTTTTGCATCACCTGTAAAACTGCCTTTACCTCAGCCCAGGAGTTTTCTCACTTCCACCCTCTCCATTCCCTCCCCACTCCACCGGGGGGGGGAGTGAGGCTGTGGGGGCTGAGCTGCCCACCAGGGTTAAACCCCAACACACAGCCAGGACAGGGACAAGGTGGATTATTGGAGTTGTGCTAGAGGGCAGGAGCTGCTGCCCAGGGGAAGAGGCCTGGAGCCTCAGGAAGGTCGCTGTGGTGCAAGTCCTCCGGTAGGAGTGGGGAGTGGGCAAGGGGACTCGGGGGTAGGACGAGCTGGGCTGGAGGGGCCGAAGTGGGGAGAAATGCTCGGGCACGACCAGATCCGTAGCCTGCGCGGACATCCAGTGCTCCTCCCTGCCCGTGCGCGGGCAGCTCGCTCCGGGTCCGTGGGTGGTGGGACCAAGAGCGACGGGGCCGGGGGCAGCCGGGTTGCGCTGGGCGGGGGCGGCCGGTGCCCGCGG
>VYXB01006036.1:36575-112635 GCA_013397135.1 Pachyramphus minor
GAGAAGCTGCGGGAGGCGCTGGAGCCAGTGCGACGGGAGGCGGCGGCGGAGCTGGGCCGGCCGCTGGCCGCCGCCGCCCGCTCCGTGCTGCAGCAGCGCATCGAGTTCGCGCCCGCCCGGCGCGGCCTGGCCGGGCAGCTGGAGCACCTGCGGGACAAGTACGACCACATCGGGGCCGAGGCTCTTGGCCGCCCCCTCGGCATCGCCGGCAGCCCCCCGGAGCGGCCGCAGAACCCCCAGGGTGAGTGGAGAGGGTGAGGAGACACCCGCGTGCTCCCATGCCCTGCTCCCCCTCTGCCCCCCGGGGCTGACCACTCGCTCCCCACAGGCCACAGCCAAGCCTCCCCGAGGGCCATGGGTGATGGGATCCCCACGCCCCAGAAGGTGCTTTTCCCAGCCCAGCGCCTCTCCATGAAGTGGGAGCGTGTCCACCGTGTGGGCGCCGGGCTGAGTAATCTGGGGAACACCTGCTTCCTGAACTCCGCGCTGCAGTGCCTGACGTACACGCCACCACTCACCAACTACCTGCTCTCCCGGGAGCACGGACGCACCTGTGAGTGGGGACCCCAGTTCAGGGGGCCGGGAGGGAGGAGCAACGTCTGCAGGTCCCGCTCGCAGTGCTGTGCTCAGCACCTCTGCGCCTGGCTCTGGTGAGGGGGTGTGGGTGTCGGGTTGCACCTTCCCTGCTCCCTTCTGCCTGTTTCTCCATCAAAAGGCTGTTCCTGGGTCCAACTCACATTTTCTGGTCATAGCAATGTTCCTGAGCTCAGCATCTCTGTCTCTGGGGAGACTCTGCTGGGTGTAGCCAGGACTAAGATAGGCCCAATGGACCTGCTGGCTTCTCAGGGGCTGAGCTGAGAGGTTCCAAATAGCCCCTGCCTGTGGGGACTGCATGAGGGCAGTGTGGCCCTGCTCCAAGTTGTCACCATGGGGAACACACAGGGCTTGCAGCCCCGTCTGTAGGACTCCAGTGGGATCTACCCCTCAGAGCCGAGCTATGGTCTCATCCAGTGAGTACCTGGGACCTGTTTTCCATCCATGTGAATGCTGTCTCACCAGGGGGGCTGCCATGGCTGGTCCTGTGATGGGCTCTGCCAGTCAGTGTGGCATGTGCTGGTTCTCACGTCCCTGGGATGCCCCAGAGCTGTCCTGAAGCACAGAGCTTGTAGGGAAAACTGAGCGTGGCTGTACTGTGTTGGACCAGTGATCCCTTGTGCTGCTTCCGTCTCTCTCGGGTTTGCCCCCAATGTGCCATTGTCTCTCCTGCTCCAGGTGCCCATGGAAGCTTCTGCATGATGTGCACTATGCAGAACCACACAATCCAGGCTTTTGCCAACAGCGGCAATGCGATAAAACCACTGTCCATCATCCGAGACCTCAAGAGTAAGGATGGCTGCCCTTCTCCCCCCGAGTAATGTGGAAGCAGAACCATTGGGATTGGGGCACATTTTGCCAGATGGCTTCACTGGGACAACTCACAGAACCTGCCAGGGGGCTGCCTGGGATTTGTCTTGTGGCTGGCATAAGTCTGATGTCT
The DNA here is from genome assembly GCA_013397135.1 of Pachyramphus minor. NCBI lineage: Eukaryota > Metazoa > Chordata > Aves > Passeriformes > Tyrannidae > Pachyramphus > Pachyramphus minor. Next base: position 38,113 of record VYXB01006036.1, read on the forward strand.
GGTTTGGGTTGAGGGTGCTTGAACTCCAGAGTTTCTGCCCCAGGGGAGGCAGGGATGGCCAGCATCTGTTGCAGCATGTGCTAATTCCTCCCTCTCTTGCAGAGATTTCCCATAATTTGCGCTTCGGCAGGCAGGAGGATGCACATGAGTTCCTGCGTTATACCATTGATGCCATGCAGAAGGCCTGCCTGAATGGCTACACCAAGTATGTGGGGCCTGGTGGCCTGTCACTGCTCTTTGCTGTCCCCTCACTGGTTCCCTGTGCTCGTGGGAGGGGACTGTGGGGTGAACGTGTCCCCCAGGTGGCCTTACTGTGGGGAGGTCATTACTTCAGGGGCCTTGTGTGGGGTCCAGCTCCCTGGCCCTCAGGGATGGCCAGATGCCCTCTTGGCACTGGAATGGGCTGCCCAGGGAGGTGGTGGATTCTCCATCCCTGGAGGTATTTAAGAAGAGACTGGATATGGCACTTAGTGCCATAGTCTAGTAACTGGAGCGGTAGGGGATCAAGGGTTGGATGATCTCAGAGATCCTTTACAACCCATCTGATTCTATGATTATATGATTCTAGGGATGTGGCTCTGGGCTGTTGTTTGCCTTCTCCTGACTCCTTCACCCCAATGCAGCTGCAGTCCTTTCCCAAAATCCTGAAGCTGCTATGGGGTGGGATCCTCTCCCAATTGCCAAGGGATCCAGGCATGCTTGCTAGCTCAGCCCCAGTTCTGTGGCTGGGAGAGCACAGCTTCCCTGAGGCCCTCTGTCCCAGAAAGCACTGCTTTTGCCTGCAGCACTCAGCTCTGAGCTTCAGCCAGGAGCCTCTGCTCCTTCAAGAGGAGGGTGCATGTTGGAGCCTGGTGCCATCCCTTGGCTGTGACACAGGGAGAGCAGGCTGACAGGGGCTGTGATTTCCTGCTGCTCCTGGAGCTCCACAGCTGCAGGACTGCCCAGAGCATGGAGTGGGACTGTCATGATGACACAGGGGTCCCATGGGAGTGGCTGTTGCAGAGAGGTGGTGTGAGATCTGGTGCCACTGTCTCTATGTAGGTTGGATCGCCAGACCCAGGCCACGACCCTGGTTCACCAGATCTTTGGCGGTTACCTGCGGTCCCGTGGTGAGTGGCAGCTGCCAGGGCCAGGGTTTGGGCAGTAGAACTCTTTGGGAAAATGGCTAATCATGTGTAACTTCTCCAGAGCCACAGTCAGGTGGTCCTGTGGTACCTGAGAGTCGTGACCCCAGTTGTGGTGATGGGAAAAGCTGCTGGCTGTGTGCCACCAGCAAAGGGACCCATCTTCCCAGCTATCCAGCGACGCTTGTTGTCCTAGCACAAAATGGAATCACCAGCCTTTCTCCCTGCCAGGCTGTGAATCCTGGTGTTCCCAGAACCCAAACCCAGACTTGGGGGACACTGCAGCTGCCCATGCTGTGCTGGGGGGGTGGCAGGTGCAGATGTTGTGTTGAGGTGTGCTCATGGCTCTTCCTTTTGCAGTGAAGTGTTTGGAGTGCAAGACTGTCTCGGACACCTATGACCCTTACCTGGATGTGACACTGGAGGTCGAGGTAGTGAGGCAGGGTTAGGGATGGGGGGCTCTGCCCTTGGCAGGATGTTCCTGCTCTGAGGCTCCTTCACCTGCCACTGTACAAGCATGGTGCCAGCAGGAGGGAAGCAGCTCCTGCTCTTCCACTGCCTTCTCAGTCTGGCAGAGCAGCACACGTTGCCTGAGCGTGAGCCGCGACTCATTCAGGGAGGCTTGGCAGTGTTGGAGTGCAGAGCAGCCACCCCTGTGGTGTGCTGGGGGCAGGCTCACAGCTTTGGGGCAGCCTGTGGCCCTGTGCTGTGTGCTGTCTCCTGGACCCAGCATCTCAGCACGGAGCGCAGCTGTGGCGTGAACAGGCCCCTCGTGCCCTGACTCCCACTTTGTCCTTGCAGCGAGCCGCAAACATCGTGCGGGCACTGGAGCTGTTCGTGAAGCCGGAGCAGCTGGGGGGGGACAACGCCTACAGGTGTAGCATGTGAGTGTGGGGGGCTGCAGGCAGGACAGGGCCCATGGATGTGATGGTGGGACGGCTGCCAGGATATGGGAGCGCTTCTGTACCTGCTCCACAGCTAAACTGTGAGGTACAGGGCCACGAAAGCCTGTGATGAATCCTGCTACTCCTCAGCTTCCTCCTCTTGAGGAGGACCTGGGCCAGCAGACGTGGCCACAGGCAGGTGCCTGGAGCAGTGCCTGGTGTCAGCATGGTCATTCCCATGGAGTTTGCCACTCCCATGGGGTTTGTCATTCCCATGGCCAGGGCAGGCAGTCGTCTGGGTGGTGGAACATCTTGAATAGCTCAAGCTTTTCCTGAGTAGGTGCAGGAAGAAAGTGTCAGCCAGCAAACGTTTCACCATCCACCGAGCCTCCAACGTTCTCACCATCTCACTGAAGCGCTTTGGCAGCTGCGGCTCTTCAGGTGGAAGGAAAATCACCAAGGTGAGTGCTCAGAAATCCAAAGCAGGGGCTGTGTCCTGGTCCAAGGGCAGGGCAGGAGGTGGTCCTGGTGTAGGCCTGCAGCCATTCCCCACTGCATGGGGGAGGTTGGGCTCATCCTGGCATCTTCCTCACCATGATCTCTGCCTGGGCAGAGCGTGTCCCCTCCCTCGAGAGACAAGACTCTTAGGACAGCAGAGACAGTCTTGATCTGGCAAGAAAGCTGTCTGCTGTGTGACCTCCTGAGACATTCTCTCTCTGCAGGATGTGGGATACCCTGAGTTCTTGGATATCCGCCCTTACATGTCTGAGCCCAAGGGTGATCCTGTCACATATGGACTCTATGCAGTGCTGGTGCATTCTGGGTACAGCTGCAATGCAGGGCACTACTTCTGCTATGTGAAGGTGAGCCTGGGGTGCCCTCTTGGCACCCTGCCCGGGCTGGGGGCTGCTGGGTGTTCGTGGGTCCCCGCAGGGTGCAGAGAGGAGGGTACTCGGCAGAGAGGGTGGTGTTGAGCACTGGAGGGGACACACGCTGTAGTCTGCTGCAGGAAATGTAAAGTTCTGCTCTGGCAGAGTCCCCTGGCCTGCCCTGGGTCATCTGTGTGTTTTGGGGAGAGGAGCTCTGCTGATGGGCACTGTTCCTGCTGCTCTGCAGGCCAGGAGTGTCCCTAGCCACAGTCTGACCCTCTTCTCCTGGACACAGCCTGATCTGTTCCCTTTCGTTCTGCAGGCCAGCAATGGGCAGTGGTATCGAATGAATGACCACGAGGTCTACCCCAGCAACATCAAGGTGGTCCTCAACCAGCAGGCCTACGTTCTGTTCTACCTGAGGTGAGAGAGTGCCCTGTGCCTCCCAGCCCCTCTGCCCCTGCTCCCAGCACCTGGGACAGAGATGGCAGCACCTGCCTGGCTGGGGGCAGGAGCTTGGCCCAAGCAACCCCAATGCCTGTGTGTATGTGCTGTCTCAGGGTAAGAGGTGGCAGGGAGGTGTCCAGCCCCTTGTCACGGCTTTGCTGTAGCACCTCACCTTCTCAGAGTGCCTGGCTCCTGTTCCCCATGTGTGTCTGCCAAGATTCCCGATCGCTCACACCCCACGGCTGACACCTGCACTTTGCCTTCCCCAGGCTCTCCAGCCCCAGGAAAAGCTTGGCAGGGCCTGTGGCCAAGGCTGCCTCCAGCCTGTCCAGCCACATTGGTGGCAACTTCAATCAGGTGAAGAAAACTGAGACTAATGGGACCTTGCCCACACCACCAGTGGGCCCGGTGAGTCCTGAGGGCCACTCCTGGGCCGTGCTCCCAGGAGCTGCTGCTCTGTGGGGACTGGGGTCTGCAGCCACACTGGGAGACAGGCGTGTGGGAGGAGAGTGTGCAGGAGGGATCCTGATCCTGCTGAGCCCAGGGGTCCTGGAGGGCACTATTCCTGTGTTTGTGGCTCTTTGACTCTCTCCTCACTGAACTTCTCTCTTTCTCCTTGCCTAGAAACAAGACAAGCTGCTGGGGAAGGGGCTGCCAGGCCCAGACGATGTCGGAGTGCCTGTGTCCCGCAGCACTTCTGGCGTGGGGCTGAAGCTGATGAATGGAATTGCTCAATCAAAGCTGCCCTCTCAGACCCCATCACCCAAACTGCCCCACAAAGCCATCCACAAGGCCATACCACTGCCCCATGATGTATTCCAGAGGCCCAAGAAGCCACAGACACCTACCATGCCCAGAGCAGGCTTCCATGTCACCAGCACTGTGAGCGGGGCTGAAGTGGGGCTGCCCCCACAGGGGACAGACAGAGAGAAGCCCCCTACCTCATCCAAGCTGCTGAAGTCCAACCAGGAGCCCGGTGGCCGTGTGGCAATGCCTGGGACCCTGAAGAAGGATTCCCGTGGCAGCACAGTGGGGCAGTTGGCCAAGGAGACCCACAAGGCCAAGAGCAATTCCAGCAGCTTCTGCAGCTCTCAGGGAAGGAACTTTGGCACCCACCTCCCCACTGTCCCTGGCACCAAGCCGGCTGTCCCCAAAGACTCTGATCTGGCTGCCCCTGAAAACTCCAGGACAGCCACTGTGAAACCCTCCCCACTGTTCAGTGCCGTGCGGGAGCAGGGCAGCACCACATCACCACCACTGGCCAAGAAACCGTCACTTTCTGCCAAAAAGGTGAGTCTGAGCTTCTGACCAGAGACTCCACTCAACACCTTCTGACATGGGATTGCATTGGAGGAAGTGTAGAGCTACTGCTGGGCACCTGCTGAGCTGGGGGTGGATGGAAGAGCACCCCAGGGTAGTGGTGGCTGCTCTGTGCTCCCTCTGGGTCAGGATGTTGGGCCAGGGCCTGCAGTTGTTCACATCCCTGAGGGATGTGGGGGGATGGCTCCTGCCCCCTTCTGGGATGGAGGGGTGGTTGTGCCAGTCCCTGCAGTGGGGTGGCCTTGGCACCTTCTTGGGGGCAGATGTTCTGTGGGGTGAGTGGCAGCAGTGATGACGCAGCAGGAGGGTGTGGGGTGCTTTCTCCCCAGGCAGTGCGTGGGACTGGCCCTCAGTGCCGCAGTGCAGTCAGGGCTCGGGACGGTGCGCTGGGGTTCTGGGTCTTTAAATTTCTTTCCTTCCTTTTTTTCCTTTGTTCTTCTAACTGAAAACACTTCTGATTCTTCCACCCCCACTTCCCTCCCCCTGTCTGTGTCTGTTCCCCTCCCCTTTCTCTGGGCTCCCCTTTTTCTCTTGGCTCATGGAAACCCCTCTGCTTTAGACCACCAAGTTTTTATTTATGTCAATAACTGCAGGGCAAACCCTCACAGAAGGCGAGCGGGAGTGACCGCCACGCACAGTCCCACCCTGACTCCACTCCTGGGCCTCTGGGCAAGTCCAGGTAAGCAGTGCCATCGCTCCCAGGCTCCTAGGTGGCAGCAAGGCCAATGGCAGCCTCGGGGTGCTCCATGGGGCATCTGTGTGGCCCCTTAGCTGGCTCTCCCGTTCTCCAGGGCTGGCAGGACTTGCTCCAGATCCGAGAAGCAGGGCAGTCTCTGACTGTCAGCACAGGGTGGGAGGGAGCTTTGCAGCCCTGACCCTGGACTACTGTCCCATGGGATCAGGAGGCACCAGCCTGGTCTAGATCTTGCTCCAGATCCCCCTTGTAGCCTTCAAGCTACAGCTGTGCTGCAGCAATGGTCACTCTTGCCCTGTCTGCTGTGGGACAGTAGTGCATGGTCTCTGTGAGCACTTGTGGACCACTGTCTGGTTTCTGATTTCATGGTCAAGATGGCAGCAGTCGGGGTGGCACGGGAGAGAGGGGCTTCTGGGCTTTCAGATCAGCCTCTTTCCCTGTCCTTCAGCCTGTCCTCATCTGCTCTCAAACTATCAAGTCCTGAAAAGTCTTCCTTCAGCTTCATGCTCAGCTTGGACACGCGGCTCCCAGCCTCCCCGCCGACCCACGGTTCCACTGCCCACCCTTCACACCACCTTCCTTCCGGCAGCAGGGAGAAGGGATCCAGCCAGCTGGAACAAGAGGGTTCCTGGAAAAAGAAGCGTCGAAAGAGAAAGCATCGTAGCACAGACAGGAACTTTTGTGCTGTGGCTGTGAGTGACATGGATGAAGTCTCTAGTCCATCCAAAAAGGAGAGATTTGTCTCTTCAGAGGGCTTCAAAAACAAAGACTGCAGGCCCCCCAAGAAAGAGAGCATTGGGTCGGAGAAGGACTTCATGGATAAAGACTCCAGGCCGCCGAAGAAGAGGAGAATTGTCTCTCTGGAGGGTTTTGTATCCGTTGTGGGGAAGGAGACAGAAGGCGACAGTCCTGGTGATGGCCTGGGGGGTCTGGGCTATCAGGACATGGAGAGTAGGCCCCAGCAACACATGCCAGAGCCGAGTGTTGACTTGGGCATAGAGCCAACCTTCCCACTCAAGAGGAAGAAGAAGAAAAAGAAAAACAGGAACAAAGACAGGCCATTGGAGAGGATAGAAGAGCGCTGTTCTGGGTTGCTGTCACTGGACAGGTGAGGGGCACGTGAGAGCCTGAGGTCAGGCTCTCTGGGCTGTGGTTAGGGGCTTCTCATCTTCCTGAGGATGGGATGTGCCTTGGCATGGATTCAGCTGAAGCACCCACTTCCTTGGGATGGGTTCACCCCTCCCCAAGTGCAGTGCAGGTGTCCCTGAACCCCACTGCCTGCAATGCTCAGACTCTCCCCTGCTCTGGTCTGGCTGGACCAAGCTGACCCTGCTGCCTTCCCCAGCTCCAGGAAGGCTGAGGTGGAGACTTGTAAGACACACTGGAGCATGGAGACTGGAGAGCACAAGCATCACAAGCGCAAGTGGATGGAAAGCCTCAGCAGCCCGGCTGCCACCACCGTGCCTGCCACCACCACCACCCCAGGTCTGACCATGTGCCCTGTCTGGTGCCTGGCAGGGCTGAGCCAGCCACTCACCTGCCCATGGGCCCCTCAGAGCACTGCTGTGCATTCCCCAGCGCTTGCTGGTCCCACAGCTGCCTGGCAGTGCCTGTCATCCTGCCCCCCATCCTGGGCTGCCCTGCCCCACACCTGCCTGCTACTCCTGTGGGACAGCCCAAGAACCCCCAGCTGTGCTCTGGAGGAGGGGTGGGGACGGGCTCCTGAGGGGTGACAATTTGCCCTGAGCGTAGATCCTGGTGTTCCCCTACACCCTGTGCCATCAGTGCCTCCTGGGGTACAATCTGCCTTGGAAAGGGAGGGATGCAGGAGCTCCCCAAGGCCCCCCAGCATGTTCTCACCCCACCTGTTTCTGTAGTGGCAGCGCGTGCCAAGGACAGCCGGACTGGAGATGAGCGACGCACCCTGGCTGCCCTGAGCCCTGCAGCCAGCAATTGGGCTGGCACAGCCCCTGGGGGCCAGGAGTGCAGCGTGGTGGGCGAGCTGCTCCAAGACTCATTGGACAAAGCTTATGGCAAACAAGGTAATCCTGGCTCACCTGGGTGAGCGAGCAGCCGCACAGCCCCCCTGACCCAAGCCCTGGACACAGGCAGAACCCTCTGAGCTCTGCCAGGGCCTGAGCTCCCCCTGCTTCAGCGCAGGCAGTGACGGGGCTCCTGGAGCCAGGCAGGTGAACCCAGCTGGGAGCTGTCAGGGGTCACACAGGGTGAGGGGCTCCAGCCTCAGCCTGGTTGGGGCCAAGTGCAGTGGGGCAGAGCCCTGCTGATCACTGCTGCTCTGCAGTCTTGACCTGGCAGGGCGACATTTCGGCTGTCAGCCAGGATGCCATTCGGGACACAGCATCAGCCCGGAGCGAGACTGTCATCGATGAGTGGGACCAGGAGTTTGACAAAGGAAAGGTGGGTGCTGGCTGTATGCTGGGCTGGGGCAGGTGGGAGAAGGCTGGGGACTCTGCACTCTGACCTGAGAGCCTGCCTGCCTCTGCACAGATAAAGAAAATTAAAAAGACAAAGCAGGAGCGGAAGAGAGACTCGAATCCCTTCCAGAAGTTGCAGAACAAGCGCAATTTCTGGTTGATGTCACATCCTGCCAAGATGGCCAGCCTGGGCCACCGGCTCTCAGGTGAGTGAGCTGGGGGGCATAGTGAGCCCAAGGGGTGGAAGGGGGTGGCAGCCTGGTGTGGGGGCTGACGCTGCTCCTTGCCTCACAGGTTGAGATCTGCATCCCCCAGACAGTTCATGAAGCAGTCCCAGGCAAAGGACCAGGGGCAGCACTGTCCTGGGAGCTGTTGGTGGACCATGCTCAGAGAGGAGGGAATGTGGCTCCTTTCCTGGGGTCGTGCCTTCCCTTTCCGGGAGCTTCTTTTCCACCTTTGGAGGAGCCTGCCCACGCTGCCGTGCCTCCAACGTTGCCTTGGCCAGGCTCCTCCTCACTTCTCCGTGCCTCTTCCCCTCCTTTTCCCAGCCCACACCTGCGGGGGCTCCTGGCAAGTGCCTCAAGGCCGTCCCTGCTGCTCCATGTCAACGTGCCTCCCGCCGCCCTTCACCTTCCCGGACTGCCACCCCCCGGTGCTCCCTGACCCCCATTCCCTGCGCAAGGTGCATTGAAAGCCTCCCCTCCGCTCGGCCCGGCCCCGCGCTGGCGCGGGGGGCATCGGTGGGCTCCCCGCGGGGATAGGGCGCTGCCGCCGGGGCCGCGGGCAGTGAAGGATTGGATTGAACGGAATAAATCCCGGTGTTTGTCCATCGGCCTCGCTCGGGAGCGACGGGAAGGGGGCGGGGCGGGTGTAGCTCCGCCCCCGGGCCCACGTGACTCCGGCCGGGGCGGCCGCGGCGCGCTCGTCACGCGGGCGGGGCCGGAGCGGCGGCGGGATGGAGGAGGAGGAGGGCGGCGGCTGCGGTCAGTGCGGGCCGGGGGTCCCGGCACCCCGCGGGACGGGGCGGAGGGCTCGGGCTTGGGGGGCACCTGGGCCGGGGTGAAGCGCCGGGGTTCTCTGTCGTCCGCGTTGGGGCGGAAGCGGCTCTCCCGGGCGGGCGAGAGTGTTTGGGCCGGGCCGTTCCCAGGTGCAGGACGGGGGGCGGCGGGACCCGGTGTCAGAGCGACCGCGGCCTTCGGGGCTTTGGGCGGGCGGGGCCGGAAGGAACCGGCACCCGGTTCCCGCCGCCAGCGCGGGGTGCGGGCGAGCCGCGGGGCTGCGTCCCCAGCACTGCGCCGGGAGCTCCGGGACCCGCTGCTCGCACACCTGCCCCTCGCCGCTCACACTTTGCTCTCAGGTGCCCCCGCCGAGCTGCCACGTCCCGATGCCGCAGGGTTCAGGGCAGATTCACCTCGATGGCGGCTGCCTGTCGCAAACCCCCGCCGGCTCGGGACACGCTCCAGGGCGGGCAGCGGCGGCTCAGGGGCTGCAGGTTCCCCCTCTCATGCCCGCGCAGTTGCCTCCCGCTTCCCTCCCGGTGCTGAGGACGAGCAGGGAGTCACTGCCTGTGCCAGGCCCCTCCGAGGCAGGTTCCTATGGTCGGTGGGTGATTTTGCCTTGAGCAGGGACTTTGCTGAGGAGGAAGCGGGAGCCTGGGTGAGATGTGAGCCCACGGCCCCGGTGAGGAGCCGTGCTGGTGGCCGTTCTTTCCGCGGGAGCAGCCGGTGCCAGGGAAGTGCTGCTACCGGCGGTGCTGGTTCACTGGCCGCCTTCCTGCCCTGCACAGCTGTGCGGCGCAGCCGATTAGGAACTGCTGTTTCACCCCAGAAGTGACTGCACTTGGCTGCGAGGACTTCACAGTGCGAGATAAGGTGCCAGCGCCCGGCCCCGCTGCGGCGGGCGTTGTCAGATACAACCCATTAGCGGGTGAGTGCCGCGGGGAGCAATTCAGCGAGCAGCCTCTCGCAGCTTCTCGGAATTACCTGGAAGATGTCCCGGGTCATCTGTCAGCATCAGAAGTGTCCTGCTCACCCTGCCGCAGGAGCCACAGGGAGCAGCACAGCCAGCTCCAACCCTCGCCGCTGTCTCTGTGCCAGGGGCAGCACAACCTGCAGCTGCCCTGAAGCCCCTGAGCTGAGCTGGTTCCCCGAGCAGAGGACGTTCTGCTGAGGCCGTGGCATGGTGGAAGCTGATAGGGAGGCTCTTGCTGGTGGGATTTTGCTGATGCCAGTGTCTGCCCCACAGCTCATTGCCCTTCTTCAGCCATCTGCCTCAGCAGAGAGCAAATCCTGGGGCAAGCAGCTGGTGGCACAGATGTGGGCTCCCCCCACTCCTGCCGGAGTGCAGGGCTGCACTCCCATCCCCTTCCCAGCATCTCCCCACAGGATGGCAGTGAGACCAAACCCATCCCAGACCTCACCGTAGCTGAGCGAGCGTGGCAGTGCAGGTCAAACGCCTCTGGCCTGTGGGGCAGCGGTGTCCTACTAGGGAGCATCCCAGCTGCTCCTGCCCCACCGAGCTGCAGCACCAGCGAAAGATGTGGGGAGCACGATCCAGTCGGGCCTCGTCACGTCTCAGGCCCAGCCCAGGGCGAGGGGGATTGGGCAGTGCTGGTAATCCTGCTGCACTCAAGGGATTACTGCTCACTCTGGCCTGGGGATTAAGGGATTTCTCTAAGTGGGGCTGATGCAGCCTCCAGCAAAGCAGCTTGTGCCTGGGGGGCCTCACTGTCTGGGGCAGGATGGATGTGTGGAGGCAGGATGGGCTATGCAAGGTGTGGGGGATCCGCAAAGGAGGGTGGACTGCCATGTCCCCCAGCAGGACAGGGGATTCCCCACCCAGGGAATTCTGTTGCTGGGCTGCTGTGCCAGCCCTGTTGTGCCAGTGGGTGCTGGCAGCTTCTTGGCACAGGTTCAGCTGTTTCAGTGGCATTTTGGGACCATGGCATGTCCCTCTGCACCAGGGGACGCTGCTGGGGGAGCTGCCAGTGATGCCCCAGCCCCTTCTCTGGTATGATGTGGGGTGAGCCAGGGCAAGTTGCTGGGCCCAGCTCGGGGGGACTCACAGATCGAAGGTGCAGGAACGCTGTAGGGGTAGCAGTGGGCTCAGAGAGCAGAGCTGGGTGCTTCGGCAGAGGCAGTTGGCTGTTCCTTCTCCTGAGATATTTGGAGCAGAGAACGATAAGCCCCACTGCTGATGCTCACAATCGCACTCTGGGGCTGTAGCTGTGGTTATTGTGAGCCCAAGGTGTTTGTAAGCACCTCCTCTCACCCAGGCAGGGTGCAAGGACTGAACCAGGCATCTGGATTGCTCTGCATGGGAGATGCCACCTGGCCCTGCCTTATCCTAGCCACAGCACCCGTGTGCCCTCTGGGGGTTTTTCCAGATGTCAGTCCAGGCTCCAGGCAGGTGCTTGCCACAGCACGTGCCCAGCTCAGTCCCACTGTGTCCCCAGCACCCTTTGCCTGCCATTTTCCCTCCCTGTGATGGGGCAAGCACTGCCCTGGCTGGGAAAGGGGAAGTGGTGCTGAAAGCAGAAGGTCAGTCATGTCAGTGGCTAGTGCCTGGCTTCCCAGCAGCTGCCCTTCTCCACTGTCTCTTTCTGTCTGCAGTCACAGTGCTCCCAGGAGCAGGGACTGTTCCTCCCTGCCAGGGTGCCCTTCCCCACCGCCCACCCTGTCTGGGCTCCTCCTGCCCCACTTGGGTTACTCCTGGCTCAGCGATCCCAGCGATTGTTGGGGCAGGCAAGCAGAGCTGCTGGGCTGCTCCTGCCCCAACAGGCCCTGGGGTTTGTTACTCATGGCTGTGCCCTGTGCTCGAGATCACTTCTGCTTTGAGGGAAGGAGCTGTCAGTCCGGTTTGGGTTTGCTCAGTGCTTGTGGGGTAGGAGGGCAGAAGGGCTGTGCCTTTCCCTAGCTCCACAGCTCTGCCTCAGGCTGGGATCCCAGGGCAAGACCCCCCCAATTCCTGCTGCAGAAGCCCCCCCACATCCCAGGATCAGAGCAGAGCAGGCAGCACCTCCGGGGCACGACTGGGGCTCGGCACCTGCCCGTGCCTGCACAAAGGGATGGCTGAACCTGTCAGGCTGTGCCGGGGTCGGGGCCCGGGCCCTGCGCCCCAGGAGCAGGGGTTGTGGTGCACCCCCACGCTCACGCTGCTGCGCTGTCTCTGGGTGCACCTTCCCTCATGCAGCGCTCGTTGCTACGCGACCGCCGGCTCCCGATGCTTAATGCTCTAATACGGAGGGATAAAACCACTCTAAAAATACCCCGCTGCCGGCCCCCCGCGGGGGCAAGGGGGCTGCTGGGGGGCAGGCGGCCTGGGCGCAGGGGCTGACGGGGACTTCCCAAACTCCTCATCCTCTAAGTGGCTTTGAGCCGCCGGCCGGGGCTCCGGCAGCAGCACGGGCTGTTGTGCCGGTGCGGCGGGGATTGGCTGGGACTGGCGCGTGGGCTCCTGCGGCTGGAGCTCCCCTGCCAGAGCCAGCTCCAGCTAGAGCCGGGAGTGCTCCAGCTCCCCTGCCTGCACCCTGCCCGTGGGCCCTGGCACCAGGGAGCCCGCTGCTTGGCCACGTGCACCTGCCTGGCCTCTGCCTGCTGCTGCCTGGCCTCTGCCTGCTGCTACCAGACCTCTGCCTGCGCCTGCCGTGCCCCCCGGAACCAGTGGTATCCTGTGTGGGACCCCTGAAGCATGGGGACAGTCAGCGAGCTCTGTGCCTCCAGTTTCCAGGCCTTCCTCTGCCCCTCGGTGGCTGCCAAGGCAGGTAGGCGCTGCGTGCCCCCCTCCCCTGTGTGCTGCGGGGTCCCCATCCCCCAGCAGACACGGTGGTGCCCATGGCTCCAGCTCCATATGGCTCCTGCTGACAGCAGCACACAGTGTCCTCGCCATCTCGCTGCCTCCTTCCTCTGCCAGTGTCCCTAGGCTTGGTTCTCTGCAAGCACCAAGCCCCAGCAGGACAGACAGGCATGAGCCCCTTGCCTGGCACTGCCCCACGCTAGAGCCAGTGTCACGCTAGGATGGGGGTTGTTCAGGAGCCAGTGGTGGTGACTGGCTGGTCACAGGCAGTGTGGTGCGGCCACAGCGGGTCCTGCCCCAGCCCCTGAGCCCTGCAATGCATTAGTGCTTGGCTGCCCTCAGCAAGGCAAGAGCGTGTGGCTGCGAGGGCACCTTGGGGTGGCACTCTCCAAAGGGAATTCTGTGTGGGAAAACCAAGTGCCTGCCACCCTGGGGACATGCTGAGGGCTGGCTGCCTGCATGAGCTGCTGCTGTCTGCGGGTTCCTGCCTGGCTGTGGGACTGGGGGGCTGCACAGTGGGGCAGGAGGCTGCGGGAGCTCCTTGGCCAGCCCTGTGGCTGAGCAGCAGCAGGCTCTGCTCCTCCCGAGGCCCAGCACTGTGAGTGGTGCCAAGAGCAGATGAGGTGCCTGCCTGGCTGCACTCTTGGCACCTGCACAGTGCGTGATGCCTTTGGACATGGCCAAGCCGGTGCTCACCTGGCCGTGCCAGGGGTCTGTGTGTGGGAGTGCTGGAGCCTGGAGCCACTGGGAGCGAGGCAGCAGCTGTGGACAGGGGGTCCCTGCTGGCCTCTGGGTCGTTTAGTGGGAGTGCTGGGCAGGCCTGCACAGAAGCAGGACAAGGGTCCTGGGCACAGGATCCAGTAGCTTTGGAGGGTCTTTCTTGGAGCTGCCTGTTCTGAAACCCTTCTCCTGACGCACCTTGGCTGTCTGTGGGGCAGGATGGGGCTGACGCAAACTGGGGCGCACACACAGCACAGTGAAAACAGGATGTGGTGCGGGGAGACAGGCAGGAAGTTCCTGCGGGCCCCATGGGACCTCACCAAGGGGCATGGTGAGCAGCAGCACCCAGAGATCCTGGGCTTGTCTCCGTGGTCTGTCTGACCCCGAGACCATTGCATGTGTGGTGTGGCACAGCGTGGGCCAGCAGCACAGCTGGCTGGTGCTGTGGCTCAGGGGGCCAAAGGACATCCTGAGGCTTCTGAAGCCTGCCCTCCCTTCACTCCATAGCTGCTGTTCCTGGTGCTGTGCTGTGTCTCCATCTCGTGCTGCTGAGCAGGATTTAGCTGAGTCAAGGTGGCCAAGGCTGATGCAGCTTCTCCAGGCACCTGACAGGGACAGGCTGGGTTCTCTTCCACAGCAGCCACGGCACCACAGGGCCCAAATTTGCTGCAAAGGGGTCCTGCATGGAGCAGTGGGGTCCCTACAGGCACCCTGGAGCAAAGGAGCTGTCATGGAGCCTGTGGACCAGTGGTCCCCACAGCTGGCACAGGACCTGGACCTGAAGCCGGGGGGGAGGTCTAGCAGAGACAGGAGGGAGCTGCAGGGCAGCACTGGGGGTCTTTTGGGGTGGGTGGGCCCAGCTGGCAGAGAGGAAGAGAGGGGACCCTTCATTGCGCCGTGATCTCAAGATGTGTTGGGTCGAGTGTCCTGGCAGCCCCTGAGGAAGGAAGGGCTGGGCCAGCCCCAGAGCCTGTCTGGTTGGGGCCCCCCAGCACATCGAGTCCTCTGACCCCAGGCCAAGGAGGGGCAGCAGGGCCCTGGCGCCCTGTTTCCCTGTCCAACCGGGAGCAGAGGAGTTAAGGTGCTGGCAGCTCTGGCTCATGGCGGCAGGAAAAGGGTGTTGGTGGTTCTGGCTCCCGGCGAGGCTGGGATGACGCCCAGGCAGCCCTGGAGCTTATTGGTGCCTGGCCCTGAGTCACTGCGGAAGCACCGAGGAGGCAGGTGCCCGCACCCGGCACAGCAGCACCTCTGTGGAGCCACGGGCAGCACAGGCACAGCCAGCAGGGCCAGTGTGAGGCCCTTCCGCGATGGTGCTCAGGGCGGAGGGCAGCGGTGAGCTGGGGTGTGGGGGCGAGGGGTGTCTCTGTGTCTGCCCTGCTTCCCTGCCTCCAGCCCTGCCCATGGGCCTCGGGGCAGCACACGGGGTGAGCACAGCCCCTGTGCCACAGGGCTTTGCTTTGGCTGCGGTGGGGAGGGGGCACGTGCTGTGGCTGCTGCTCCAGGGTGCTGCAGGCCACAGCGAACCCGGAGCCCAAGGCAGGTGGACAAATTCTGCCAGTGACCCTTCCTGCTCCTGGGCAGGGTCCTCAGGCTCAGCTGCCAGCAGCAGGAGGTGTGGGAGCTCTTGGTCCCCTGTGCTGGTGGGGATCCCTAACCCTGCTTGGAATCCCACATCACTGTGCGACCCCTGCCAGGCTGAGGCTGGGGGAAGCCTGTGCTGCAGACTCCCCATCTGTCAACACTGCTTTGCTTGCAGCCAGGTCTGCTGGGGCTCCCTGAGGTGCAGAGCCAGGGAAGGGTTAATGCCTTCTTCCTTCCCTAGAAAAGCTCCTGCGTCTGGGGTTTCTCTTCCTCTGGCTGCTGCTGACATGGCTGGGCCGCTGTCACGAGGCATCAGCCTCCGCTTGGGAGGGACCTTCCGGGGCTCCAGAACAGCCCCGATATCCCTTCAAGGCAGTGTCTCATCCTGCGCCGTGCCTGCCCTGGGGCCGCCAGGACCCCCGTCAGGACCCCCGCCCGCTCCCAGGTGGGCAGGGGGAGGCAGCGCTGAGGGCTCACCTTGGCTCAGCTCCAGCTCTGGCACTGAATTTGACCTTCTCTGCAGCGAGACAGGAGGGTCCTGCAGCCAGGTGAAAGGGTCCTGCAGCACATGCATCAGCCCAGGGCTTTGGGGTGTTTGTGTGTCTGACAACGCAGCTCATCCCTCCTGCAGGGAGCCTGGGCTTGCTGGGCACGGCGGGGCTGGTGCTGGTGGCAGCAGCACTGGGGCGTGTGGAAGGCACTCGGATGCATTGACACAGCTGTGGTATTAGAAGTTTAAGTAACTTTTAACCCAGTGCCACGAGCCAACTTGTCTGGTTCAGGCTTCCTGACATGGGAGGCTGAAAATATTGGGAAGTGCTGCTGTCAGGTCTGAGACACAGTGTCGGAAGCTGAGGCGCCTCGGCCTTGGCAGTGAGGGGTTTGTAAAGGAGGAAGCTCGTCAGAAACTGGAGCTGGGCTAGGGAAGTGCTGAGCTCAGAGATTCAGGGTGTGGGGTCACAGTCACCCCAGGGAGGCTCCCTCAGAGGTGGTGTGGGGAGAAGCAATATGCTGTTGAGGATGGTACCGGTCCAAAGGCACATGGTGTCCCTGGGCACTGGCACAGGGCAGTGACCGTGCTGTGGATGCTCTGGTGAGTCTGGCTGGCAGCAGTGGTGGTTTGGAGCCCACGCATGTGGTGGCACACGGGACATCAGCGGGATGGAGGGTAATGCATGGGGTAGGGGAGGATATGACAGCCCCACAGGTGCCTGTTCCCAGCACCTCGGGGTGGGAGCTGGAGATGACACGGGAGCTGAGCCTGCGGGTGCTGCTGCCACCTCCCCTGGGGACTGCGCTCTGTAGGGATGGTGCTTTGATGCCCTTGCGGGTGACCTTGGTGCAATGTGTGGAACCCTCTGGCAGAGGTGGGAGACATGGGCGTAGGAGAAGGGCTGGGAGCACTGCTGGAGGAGCAGGTGACCTTGGCAACTGGAGGGAACAGGAATGGCATACCTTGTCACTGTGAGTCAGGAGATCACGCACCAGGGAGCACTAGGAATGTTCTGGGAGCAAGAGGGGGTGTGCAGCAGCCCTGTGCTTGAGCCTCAGATGTTGTTGGGGAGGGAGTGCCTGGCTCCCCAGGGTGACACGGAGGTGTAGACATCATGGTGTGCAGGAGGGTGTGCCAACTCCAGGCCGTGCCGTGGAATGATGGATCCAGCGCAGAGTGGGCTGCAGGGGCGGCTAGGGGTTGGTTTATGTTTGGGGCGGCCCAGTATGGCAAAACAACCTGCAGGGCTCCAGGTCTGCGTGGAGCCCATGCCATGGGGCACAGCAGAGCTCCCCAGCCAGGGCCCGGAATGGGTACCCACACCAGCCCAGCTGAGGTGGATCAAATGGGAGTCAAATGGGGACAGGGTGGGCATCAGGGCCGGGGCCGGCGGGAGCAACGCTGGAGCTGGTCTGGGGGCTGTGCTGGTTCTCACTGCGCAGCTGCCGTGCGCTGAATCAGCAGGACCCGGTGGTGCCCAGCTCCCCAGTGCCCGCTGCCTGGCAGGGCAATGCCCTGGCCCTCACATTCCTTGCATGCCATCAGTGCCACTTGGCCACTGCGCAGGGCTGGGGACTCTGTTCATCAGCCTGGCTCCTCTGGGTAGCTGGCAGCTCCACATTCTGGTTCCATCCAGGCCCAGGACTGCCAGCCGAGAGCAGAGGCTGTGCCAGGAGTCTGTCAGGGCTGATTCCCAGGGCCACACGTGCTGACCTGACCGTATCTCTGCTCAGTGCCCAGTGACCTGACCCCAGAGGAGTGCCAGGAGCTGGAGAACATCCGCCGCCGCAAACAGGAGCTGCTGGCTGACATACAGGTCTGAATGCTTGGGGGTGACACCCACACAATCCTCCTGTCTCAGAGAACGGCCTGGGAGGCAGAGGACAATCTTCCTGCTCGTGTCACAGGCAGGGTCCCTGCAACCCCATCCAGGGTCTCTCACCCCGCTGCGCCACAGCACTGCCTCCGAGGGGCCTGGGGACAGGGAGAGGGTCCCAGCAGAGGTGTGATCCCGGGTGGCAGCCAACCAGACTGCTCAGCTCTGCCCTGCCGAGGCAGCCATGGCTTTTCCTGTGCCCTGCAGAGCTCCAGGCCATGCAGTTGTGCTGTGCCCTGGGGCACTGGTGTCTGTGCCAGCCCCTGCCTGGCACGGGCAGGGACCGTGTCTCTGGGCCAGGCCACTGCCCTGGCAAGCGCCTGCAAGGTCAGAGCTCATCTGGGACACTGTCAGTCCTGTCCCCGATTAAGGCAGCAGAGGCTAATTACTGCCATATGCTGGGCATGATCTGAAAGGATTAGGGGTAATATTGTTAACCTCCGAATCTCTTCCTTCCTGCATGCTGGGAGCGTTGTGATGCTGCAGGGATTAACAGCGGGGGGGGGACAGCCGGCCCCACTGCCAGTGCCCCCTGAGCTGGTTCACCCCCAGGGCAGTGCTTGAGGGCGGGAGGGGGATGGAGAGAAGGAAGAAAGAAAGGAGGGTCTGGGGGGCTTCCTGGAGGAATGGGGCTGCCTCCGGGGCTGAGGACTGAAGGGTTTGGGGTGGAGGCCCCTCCAAAGTGCCCTCTCCCCACAGCGCCTGAAGGATGAGATAGCAGAAGTGACCAATGAGATCGAGAACCTGGGTTCCACGGAGGAGAGGTGAGTCCTGGCCCAGGGCCCCGCTGAGCCCCCTCTGGTGCTGTGTGGGAGCTGAGGGCAGCTGAGCCCTGGCCCATGAGTACTGGTGTGGGCGGCTTTCCCAGGCACTCTGGGCTCCTGGGAGCAGGATCCCAGGCTCAACTGCTGCTCTCAGGTCTGTTTTCATAAGCCCCAGCCCCTCTGTCTGGACACAGCCGCTGTTGGGCTTTGTTACTCTGAGCTGGTGCTGGCGCTGCCAGCTGGGATTAGGGGTCCTAGCAGCTGGTGGGAGCCGACTCCCAGCACCGTTCCCAATCACCCACTGGGGCATGAAGGCTGTCCCCTCCCGCCAGCCCCACTGCTCTCTCCAAAGCCCTGCTGCAGCCAGCTTACCTGAGCCTCCCATGCACGGCTGACCCAACAGGTGTTGTACCTGTACCCTCTCTGTTCAGGGTGACCCCAAGAGCGGGTACAGCAGCCCCACTCTGCCCCGGGGCCCAGCAGGCCAAGAGCAGCCCTGGGCTGCAGCGCGGGGCAGATGTGGAGCAGTGTGTGGGCTTTGCCCTGTGGGGGCCGGCGTGGGGGCCTGGCTCCTGCTGGCCCGGGCTGACCCTCGCTGCCCCAGGGGCCAAGCAGAGGCAGCAGATCCCTGCTGCATGCTCAGAGCTGCTTCGTGCCTTGCAGGAAAAACATGCAGAGGAACAAGCAGGTGGCGATGGGCAGGAAGAAATTCAACATGGATCCCAAGAAGGTACTGTGGACTGGGGAGCAGGGCTGATCACCAGGCTCTGAGACCATGCTGGGCTCTGTCACCTCCCAGTCTGGATGCCTGAGCCAGGGCAGAGCCCGTAGGCACGGGCTGGGGTCAGTAGGCAGGCTGGCAGAGGCAGCAGCAGACCTCTGAGTAGCCCCTCTTGCACTGCTCCAGGGCATACAGTTCCTGATCGAGAATGACCTGCTGAAGAACACGTGCGAGGACATCGCTCAGTTCCTGTACAAGGGAGAAGGCCTCAACAAGACGGCTATTGGCGACTACCTGGGCGAGAGGTGCTGGCCTCGGGTCTCCTGGGGATGTTCTGGGCTCCTGCTGCCTGAGAGATGGGACACTGCAGCTCTGAGCTCACAGGGCAGCCAAGTGGGGGTACCCAGTGTGCTGGGGGCAGCTGGGGGTGTTCAATCCATGGCTGGTGCTTGCAAGCAGCTGGTGTGTGCAGATGAGCCCAGGACACGAGCTGGGGATGGCTGCAGCCTCCCCCATGAATAAGCAGAGTTTGGAGCAGGGTGGGGACAGTGGGGCTGCTCGGGATTCACAGGATTGCTGATCATGCATCCCTCGTGCTCTGGCTTTGTTCCCACAGGGATGAGTTCAACATCCAAGTCCTGCATGCCTTCGTGGAGCTGCACGAGTTCACCGACCTCAACCTCGTGCAGGCCCTGCGGTGAGCGAGGGGCCAGGAGCTAAGTGTGGCCCACTGGGGAATGGCAGGGGACCATGGTGGGTCGAGGGACGTGGAGCCCCCAAATCAGCGCCACAACTTGCTCTCTGCAGGCAGTTCCTGTGGAGTTTCCGGCTGCCCGGGGAGGCGCAGAAGATCGACCGGATGATGGAGGCCTTTGCGCAGCGGTACTGCCAGTGCAACCCCGGCGTCTTCCAGTCCACAGGTGAGCACCTGCCCCAGACCC
This sequence comes from Pachyramphus minor, assembly GCA_013397135.1. NCBI lineage: Eukaryota > Metazoa > Chordata > Aves > Passeriformes > Tyrannidae > Pachyramphus > Pachyramphus minor. Next base: position 57,776 of record VYXB01006036.1, read on the forward strand.
TCTCCCTGGCATCCTGCCCTCCAGCTGACTTTCCCTTCTGCTCCCACAGACACATGCTACGTGCTCTCCTTTGCCATCATCATGCTGAACACGAGTCTGCACAACCCCAATGTGAAGGACAAACCCACGGCGGAGCGATTCATTGCCATGAACCGCGGCATCAACGATGGGGGTGACCTGCCTGAGGAGCTGCTCCGGGTGAGGGCCAGAGCGTGGAGGGGCCAGAGCCAGGCTGCAGAGCTGGCCTGGAGCAGGGCCTGCCACAGGGCTCCAGGGCGGAGCACAGCTGACACCGTGTGTCATTGTACCAGAATCTCTACGAGAGCATCAAGAATGAGCCCTTCAAAATCCCTGAGGATGATGGCAACGACCTCACCCACACCTTCTTCAACCCCGACCGGGAGGGCTGGCTCCTGAAGCTTGGTGAGTGCTGGTGGCCAGGGAGGGCGGGCTGTCCCCAGGGACAGACCTGGGACATGGGTGCAATGCCTCTGGGCTTCCCACTTCTCCTGCTGCCCTGGCTCTTTGGAGCTTGAGGAGGCTGTAGAGAGAGGCGCAGCCCCCTCGGGAGAGGCATCCATACATCCAGCAGCCCTCCATCTTCCCTTGACTAGGCAGCAGGAGTGAACTCAGAGCTGAGGAGGCCCTGCAGAGTGGCTGGTTGGGCAAGCCCCCGGGGTGTAGAACTGATACCAAGGTCCAGTGTCTGAGCACAGAGACCTTGAGGCCCTTCAGGTCACCGAGTCACAGCAGAGTGTGTCGGAACAAGCCCCTGGGAGTGAGCAGCGAGCTGCCCCAGGCTGTGTGTGTCCCCCCTCCATGCCACAGACAAGCCCCTGCCTCACCTTCCCACAGCATTATCACCTCTGCATCCCAGCTCCACATGCAGGCAGCGTGCATGGCATCCCTGCTGCACCGCCCGGCTCCCGCAGCCGGAGCCCTCCGCACCCTGGCTCCTGTGGCTTCTCTTCTCAGCACCTCTGGGGAATCCTCTGCATGGGTCCAGTGGGGGGGGATGGATGCTGGCAGGATCGGGGTCCAGTGGGGCCTTTCCCTGGGGTTCTGGCTGGGGTCAGGATTCCTGATGTATGGCCATCCCCTCGGGAGGGAGAGGGGTCTTATCCCTGGCCCAGGGGATGAGCAAGAGCCACCTGCTCCCCATCCTGGGGTGGGGGGACTCGGGGCACAACTCCAGGCTCTCCCATCTGTGACAAGCCCAGCGCCCAGCAGGTGGAGGGGCCTGGTGCACACAGGTTCCAGTTGGCAGTGCCACTATCGGTGGACAGGAGGGCAGAGAGGCAGCAGAGTAGCTATGGACCCCAGCTCGCTTGTGGGGAAGGGAGAGACCCTGTGGGTCAGCCATGGGGTGGAGGGAGCCAGGCCCTCTGCCTGGCAGCTGAGGAGCCCCATCCCACAGAGCCACAGTGAGCCAGGGCAGTCAGCCCCCATGGCCATGCCGCCAGCCTGACCCCTCACAGCTTCCCTGCTGCAGCCTGGCCCCACTGACCCGCAGGGCAAGGGGGGGCTTTGGGATTCCTCTTTTTATTTTTTTCCCTTTTTTTTTTTTTTTAATTTTCTTTTCTCCCTCATTTGTATGTTTCCATGATTTTGGCTCTTCCTTTCCCTGCCCCCCAACTCCAGGAGGTACGTACCCCTCTCCCGTGCTCTGCTCACACTGCTGGGGCTTTGTTTCCTTTGCGTTTTTAATTGCTGGTGATGAGTCTCATTGCTGCTGCTGCTGCTGCTAACCCCGCACCGCCCGGGGACTCTCCTGCCGCGGGACAGCACTGCTCCGCCACCAGGCAGGGACGTGGGGTGCGGCCCCACCAGTGCCACCCTCTCCTCAAGGCCTGCAGCCTCCTCTACCACTCTGGGGAGGACGGGGCCACAGTGGCTCCTTGCCCAGCTGCTGGCCAGGGTGACCCGCCTGGCCATGCTTCGCCGTGTCCGCAGGCAGCTCAGCCCGGTCAGTGTGTCTTTGCCTCCGGTGCCACGAGGGATGGGGATGGGTTTGGTGTGTCCTCAGCAAGGACTGTGTGTGCGATCCTCAGGGGTGCCAAGTGCCTGGAGCTGGATGGAAGCAGGCAAGAGCCATCTGCATGGTGCCCTGTGCTGTGCCAAGGGCTCACAGCAGTTCCTGTGTGAGCACCGGTGCTGGCCTGGCTCCAGCACCTGCACCCCAGGGTGTCAGGGCATTGGTGCTGGCCTTCGGAACTACCGTGGGGCAGGGACTGGGGCGGGCACACAGTTGGCATGGGGGAACAGGGGGCACAGTGCACACCCTGGCTCCCTGTGTCCATGCCAGACTCAGTCTGCAAGGGTGGGTAGTCATCCCACATCTAGCACTGTTGCAGTGGCCGTGGTGGAGGGGAGCCGAGCCCAGGGGTGAGTGGTCCCTGTGCCCAGGGAGTGGCTTCTCCCACTGCAGTGGTGGCTGCAGAGCTCGGCCGTGACTCAGCACTGGGATGAGGGGGGACCATGGTCAGTGTGGACAGAAAGTCCCCGTGTTCCCTGGGAAACTGCCTGGCTGCAGTATCCCCCAGGTATTCAGCTGTGCTGAATTCGTGTTTGGGTGGGAATGGGCTCAGCACTCCCAGCCCAGCACCCCACCCTCGCCTCCATCTTCATCCGTGTGCTTCTCGCTCTGGCTCAGTGCGGTGTGTGCTGCCTGCTGCTGCTGCCGCCGCTGCCTGGCTCTGCTTGGCTCTGTGTGTCCGCCCGGGCCTGTGCTGCTGGAGCCCGCGGGTGTCCGCCTGGCTCCCACGCTGCCGTGTGCCGTGTGCCCGGCAGGGCTGTGCCAGACTGTCCCTCTCTGCTCCCAGGAGGCAGGGTGAAGACGTGGAAGCGGCGCTGGTTCATCTTGACCGACAACTGCCTTTACTACTTCGAGTATACAACGGTGAGTGGGCTCTGCATGGGACGAGCCAAGCCGGGGCAGGGAAGGGGCTGGATCGGGAGTGTCCATCCCTGAGCTAAACCTCTGCTTGGCCACGCCAGGATAAGGAGCCCCGTGGCATCATCCCCCTGGAAAACCTGAGCATCCGTGAGGTGGAGGACTCCAAGAAGCCCGTGAGTGCTGCAGCAGTATCCTGTGGGGCCTGGGGGTAGCGTTGGTGCTTTGGCTTGGGTGGGGAAAGCTGGGAGGTGTTGCAGCCCGCCAAGGTGCCCCTGGGAGAGGCGGGGGGCCCACAGCAGTCACTGCCTCCACCGTCACAGCGACCAGGTGCAGACCTGGGGCCAGCCCCTGCAGTGACCAGGACTGGTGGCAGAGCTCGTGCAGGACCATGGGGTGATGAGCATGGCGTGTGCAACCCTCTGCCACACTGGGGTGGTTGTGTTGGGGCAGCACAGCTCTGCCTCATCCCTCTCAGCCTGGGGTCCGCTTTGGAAGGGGAGGGGGCTACCTCTTACTGGTCTTTCCTTCCCAGAACTGCTTCGAGCTCTACATCCCTGACAACAAGGACCAGGTGATCAAGGCCTGCAAGACAGAGGCAGATGGGCGTGTGGTGGAGGGGAACCATACTGTGTACCGCATCTCTGCCCCCACACCTGAGGAGAAGGAGGAGTGGATCAAGTGCATCAAGTGAGTGCCCAGAGGAGGGGGGAGGGGGACAGTGCTGGGCAGGGGTACAGCGGGGACTTCCCTGCTGCCCCTGAAGGGGACAGTACTTCCCAGGGCACCCTGCAAGGATGGAGTGAGTGAGCTTTCCCAGGGACATAGAGGGACGTGCCCAAGGCCCAGCCAGGCAGGTCACACCCAGCCCTGCAATAGTTTGGCCTGACCCAGCCTTTGTTCCCCTGCCAGGGCAGCCATCAGCCGGGACCCCTTCTATGAGATGCTGGCTGCCAGGAAGAAGAAGGTCTCCTCCACCAAGAGGCACTAGCAGTCAGATTGGCCTTGTGAGGCCAGCATGCCCACGGCAGCCCAAGCCTGCCCCTGTCCCGGGAGTCTGTGGGGCAGGGGCTGTGCTGCAGCCTGGCCCTCAGGGTCCAGGGCCCAGCTTCAGCTTCACTGTTTCTTTTCTGTGGGGGGAGGGAGGGGGCACAGGCGTCTTGGTGCCTCTGGCCTTCCATCACTGCCTCATCACCAGGACGGTGTCTTCATGGGCTCAAGCTGGGACACAGCACCCCTGGGAGCTCCAGCCTCAGCACCACAGGCACCCTCCCTGCTCCTGACCCCCAGGAACCCTGCGGCTGCACATGGCACTGCATCCCCCCAGCACCCATGTCCAGACACACTTGGGGTGTCCCATCAGGAGGATGAGCAGCTGTTAGTGAGTAGCTGGCAGTTTTGGGGTGCCACAGGTGCTGGGGTGCAGGGCATCAGGCCCAGGGAGGCCCCACAGGGACACAGCTCCTGGCCCTCGTTGTAGCGGGCCTGGATCTGTCCTGGGTGTCCCCACGCTGCTGCCTCAGACACTCACAGCTGCCCCCTGCACCAGGAATGGTCCCCATGGGCACAGGAGTGCCGAAGGGCAGGGACTGTCACCATCACGGTCTGCAGTGGTGCCACACAGGGCACAGACATGCCCTCGTCCAGCCATGGGGTTGTGCCTTGGGTGAGGTGGCACTGGGTGTTATTGCCCATGGCACATCCTTGCAGCACAGTCCCCTCATGCCAGGGTTTCATGGTGCCATGGTGGGACATGCCCAGAGCTGGAGCCCGCCCTAAGAATGGCTGTGGCGGGGGTCTAGATGGGTGGGGATTGCAGCCCCCCACTCTCTGCCTCACAATCCGCCCGTGTCATGTCCTGTTCCTGTCCCTGTCCCCACGCATGGTCTGGAGACGCCTGGATCAGTATTAGTCTATTTATCAGAGGTGTAAATACTCCTGTATAGTTTTCTCCTTGTAGATTATTTTGTATGTGGGTGGTTCAGTGCAGAGGCCTCGTGGGCGGGGGGGGGGGGCAGGATTTTTTATTCTAACTTTTTTTTTTTGCCATGGCCTTGTAAACTAGTGCTGAGGATTGGCAGCAAATAAACACTGCACTGCGCTCCACTTGACCTCCTGTGCTCTGTGTGCAGCTTGGCGTGGGCAGGAGTCCCATGCCCCCCACCACTGCCAGCTCCTGCCCTGTGCCCGGCCTTGAACCAGGCTCATGCTCCTCTCAGCCTGAGGTCTCGGTACCAGCACCACAGTGATGCCATGTTGGATGAAGTGGCAGCATTAGGGCCAGTGCAGGTTTTGTTTGGAGCCTCTGCCTGCTCCATTTCAAAGCCCCATGTTTCTTGGTGTGCTGGGGGTGTTTGTCAGACTTGTGCCCTCACCAGCTGCCCCTGGCCAGGACAGTGCCTTGGGGACCTTGCCACAGGGCATGGGTGACTGTGCTGGGCTGGGGCAACTGCTGTGCAGTGGGACTGGAGCCAAGCTTGGCTGGGCAGGGGATGGTTGCCCACCACAGTGGCACTCACTGCACCATGCAAAAGACCTGGGACAATGGGAGTGGTGGGGCATCCACTCAGGTGCCTCGTTCTGCAGTGGGACTGGGGGATTCATAGCCAGGTGGTACCAGCTGTGAATGGGATCAAAGCCAAGCTGGGGACAAGGGCAAGCCAGGAGCACAGAGCCTGTGCCGGCCCAGCTGCTGCCACCAGGGCTGGGGGGGCTGGTCCAGCCTTGCTCACTTGTGCCATGGTGGGAGTCATTCCCTGACAGAGCCAGAGGCATTCCCTGCCGTGGTCTCTGCCCTCCCTGTGCCTCAGATGGGGCAGCCCTTGGCACTGTGGCCTAAGTCAAGCCACCAGCCCTTGCTGAGGGATGAGGACATGGTGGGGCAGAGGGCAGCCCTGCTGTTGGGCTGGTGCTGGGGTCGGTTGGGGCGCAGACTGTGTCGGTTGAACTGCAGATGGTGTCAGTTGGGGTGCAGACGGCTGGAGGCTGTTGGAGGGTTGAGAGGTGCGGCAGGGCAGAGGAGCAGTAGAGCCAGGTAGGATTGGGGTGAGCCAGGGGGGCAGCGGGGCCAGGCAGGGGTGGGGCAGATTGGAGGACAAGAGGGACACTGAGGGATAGGTCAGGCTAGGAGGCAATGGGGCCAGGGTGATAGGGCCAGGCAGGGCTGGGGCAGGTTGGGGGGCAATGGGACTGGGGCTAATGAGGCCAGGCAGGGAGAGAGCAGATTGGTGGCTGAAGGGACTGGAGATGATGAGACCAGGCAGGGATGGGGCCGGCAGTTCCCCGTGAGACAGCATGTGCAGAGGGAAGGCTGAGGGTGGTGGAGGGGTGGGAAGGGTAGGGGGGAGGGTCTGTGCAGTCTCTCTCTGAGCGAGATCCCCTCAGGTGCTCAGGGCGAGCCCGCTGCCGGCGCAATGGCGGCCGGGCAGGACCCACGGCTGGGTTTCATGGAGAGCTTGGTCACGGTGTTGCTGCGCATCTCGACGGACAAGTGGGGCAAGTTTGCAAGCAGTGAGGAGGTCACGACCATGCTGGACAAGTTCTTCAAGCAGCAGGATGCACTGGAGTTGGTGTTGGGGCTGAACCCCTCTGGGCAGCTCCTGCCATCTACAGGCTTCCCATCTGCCCTAAAGGGCAAGGGCATCTACTTTGTGAAGAAGAAAGGGGAGAACATCACCCAGGAGAACTGCCAGAGCAGTCTTCTGGTGGGAGACATTGGCCCCTCACCTGTGGAGCAGCTCATCACCGTGCTGCAGGAGGTAGGTTGCCTGCACAGGCACAGACTTGGGGCTAGTGGGATGAGCTGAGCTCCCCGGGCACAATGCTGTGCCAGGATGCCTGGTGCAGGCTGGTAAAGCCAAAATTCCAAGTGGGCTCCAAAAGAAACTGAAATTTACAGAAAAAACTTGTCCCAGGCACTGGCCCTGACCTTTTGGCAGCTCCTGTGCTAGGCTGAATGAGCCCCATCAGGACGAGAGCTGGGGGAAGGTCACCAGCCCAGTTTTCTCCTGGGCCCAACTAGATCCCTTCCTCCCTGTGGTTTTAGAAACTCAGTGTAATGCCCCCTTCCCCCTGCCCCACATGTGGGAAATGTCTGAATGGATTTCTCTCAAACTTCCCACGAATATTCCCACTGCCAGCCCAGAGTACCCAAAAGCTGCGTTGGCCCCAGGAGCCCCCACAATTTCCCTTCAGTGCTGGGGGCTTTTGCTTGTGTTCCAGCCTCTGACCCTGCTGGGTGCTTTCACTGTGCTGCTCCCAACACTTCCCAGCCCATGAGAGCTGGAAACCCAGACCAAGGGGACTCCTCGTCACACTGATGACAAAAACATCAGCAAAACCCATCAGTGGCCGCTGGAGCTGTGGCTGGGCTGCGACTGTTCTGTGATGGGCAGTGAGAGGGGACACTGGGATGGGCAGCACGACTGCCCACTGCCCTGAGCACCCAACCCAGGCTTGTCCTCCAGGTTGTGTCCCCTGTGCTCCTGAGTGAGGAGCAGGGGCTGGGCTGGCCCAGGACGGTGGTGGAGGATGTTGTGCAACAGACCCACCAGCTGCAGAACAAGATGTTCATGATGGGCGGGAAGATCCAGGGGAAGCCGCTGCTCCCACTGCCCGAGCACCTGATCAGCTGGGATGACTCCGGCGCCGTCCTGGACTGGTGGGTGCTGCTGGCATCACTTGGTGCCAGAAAAGGCAAACCAGGGCCCGGGCAGCACAAGTCCCTCAGGGAGGGACAGGAGCTGGAACACTGGCTTAGTCCCTACACACCCCTGGGCACAGCCACTCCTGTAGCAGAGAAGGTTTGAGGGGCCCATGCCAGGCCTCGGCACAAGGGACTCCCCCAGGGCTGTTTGGGGTTCCCCTGGGGCAGTTCATGGCTCCCATGGGGCATAACCTGGCTGCCTTTCAGCCTGGTGGGGCCTGCAGATGGTGCAGTGCTGCACTCCATTGAGACTGTCATCGTTGAGTGGTCCCAGCAGATTGAAGAGATCTTGAGCCAGGACTCAGCACGGCTGCTGCTGGAGGGACTGCACCCCCTGCCCAGGGTTGAGTTCGAGTTCTGGCAGACAAGGATGACCAACCTGCAGTGTATCAATGACCAGGTACTGCCTCTACCCGTGGTGGCCTCATGTCCCTGTGCTAAGCCTCCCCATGCTGAGCCCCCCATGCTGAGCCTGCCACCTCTCCTGTGCCAGCTGCTCTCGCCCCAAGTGACAGTGCTGGCCAAGACGCTGGAGAAGGCCAACAGCTGCTACTGGCCATCGTTGCAGAACATGTTCAAGGCTGTCAGTGCTGGTGAGACCCTGTGATGTGGTGGTGGCTGCCTCTGACAAGGTGTCCCTCCCCATCCTGACACAGAGTTTTCTCCCTGTCCCAGGCCTGGAAGAAGCCAAAGATGTCAGCCTCCATCTGCAACCGCTGCAGGTGCTGCTGGAGGAGATAGAACAAGCGGATTATTCCCAGGTAAGTAATGTGGCAAAAAACCCAGGCACAGCCTGGCTGCCTCATCTGGGTGGCAGCTCAGAGGCCCAGAAGCAGCAGGGGGGGCACATGCCCCTGGCTCTGCCACATCCCCACACTGATGGGGCTGTGCTCCCACAGCTGCAGCCCTTTGTGCCCAAGGTGCTTTGCACTGTCTGCCTGCTCCGAGTTCACTGCCAGCTCTACCACTCACCTGCCCACATAGCTCGTGTCCTGCAGGAGATCTGCAACCTCTTCATCACCATGGTACAGCCCCAGCACTGACCCACATCACCTCCAGCTGCCCCACTGGGACAGGTGTGGGGAGTCTAGCTGTGGTGACACAGAGACACCCCAGACAAGGGAACAGCAGAGGCCTTTGTAGGGCTGGGGAGGTCTGGGGCAGGCGTGGGCTGCAGGTGGCCACCAGCAAGCCCGTGGGGATGAAGGGGACAGGAGGAGCCTTCACACCCTCCTGAAAATAATCCCTGCCTGCATCTGCCTGTCCCAGACCCAGAAGTTCCTGAGCCCCGAGGATGTGCTGAAGGGGCTGCAAGGAGAACCCCATGAGACCCTGGAGGGAATCAAACTTAGCATCTCCACCATAGAGAAGTTCTTCCAGTCCTACAGCACTTACTGCTCCAACCTGATGCCCACATTGTTCCCAGTGAGTGTAGGGAGAGTGTCCAGGCACCCAGCCCCCTCCATGCTGGCCCCACTGACTGACAGACCCTCTCCACTCCCAGGAGGAGCCACAGCTCTGGGAGTTCCCCCCAATCCGTACCTTCAGGAGGATGGATGCCTTCTTGCACAGGCTTAAGACCATCAAGGTGAGAGCACAGCATTTTGGGGCACAGTGCCAGCTGCAGCTGGGCCTTCCCTGCCCTGGGGATCCTGGGGTGGTCCCTGAGAGCAGCACGGGCTGGGGCTGCTGATGCAATGGGACATTGCTGGGAGCACAGTGGCACCATTCCCAGAACAGCCCTCCTGGCCCTGAGCCCCCAGGACAGGATGGGCACCTCCCAGCCAGGCCAGGGAGCATCCCTGGGAGAATGCTCCTCAGGAATGGTGAACTGGCAGGATGCAGCCCTGTGCCAGTGCTGCAGCTCCTGCACCTGCAGCCTGGGACAGAGGGAGCCAAGTGGAATTGGGGCTTGTGCTTGCCAGGAGGTGTTCCAGGCAGCCATTGACTTCCTGAAGCTGGAGAAGACAGTTCTGGGAGGGGTGCGAGGAAACTTCCTTGGGAACTGGGTGTTGCAGATCTCCGAAGAGATCTGTGAAGTCACCAAGAGTTTTGCTGATTGCAAATATGATTCCTTGGATCCCGATGAAGAGGTGAGCAGATGCTGGGATGGAAATGTAATGGATGCTGGGATGGAGGTGTAAGCATTTGCGAAGTGAGAAGAAAAAAATCTCTTGCCAGAACACAATGCAGAGCAGTCCATGGGACTGTCCCACAGCAGCACAGGGCTGGCTCTGGGGCAGGTCACAGGGCTCTGGGCTCTCCAAGTTCAGCAAACACTTCAGGAAGGATTTAGGAAGGAGACACAGGAGCTGTGCCAGTTTAAACCATTTCACTCTTTCTGGCAGCAATGGAACAGAGATTTTGCAGAGTTCCAGAAGAAGGTTCAGGATGCGAACAGGCAGCTGACTGCTGTCTTTTGCCAGGGCTTTGATGACTGCAACCACCTGTCAGCCGCCGTGAAGGTACTTGTGCCACAGCTTGGCAGCCTGGCACCTGCAGGGACTGGGGGTCACTACCCCTCCCAGGGGTGCTCCAGGGCACAGGAGCCAGCACCTGTCTCTGCCACAGCTGGTGCACATGTTTGCCTCCGTGCTGGAACGACCCTTGATCAGAGCTGAGGCTACTGCCTGCTACTTGGCCCTGCTGGGAATGTTCGAGGCTGAGCTGGAGAGCGTGAAGGTGCTGTACGACACCCAGACTGTGTCCCCACCACCCCCCGGGGGAGCCCCACCCGTCCACAAGAACCTGCCCCCGGTGGCTGGGCAGATGAAGTGGGCTCTGGAGCTGCAGCAGCGGCTGGAGTGGCCACGCAGGGACTTGCTGGCCATCGACCACCCGTACGTGCAGGTCCCCTGTCACCTCATGCTGCAGTAGCTGGGCAGGATCCAGCCTGGCCTGGGTCCCCTCCCATGTCCTGCTGCAGCAGCTGCTGCTTTATCATGATCCTGACAGTGCCATGGTGGGTGCTGAGGCTGAGCTGGCGTCTGGGAAGTATGAGGAAATGATGGGGCTGCTGCAAGGTTACAGCAAGAGGGTCTACGAGGAGTGGGCATGTGGAGCTGGCAAGGAATGCCACTTCAGCCTGGAGCAGCCACTGCTCCGGAGGGACCCCAACTCTGCTCTCCTCAGTGTGAACTTCAGCAAAGAGGTTGGTGCTGGCACGGGGAACACCAGTGATCCCTCACCCAGTGTGAACCCTGCAGTCTCAGGGGCTGCCTGAGTGTGGTGGGTTTTGCTAACAAACCCCTTCCTGGTGGTGGTGTCTCACAGCTCACTGCCGTCCTGCGTGAGGTGAAGTACCTGAACATCCAGCAGCAGCAGGACATCCCGGAGAGTGCTCAGCACCTCTTTGCCCAAAATGAGACTTTCCAAAAGCTTGGGGACAACCTGGCACTCGTCGTGGGCTGGTACAATGAGGCAGGTTCTGAAAGGGAGACAGCCTTGCTGCTTTTCCATGCCCTGAGCCCCAGCCAGGCTGAGAGGGGCTGGGGGGTTGGGGTACCACAGGCACATCACTGGCACCTCATGACTCTGCCCATCCTGTGGGTAGGCCAAGCTGTGGCTGCTGCTGTCCTCCTCCCACCCCCAGTTCTGTGTTGGAGGGGTGGGGACCCTCTTCCTCAGTGTTCCTCAGGGTCCCTGCTCCACCTGGGCACTCACCTGTGCGTGTGTTGGCCCCAGGTGAAGCAGCAGCTGCTGCCGGTGGAGCGGCCGCTGGTGTCAGGGGAGCTGAAGGCCCTGGACGACCGCCTGGCCAGCGCTGAGCAGTCCCTGTTCTGGAACCACGAAGGTACAAACCCCCACCTCGGCCATCCAAGGCTGGGGATCCTCTGTGCATTTGAGGGGTGCCCAACACCATCTGGCCTCCTGCTGCCCTGGAGTTGTCGGCACAACCTGTTTGTGTGTCCATTTTTCTCCCAGGTGTCATGGAATACATCCAGGAGCTAAGGGACACCCTGCAAGACCTGCAGAGACGGGTCCAGAGAGCAAAGCTGAACCTGAAGAACATCACCCAGCTGATGGAGGTAATGTTTGATGGTGCTTCACAAGCATCTTTCTGGAACACATCCAACTGGGATTTTCCCTTCCCTGGCTCAGTAGAGCAGCCCCATTCTCTCTTTGCTGCAGGACTGCTCAGCTACTCCCTTGTTTAGAAGGAAGGACCACAAGGCAGCTGCACTCCTGGACCTGGATGGGAGAGAAAACGCCTTAACTGAGCGCCGTACTGTCATTGAAAACACGGGCACCAGGATCCAGGAAATGGTGGAGGTGAGGCCCATGGGATGGAGTGTGCCCACAGGGGCCACAAGGAAGGATTTGCCTGCAGTGCCAGGAGCCAGTGCCTTTGCAGGATGTTCACTGACAAACACTAGCTGGTTTTCCCATGGCAGGAGGGTGTAACTCTGTTTAAGGCTGACAAGTCCTCGCAGATATGGCTGAACTACGTGGGACACATAGATAGAATCGTGCTGGATGGACTCTGCAGATTTGTCCAGAAATCCCTGCAGATGCTGCTCAGCAACATGGACCCTGATGTAGGTCCCAGTGTGCCTGCAGTGGCTGTGGTGGGCTTGGGGTGTCCCACCGCTCACTGTCAGTTTGCTTAGTGGCCAAACGTGCCTGTCTCAGTGCTCCCCATCACTTGCAGGGCTGGGGCCTGTGGCACACGAAGCCCCATGCCAGGCACTGACCTGTTTCAGGCCCAGGTGTCCCCATTGTTCGAGGTGCAGATGGAGCTGTGTGAGGGCCGTGTGCGGTACCAGCCTTCACTGGAGGTGGGGGCTGGTGACAACTTCTTGACACTGGTGGAGGGGCTGCTTGGGGACGCTGAGGCAGCAGTGGCCTCCATGCCGCGGCTCCTGGAGAGGGCAGTCAGCTACAAGGTGGGTCCATGGCCAGTGACAGAACTCCCGGCTCAGTGGGAGGTGGGTGAGCTGCCCAGTGCCTCCAGCTGGTCCCCAAGCTCTGTCCATCCCTTCAGACCGCTCTGGAGGAGCAGCCAGATCTCGGGAGGATGCGGGAGAAGGTGGTGTCGCTGGTGGTCAGCACGATGGCAGAGGGCGAGGAGTTCAGCGCCAGCTTTGAGGAGCACTCCCGCCTGTGGCAGGAGACCCCTGAGGAGTTCCTGCAGCGCTTCCTGACCTTGGGCAGTGCCCCTGGGCCCGAAGATACGCAACCAGAGCCACATCCAGAAGAGCCTGCGACGTGTGGGATCCCATCCCTCCAGCTCTTTAAGCAGGAGGTGTGGGATGCATTCCTGGGCATGTGCTAGGGGCTTGGTTTGCCCTGAAGGACACAAAGTGCCCAGGGAGGTGCCAACCATGGGCTGTGACCTGCTCTTGTCCTCAGATCGATGCACTCGAGGCGCTGCATGAAGAGGTGTTGGGGTTTGTTGACACCACAGTGTTTGGGGGGTGGCTGCAGAGTGACTGTCGCCTCTTCAAGAAAGCACTGCTGGATGCTGTCAAGGGCCAGAGCCTGGTGCTCCGTCAGTACCTCGCCCACCACGTCACCTCCAGGTAAGGGCCTGGTGAGCCCTGGCATGGGGACGTGGTGCTCCCACTGACTGGAGCTCAGCCGCGCTGTGGCACAGGCACAGGGCAGGGCTGGCTGCAGGGGACAGAGTTGTGGAGGTGCAGGTGAAGGTTCCAGGCACCTTCAGGGGTGAGTCCATGGGGTTCCATGCCCTGGCCCTGCAGAGTGAGTCCTGAGCCCTGTCAGGGACGTCTGGTGAGTGTCATTGTCCTCCCAGTCTCCAGGAGCTGGAGGATTTCATCCGAGAGTCTAATGCCGGTTTGAGTAAACCTCTGCAGGAGGGAGACTATGACGGGCTGGTGGAAGTGATGGGACATCTGGCAAGGGTCAAGGAGAGGCAGGCAGTGACTGACATCATGTTTGAGCCCCTGAAGGAAACAGTTGCCCTGCTCCAGTCTTACGGGGATGAGATGCCGGAGCAGATCCATCTGCAGCTTAATGTAGGCTGCTCAGGGTGCGGGGGGATGGGCAGAGGCTCCCTGGGGCCAGGCTGGTGACCCCACACGGTGCCCACTGCAGAACCTGCCTGAGCGCTGGGAAAACAACAAGAAGCTCTGCCTGCGAGTCGCGGACAGCGCGGCGCCCCTGCAAGCCAGCGAGGCTGCCATCCTCCGCGGGAAGTGCCAGGAGTTCGAGGTGCCTGCCTGGGGGCTGGGGGCACACGGGCAGCTCTTCAGCAGCTTTGGGAAGACCCTGCTGCTCTTCCCGACTGCCGGGTCTTGGCTGTCCCCCTGAGCCCCATCCTCCCACACAGATCCAGCAGCATGCCTTCCGGGAGACTTTCCAGGGAAAAGCCCCTTTTTCATACATGGACCCAAACCCCTACAAGTCACTGAACAGGGTAAGAAAAAGGTGAAGAGGACACCAGGGCCACTGGTGTCCCCACTGGCACTGCATGGCCATCCCTGAAATTGGATGCTGGGGTGGGGCAGCTGCTCTGGTTTTGGCTCCAGCTCCCAGCCCAACAGGGAGGATCTGGCCCTGCAGCAGGGATGGAGCCACCACTGGAGTAGGAGACCTGTCCCTGGCACACAGTCTGTGGCTGAAACCTTCTCCTCCTCTCCATCCAGCAACAGAAGAGTGTCGCGGCCATGGAGAGGGACATGGCAGCCCTGGCCAACTCAGCTGCCCTGTTTGAGGTGTCAGTCCCAGAGTACAAACAGCTCAAAGCGTGTCGCAGGGAGCTGCGCCTGCTGAAGGAGCTTTGGGACATGATCAGCCTGGTACGTGCCACAGTCTGGGAGCCAGGACACAATGCACAACACTACCTCCAGGCAAGGGCTGGACAGCAGGCTGCTCTTGGCTGGCACATGCACCTGGCACAGGCACAAGGCACAGGCATCCAGCATGGGCACCCAGCGCCAGCTGGGCATTGCCAGCCAAAGATGCAGAGCTGTTGTAGCTCCTTAGAGAGCTCTTTGCTGTCAGAGGGAGGATGAGACAGGGGGAAGGTCTGCAGGTGTGGGGGCTGCACACCCCAGCACAGCTGCATGGTGTGTGCACCTGTGGGGCATGTGGGCACTGGGTATGCTGCTCTTCATTCTGGGCAAGAATGCTTCTGCTAATCACGTCTGTGAAAATGTATCCGGGGAACAGGTGAACAAGAGCATTGACACCTGGAAGACGACCAAGTGGAATGAGCTCAACGTTGAGGATATGGATATTGAGTGCAAGAAATTTGCTAAAGACATCCGGACCTTGGACAAGGAAGTGAAGAGCTGGGACGCATTCATAGGGCTGGACAGCAACATGAAGAACATGATCACATCTCTGCGCGCTGTGAGCGAGCTGCAGAACCCAGCCATCAGGGACCGGCACTGGCAGGAGCTTGTGCAGGCAACTAAGGTGCTCCCAAGTCTTCCCACCCATCCCTGGCTCCAGCCCCTGGCACAGGAGGCTGCTGAGATCCACACCCAGCAAGGGAAGGGTGCCATCAGGTTTAAATCTGGCCACATGCAAATATTTGTGCAGTGTCTCCAAACGCAGGTGTTAATGAGCTCATCTGAGCTGCTGGATTGCCTCTCCCCAGAGGGGAGTCTGTGGCCCAACCA
Source organism: Pachyramphus minor (assembly GCA_013397135.1). NCBI lineage: Eukaryota > Metazoa > Chordata > Aves > Passeriformes > Tyrannidae > Pachyramphus > Pachyramphus minor. The sequence continues at coordinate 72,963 of VYXB01006036.1, forward strand.
TGCCGTTTCCTCTCCAGGTGAACTTCACCATGTCTGAGGACACCACCCTCGCGGATCTGCTGCAGCTGAACCTGCACAAGTTCGAGGAGGAGGTTCGTGGCATCGTGGACAAAGCCACGAAGGAGGCAGGGATGGAGAAGGTAAACAGGACTTGGCTCCTCCCCTGCTTTGCTGAGAGCCCTGTGCCAACACGGCTCTGTGGCTGACGAGTGTTCTGGCTCTTGGGACTGGAGTCCACAGGCAGCAGGGAGCTCGTGGAGCCGCTGCCTGGAGCAGGTGTTCCTCTGCTGCCCTGCCTTTGTTCAGGGGCTGGACTCAGCACCATGGCACCCAGTTCATCCTCATGCCTCGACTGCAGGTGCTGAATACCCTGGATACTACCTGGGCAGCAATGCAGTTCGAGTATGAGCCTCACAGCAGGACTGGGCTCCCACTGCTGAAGGCAGATGAGTTGCTCATCGAGACGCTGGAGGACAACCAAGTGCAGCTGCAGAATGTGTTAGCCTCCAAGTACCGAGCCTTCTTCCTCCGGGAGGCACAGGACTGGCAGCAGAAGCTGTCAACAGCTGACACCGTTATCAGCACCTGGTTTGAGGTGCAGAGGAAGTGGGGTCATCTGGAAACCATATTCATCGCCTCTGAAGACACCCGCAACCAATTGCCAGAGGAGTCAAAGAAGTTTGATACCATCGATCAAGATTTCCGAGTGCGAAGCCCATTCCCACTCCACAATCACCCGTGGTTTGCTGCCACTTCAGGTGGACTTAAGTGTTTTTCCTCTTCAGGAGCTAATGGCTGATGCAGAAAAAACTCCCAATGTGATCGAATGCACCAACAAGCCCAGGCTCCACGACCGGCTGGAAGCGCTACAGGACAGGTAAGGGTTGAGTCATCCCAATGGAACATTTGAAGGGGCCAAAGGAAGGGGTTGATACCCCCCAAGTAGCGCTGACAAGGACTGAGCAAAGAGTAAAACCCATATGTGGGGTCGACGGCAGGTTTTTCCTCTTTTTTCCAGGCTGGAGGTCTGTGAGAAGGCCTTGGCTGAATACCTCGAGACCAAAAGACTGGCTTTTCCTCGGTTCTACTTTGTCTCCTCTGCGGACCTGCTGGATATTTTATCAAAGGGGACCGAGCCCCTTGAGGTATACGTTGTGTGTGAGCACAGGGGTGAGTCCTCTGCCTCTTCCCTGCTAACTTGTTTGAGAAGTTTTAGAACATTTTTCACCCTAACGGGTAGAACACCATCCCTGATCCCCCTTCCCAGGGGTGCAGTGCCTAGGGAGCACCCGGAGGTAGATCCAAGTGCTGATCACACCTGCACATGTGGCAGGGCTCCTAATGGCAGCTGTGCCTCTGCTCTCAGGTGTCCCGGCACCTGACGAAGCTGTTCGACAGTGTGGCCAAGCTGAAGTTCCAGCTGAGCTCGGACAAGAAGCCTCTGAAGGTGGCCCAGGGAATGTTCAGCCGGGACGGGGAGTACGTGCCCTTCGACGCAGACTGTGACCTGTCCGGCCAGGTCAGCTGAGCTTTGTGGAGCCTCCACATGCTGGGATGGCAGGGCAGGTTGAGAACAGGGATGAACCTTTTGCTGGTTGTGCACTAACAGCTTGGCAGGAGTTTAAAGATGTAATCACAAAGCTTTTTGGCAAAAAACCCCCACAAATGGGACCTGCCTTACAGGTGCAGAACAGCACAGGCTTGTGAACCTGCACAACCTCACAACCCCTCAGGGGTCACAAGGTGGTTTCCCCTCTGCTGTTTCACCTCAGACCACCCTCCATCATCTCCCATGGGATGTGCCCTGCAGGGCCAGCACTGGGGTCTTTCTCGCAGCTTGTTGCACAGGGAGAGGTTTGAGCAGCCTGAGGGGATGCAGGCTGGGAGCTGCTCGCTCAGCTCTGCTGGATGTGACTCTCCAGGTGGAGGTTTGGCTGAACCGGCTGCTGGAGCGCATGCGCTCGACGCTGCGACAGCTCATCCCCCGGGCCCTGGTCACCTACGAGGCAAAGCCACGGGAGCAGTGGGTGTTCGACTACCCGGCACAGGTGGGTGCTGCTGCTTGGGCCCAGGCTGAGCCAGGCTCTGAGAGGAAGAGGAGGAGACAGAGATCCCTGGGAGCTGCAGGCACCTGCTCTGAGCCGTAGTGTGGGCAATGTGTTCCCCTCTATGGCCATGTTGTCCTTGTGGTTTGCTGCAGGTTGCCCTGACAGGCAGCCAGATCTCGTGGACCTCAGAGGTCGGTGTTGCCTTTGCAAGTCTGCAGAAAGGCTACGAGAATGCCCTGAAAGACTATAACAAAAAGCAGGTTGGCATTATCTGGACCTGGCCCAGAGCTGGCCTAAGCCCCTCTGCCAGGCTGGGGGTCACCCAGGAGGTGAGAAAATGAGGGCATCATCTCTGTGTGCATCATTTCTTTGCTTCCCCAGATCGCTCGGCTGAATGCTCTCATTTCCCTGCTCCTTGGGAACCTGAGTGCTGGAGACAGGATGAAGATCATGACAATCTGTACCATTGATGTCCACTCCAGGGATGTTGTGGCCAAAATGATCCAAACAAAGGTATTTGGTAAAGAGGGTATTGTTAGTGCACCGTCTCTCAGCACTTCTGAGCACAGATTTCCAGTCATTCTATTACTTTTGTGCTGGGCACTGTGGTTAACAGGTGTGGGCTGAGCTGGGCCACGAGGAGCGATGGTCCTCACCACCCCAGCATGGCACTGGAACCCCTTTGCACACTCTCCTTGTGTTGGGAGGCAGTGAACGGTCCCAAGGCATGAATGGGAGCTTCTGTCCCAGCAGGTGGGGGTGGGCAGCGCCGGTGCACACCCACCTTCCACAGCTGGCTGCTCTGCAGGTGGAGAGCGACCAGGCGTTCGCCTGGCAGTCCCAGCTCCGGCACCGCTGGGACGAGGGGAGGAAGCACTGCTATGCCAACATCTGCGACGCTCAGCTCCAGTACGCCTACGAGTACCTGGGGAACACCCCCCGGCTCGTCATCACCCCCCTGACAGACAGGTTGGGACTCAGCTCCCCACACCTCCCACTGCCTGTGGCTCTGTGGCCGTGCTGCAGCACTGGCCCAGCTCAGCCCCAGTGTCCTCCCTTCACAGGTGCTACATCACCCTGACACAGTCCCTCCACCTCTATATGGGCGGGGCCCCCGCAGGCCCTGCGGGCACTGGGAAGACAGAGACCACCAAGGACCTGGGCCGGGCAGTGGGCATAATGGTTTACGTGTTCAACTGCTCTGAGCAGATGGACTACAAGGTAGGGCATGGGGCAACAGGATGGTGGCAGCGAGGTGAGAACCATGGGGTGTCCAAGACAAGGGGGGGCCCTGGTTTTGGCCTCTGGGAGCACAGGGGAGCCCAGGGGCAGGGGACCATATTGCTGTGGGGCATTTCCTTAGGGAAGGGCACAATCCATAAAGCACGAGCTGCTCTCAGCACTTGAGCTTTGTCACCAAACCCCCCACCACAGCTGCCATGCAGGATCACAGCACCTGAGCCTCATCCTGATGCTCTGTTTCTCTTCAGTCCTGTGGGAACATCTACAAGGGACTGGCTCAGACAGGCGCCTGGGGCTGCTTTGACGAGTTCAATCGCATTTTGGTGGAGGTCCTGTCTGTCATCGCAGTGCAGGTGCGCGCTGTTCCCACAACCCTGCAGCACTGGGTGCCAAAGAGACTTCCCAGCTCACATGCTGGATGCTGTCCCAGCTAAATGGGACTCGTGGGACAGCTTGCTGCTGTTCTCTCCACTGTGTCCTGTTTGGACACAGGGTGGTGGGTGGAAGCAGAGCAGTGCCGGTGATTTGGGCACAGTTGAACCACGTAGCCCAGCTGTGTCCCATCCCAGTAACCTGTTACCCCCCAGCTCTGCCACTGCCCAGCACAGAGAGTTGGGGTGATTGGGAAGGAGCTGGTTTAAGGCCAACTGTTGTGGCCTCAGTAAGAACTCAGTGCTCTTCCTGGCACAGACAAATCCCAGGGTCACTTTGAGGGGTGGTGAAGGTGAGCCAGAGCACAGGGCAGGGAGCTGGGGGCTGCCAGCACCAACACCTCTGCTCACCCAACAGGTGAAATGTATTCAAGATGCAATCCGTGCCAAGAAGAAAAAATTCAACTTCCTTGGAGAGACTATCTCCCTGGTCCCATCGGTTGGGCTGTTTATCACCATGAACCCTGGCTACGCCGGGCGCACAGAGCTGCCTGAGAATCTAAAGGCTCTGTTCAGGTGGGTTGGTGTCATCACAGCACTCACCTGTGTGGTGGCACTCATGGGTCACATCCATCATGTGTCCTAAGCTGAGGGTGCTTGTGTGCAATGGTGGCTCTGGCATCAGGGAGCCCCTGGTACCAAGGGACAGCCCTGTCACTCCCCAGAGGTGGCCAGGCTGGGAGAGCTGCACTGCTCAGCTGGGGAAGAGGATGCTCAGGGGGTCTAATTGCCACCCCGGATAAAAATCCAATTAAGACAAAAAGGCATTGGAGTGCTGCAAGGGGAGGCACAGGGTTGCTGCGGGATCCCTGTCCTTGGAGGAACTCAAACTGTGAGTGCAGAAGGGCCAGGTGCCCTGATCCAGCTGGGACACGAGGCCCACTTGGAGCAGGAGGCTGGGCAGGACACCCCAGCAGTGTAACTCTGCAGCAGGGAAGGATTTGTACTGGAAATCTGGGGACAAACATTGGGAGTTATGGGAGGGTGAAGACATGGTGTGCAGCCCTGCCAACCTCTGCTGCTCCTCTCCAGACCCTGCGCCATGGTGGTCCCTGATTTTGAACTGATCTGCGAAATCATGCTTGTGGCAGAGGGGTTTCTCGATGCCAGGCTTCTGGCAAGAAAGTTCATCACTCTGTACACACTCTGCAAAGAGCTGTTGTCGAAACAGGTAATTAACAATATCACACAGTGCTGTAAGAGGAAAGAGTCCGTTTGAACTTCAGACCCGAAACACTGTGGGATTGCTGGTGGTGATGTGTGGGCTGATGTTCTACACAGCTCAGGTCTATGGCAGGACAAGGTCCACTTCCATATGGTGCATCATATGCTATCTTTCTGCCTTAGGGAAGGAACCAAGAAGGCCAAAAGGATAATAACATGGAATTAGAATTAGAATTAATTAGAATTAGAATTAGAATTAGAATTGAACCAGTTAAGATGAGAGCTTCTAGATATCATTCATCTTGGCAGAGGTGTTTGACACCTAAAATATGTCTCCAAGAAGGAAGCTGGATTCCCATTCCCCCTGTGACTGATGAAGGCTTCTCCCATAAACAAGCTCAGTTTAGGTCCAGCCCACTGGGGGCTGGACCCCACACCGTGTGGGTGACCTGTCTGTGGGACAGTGTTTCTCCATGGTGCTGTTTGAAGCTGTTCTCTCTCACCAAAGTGAAATGGTAATTCTTTGCTGCCTGTCACAGGACCACTATGACTGGGGGCTGCGAGCCATCAAGTCCGTGCTGGTGGTGGCAGGCTCCTTGAAGAGGGGGGACCCAGGCTGTGCCGAGGACCAGGTTCTGATGAGAGCTTTACGAGACTTCAACATCCCCAAGATCGTGACAGATGACTTGCCTGTGTTCATGGGGCTGATTGGAGACCTGTTCCCAGCGCTGGATGTCCCCAGAAAGAGGGACCTCAACTTTGAGAAGGTGCAAGCCCAAGCCCAACACCAGTGCTAGAGACGTCTCAACCCTGGCAGGGTTCAGAGGCTGATGGTCCATGGCACTTCTGGGAGCGGCAGCTCATCTCCAGGGCCTTGCCAAGGCTGCCAGTGGTCAGCACCTGCTCTCCCTCCCAGGTGATCCGTGAGTCCGTGCTGGAGCTGAAGCTGCAGGCAGAGGAGAGCTTCGTGCTGAAGGTGGTGCAGCTGGAGGAGCTGCTGCAAGTGCGACACTCTGTCTTCGTCGTTGGCAATGCCGGCTGCGGCAAGTCCCAGGTAGCAGCCCAACCATCCTGAGGACGTGGGGCCCAAGCATATCCCATGGCCTCCCACAGCTCTTGGTGAAGGGGTGGCCACAGGCCTCAGCCAACCGTGCAGACCCTGGCTCCATCAGAACAGCATCTGGGTAGGGGACTGAAGTGCAGCCATGACCCTGCCAGGCCCTCCAGCACTGTGTGTGCCAGACTGAGCCCATGGAGCTGAGCAGGTTCGGGATGCACAGCTCAGGGGCTGCTCAGGACAGCCATGAGTGGAGCAGGGACAATGTGGGAAGCAGGCAGAGGCACACTCTTACAATGCTGTGCATGCTGAGGTGCCGGCAGGATGACAGGACACTGCTGGCTGCTGGGGTCAGGGCTCCCACAACAGCCCAGCCAGGAGCTGGCTCTGCAGAGGGAGGTCAGGTGCATTCCCAGCAGCAGCCCACGTGTGATCAGGACTCCATGCCCTCTGCTGTGGGCAGATGATGCTGAAGGCTGTGGACACCCCAGTGGGAGCAGCACCGGCTGCGGCACCGTGATGATGCAGCTGCACCATCCCCTCTCCACAGGTGCTGAAGTCGCTTAACAAAACGTACCAAAAGCTGCAGCGGAGGCCTGTCACCATGGACCTCGACCCCAAGGCTGTGACCTGCAATGAGTTGTTCGGGTTCATTCATCCGGCCACGCGGGAGTGGAAGGACGGTGAGACACCAGTGCTGTGAACTCTGTTTATGGGATGTGAAATGGAAAGGGAAGACCTTTGCTTGGGGCTCTTTCCTGGAGCGGGAGGGAGGAGGAATGTCTTTCACGGGAGCACCAGTCCTCTGTGTCTCCCAGCAAACAGCCGTGCATGGAGAGGACCAACCCATGTCTCTCTGTGGGGCAGGTCTGTTCTCCACTGCGATGCGTGACCTGGCCAACATCACACATGACGGACCCAAGTGGATCATCCTCGATGGAGACATTGATCCCATGTGGATCGAGTCTCTGAACACAGTCATGGATGACAATAAGGTTGGTGCCATCACACTCCAGGGGCTTTTCTTGCTCGTTAACTCAGGAGGATCAGCTCCAGGCCTCCCTCACATCAAGCTGCTTCCCCCAGGTTCTCACCTTGGCCAGCAACGAGCGTATCCCCCTCACGCCCACCATGCGGCTCATCTTCGAGATCAGCCACCTGCGGACAGCCACGCCAGCCACCGTGTCCCGGGCAGGAATCCTCTACATCAACCCCACGGACCTCGGCTGGAACCCGTGAGCCAGGAAGGGAGAAGGATGGGGTGGGAAGGGATCAGATGGACAGGACAAGACAAGATGGGATCTGATGGGATGGGACAGGATGGGACAAAATGGGATGGGATGAGATGGGATGGGATGGGATGGGCACTGGCCCCCACATGCTCACTGCAGCCCTGCTTGCCCCTCCCACAGCATTGTGACCAGCTGGATTGACAAGAGGCCGGTAAAGTCCGAGAAGGCTATTTTGATGATCCTCTTTGACAAGTACCTGCCGCCATGCCTGGAGAAGCTCAAGTCTGGGTTCAAGACCATCACCCCTGTCCCCGAGGTCACAGCCATACAGACAGTGCTGTCCCTGCTGGAATGTCTCCTGACGCCAAAGAATGTCCCACCAGACTCGCCCCGGGAGAAATATGAGCTCTACTTTGTCTTTGCCTGTGCCTGGGCCTTTGGTGGAGCCTTGTTCCAGGACCAGGTACAGCCACGGGACCACCTGGCACCTGCCAGCCCTTGCTGTGTCCCATCGTGTGGCTGGTGTCTGAGTGTCTCTGTTTTGTCCCCAGCTGGTAGATCACCGCCAGCAGTTCAGCAAGTGGTGGCTGACGGATTTTAAAGCCGTCAAGTTTCCTAGTGAGGGGACAATTTTTGACTACTACATTGATCCGGCAACAAAGAGTTTCAAGCCTTGGGATGAAAGAGTGCCAGAGTTCGAGCTCGACCCCGAAGTCCCCTTACAGGTATTTCCCATGAGTTCTATGTTTATATAACTTATTTGATTACTACTTTACAGTCTTCCCCTCAGCAGTGCCTGGAGTGTCATGGGGATTTGGGCTGGGGACATCCAGCAAACACAATGGCTTCCTATGGTTATTTTTACTCTGCAGAAACACCAGTAAGGGCTACACATTCCACCTCTTCTTTAACTTCAGATTAACCTGCAGTTTCATAGAGTCTCATGAAATAACTGTGACTATTGCTTGAGTGAAAAATTTCCTTTAACACTTGATTTGCGTCTCCTGCAATGATGTCCAGAGGGGGGTGATCAAAGCTGTCAGGGCAAGGACAAGGAACCATGACTGGGTTTGGCCGTGAGCTGAGCAGACACCAGAGGTGGTTTCAGAAACTGTCCATTTTGTTCAGTGTAATAAGTCAGTTTTAGTCAGAAAGGCTTTAGAGTAGTTGAGCTGCCATGAACACTGTGCAGGGCTCTGGCATGCTGCCCCCTGCTCCGACAGAGGATCTCAGCTCTGCCAATGCTGGGGCAAGCACAAGGACTGACAGCCCCTCTCCCCAGGCCGCCATGGTGCACACCAGAGAGACCATCCGTCTCCGCTACTTCCTGGACCTGCTGATGGAGAAGCGGCAGCCGGTGATGCTGGTGGGGAATGCAGGGACAGGAAAGTCGGTCCTAATGTGGGACAAGCTGGAAGCACTTGGCACAGACGAATACCTGGTGCAGTCTGTGCCCCTCAACTTCTACACCACCTCGGCCATGCTGCAGGGTAGGGCTGTCAGAGTCAGCAGCTGGCCCTATGTCAAGCTGTGCCACAGAGTCCTGCAGTGCTGACCCACCACTCACCTGCTCCTCTTGCTGCAGCTGTCCTTGAGAAGCCCCTGGAGAAGAAATCGGGAAGAATCTACGGCCCACCTGGCTCCAGAAGGCTGGTCTACTTTATTGACGACATGAACATGCCAGAGGTGGACAAGTATGGCACCGTGGCACCACACACGCTCATCCGGCAGCACCTGGACCATGGGCACTGGTGGGTGCCAGAGGGGCACAGCATGGTGGGGGGAACTTGTCCCCATCCCCGGGGAAAGCATCACAGTGCTGATCCCTGCACAGGTACGACAGGAACAAACTGACCCTGAAGGACATTCGCAACTGCCAGTACGTGGCCTGCATGAACCCAACCGCGGGGTCCTTCACCATCGACTCACGGCTGCAGGTGCGCGGGATCCAGGGGCCAGGCTACGTCCAGCACATTTGTTCCCCTTGGACCAAAGCCCGGAGGGTGGGGGGAAGCAGGGGGCCCTGTGGTGTCATCTGGCTACATCAGCCCCCGGGGGCGAAGCACCCATCTCAATTTCTGCCCCTTTCTGCAGCGCCACTTCTGTGTCCTTGCTGTGAGCTTTCCAAGCCGGGACACTCTGCACACAGTGTATGGCACCATCCTGCAGCAGCACCTGGCCCGGCAGCTGATGCCACAAGCTCTCCAGAAGATGCAGCCCCAGCTGGTAGCAGCAGCACTGGGTGAGCCCCTGCCATGCTGGGGTGGGACATGCTAGCATTGGCCCCTGAGGAATGCACTGCTGGGGAGCCAGGCTCAGGGATCTCTGGGGACCTGGCACCCACTCACACACCTCTCCTCCCAACAGCCTTGCACCAGAAGGTTTCTTCCGTCTTTCTGCCAACAGCTATCAAGTTCCACTACCTCTTCAACCTGCGGGACCTCTCCAACATATTTCAGGTAGCTTGAGGGCTGTTTCTTCTAAAACATCCTTATTTCTCCCTTTCCTCATCCTACATCCTTGCAGCATACTTTTTTCCTGAAACGGGCCTTGGCCTCTTCCCAGAGCCAACCTTTACACTCAGCTCTGAGTGGCACTAAAATAACCCTGAGGGCTGCGAGGTCTGTATGTTTGTCAGGGGCTGCTCTTCTCCACACCTGAGTGCCTGAAAAGCCCTGTGGACTTGGTGCGTCTCTGGCTTCATGAAGCAGAAAGGGTGTATGGAGACAAGCTCGTTGATGAAGGGGATCAGGACAGCTTCAGGAAGCTGCTGGTGGACACCTGCAAAGCCACCTTTCAAGTAAGTTGTGCTGAAAAGGAGAGGGCTCCAGTCTGGTGGCACTGCCTGGGTACCCCATGGCCGAACTCCACAGCTGAAACCCACAGCTGGAATTGCCTTTCCCAGGACCTCAGCGAAGACGTGGTGTTTGCCAAGCCCAACATCTACTGCCACTTCGCCCAGGGCTTTGATGAGCCCAAGTACATGCCAGTGCCAAGCTGGGCAACTCTGAGTGACCTGCTGGGGGAAGCCCTGGACAGCTATAATGAGGTGAACGCAGCAATGAACCTGGTGAGTGCCCATGGTGGGCAGCGCTGCCCTGAAGAGATGTGACTGCGGCATCATGCTGCTTGGGTCAGTGCATTATGGGGCACTTGCTACTTCCCTGCCCTGATCCGGAACACCAAACCTTCCCCTCCTGTTTTCTTCAGGTGCTCTTCGAAGATGCAGTGTCTCACATTTGCAGAATTAACAGGATCCTGGAGTCTCCTCGGGGCAATGCGCTGCTGGTGGGGGTGGGAGGCAGCGGGAAGCAGAGCCTGGCACGGCTGGCAGCTCACATCAGCAACCTGAGCGTGTTCCAGATCACACTGAGGAAAGGCTACAGCACCGCGGACCTGAAGGTGGGAGCAGCTTTGGGCCCTGGGCCAGTGCTGAGTGCTCGGGGAGAGGTCCTGCACCTGCAGTGTCGGTGCCTCGGGTGGGCTCATGGGGCTCTGCTCTCCTCACATCAATGCATTTGCACACCAAGATCTGCTCACAGGTGTCACCCAAGAGTCCTGCCCCAAGGGGCCACAGCACTTCCCCAGCCAGGGACAGGCAGGAGCCACTGGTGAGGAGGGCAGGTGCAGTGTGGCCAGCCCTGAAGATGCACCCATCTCCAGGCTGAGCAGCTGGCACCAGCTCCTTCCCAAAGGATCCTTCCCAAAGCACCCCCCGTGGCTCCCCAGGGCTGCTCCAGACACTTTGGAGATACCTCATGGAGGTTGAACTGGGGGGGTGACAGTTTCTCTCTGCCCCAGGCGGACCTCGCCTCCCAGTACATCAAGGCAGCTGTGAAGAACATCCCCACTGTGTTCCTGATGACGGACTCCCAGGTGGCTGAAGAACCATTCCTGGTTCTAATCAATGATTTCTTGGCGTCTGGGGAAGTGCCAGGTCTCTTCCAGGATTCTGACCTGGAAACTATCATCGGTGCCATGAGACCCCAAGTGAAATCCCTTGGATTGGAGGATACAAAGGAAAACTGCTGGAAATACTTTATAGAAAGAGTCCGGCGCCAGTTAAAGGTGGGTGTTTTCTCCCTGGGGTGGTTTGTCCATGCCCCTGACTTGCCTGATCCAAACTTCTTGGCAACAAGGCACCCTGAAGTTTCATCCCAGGGTGGTGGGTTTGGGCAAAAGTTGTTTTCAGAGGTTCCCCAGATGCCCCCAGCCCCAGGGGTGCAGGACAGAACACCCCTGTATTGACCTCCCCGGAGGCAGAGGCAGAGCAGCAGCCTCCATGGCTGTGGGCCATGCTGGGCACCCACAGGGACACTGACTGTGCTCAGCTGCTGAGCGCAGCCACCAAAACGGACACAATTCCAGCCCTGGTGAGCAGCACAGGGTGCACAACCACAGACCACATCCCATGTACTGGGAGTTACTGGGAGGAAAGCAAAGCCCTGGTCTGCAGCAGAAGCCTTGCAGTCATGCAGAGTCCCTGGTAATGTTCCCACCACCCCAACAGTGGGGACACCCCGCTCAGCAGTGCCGCTCTGCCCCAGGTCGTCCTCTGCTTCTCCCCCGTGGGCTCAACCCTGCGTGTGAGGGCCAGGAGGTTCCCTGCAGTGGTCAACTGCACGGCCATTGACTGGTTCCACGAGTGGCCAGAGGACGCTCTCGTGTCTGTCAGCAGCAGGTTCCTGGAGGAAACGGAGGACATCGAGGTGAGCTGGGCACCCTGGCACAGCTGCTATCCTGGGGCACTGGGGATCCCTGCACCTTTGCTGCTCTCCTTGTTTAATGTGCCCAGGGATAGGGGTCTGGTGTGACCAAGGGGGCGAGGGGCAGCAGGCTGGGAATAGGTCTGGGATAGGCTCACAGCTGGTTCTGGGGTCAGAGCCTGCAGCCCTGCACTGTGCTTGTGGGGATGAACCTTCCCTCATTTTCTTCTGTCCTTAAAACACCCCCTGAGGTAACAGCCTAGGGACAGCAGCTTCTCCCAGTGCAGGACTGAGCTGGGCCCCAGAGCTGGGCATAGGGACTGGTGCCAGTGCCATTACTACCAGCACGTCTCAGCCCTGCACTGTGCTGTTAATGAAAAGGGTCACTTTTCTCTGGCCTCTGCAGCTGGAGACAGAGCCAATGCCACAGGAGGGCTCAGTGCAGCCCCTGCACATCACTGCAGGTGCCCACTGCAGCAGCTGCCTGTCTGTGTTCCCTTTGCAGCCAGAGGTCAAGGTCTCCATCAGCCAGTTCATGTCCTACGTCCACACGAGTGCGAAGGAGATGTCCAAGACCTACCTGGCCATGGAGAGACGCTATAATTACACCACGCCAAAGACCTTCCTGGAGCAGATAAAGCTCTACCAAAACCTGCTGGCGAGTAAAAGGAGCAAGCTCTCTGCCAACATCGAGAGACTGGAGAAGGGGTTGATGAAGCTGCAGAGCACAGCATCACAGGTGTCTGTCTACAACCTCACTCATGCATTTTGCCTGCTGTGGGTCCGGCATGGGGGAAGAGAGCAGGCATGTCCCTGCAGGGTGATCAAGGTCCCTGAGCCATACCAAGCCACAGCTCTGAGGCCAGGCAGGGGTTGGCAGTATCGGCCCTCTGATCTGCTCTGTTCCTCCACTCGTCAAGGTGGATGACCTGAAAGCCATGCTGGCAGTCCAGGAGGCAGAGCTGAAGCAGAAGAACGAGGACACGGATAAACTGATCCACGTGGTGGGTGTTGAGACAGAGAAGGTCACCAAGGAGAAAGCCATTGCTGATGAGGAAGAGCTGAAAGTCGAGGCCATTAACAAGGTGCGTGGTGCTGAGCCAGTGCCCAGTGTGGGACAGGGCAGCATGAGCTCTGTGGCTACAGCCGCTCACCCCATCCCACGTCCTCCCTCCCCAGATCGTGGCTGAGAAGCAACGAGCCTGTGCAAGTGACCTGGCAGAAGCAGAGGTGGTGCTCTCTGCTGCCCGAGAGGCCCTCAACACACTCAATAAGGTGGGCGAGCTCTCGGTGGGAAGCAGGTGCCCAGCTAGCACTGGTGGCCCCACACCAGGGTGATGCTCAGTGGCCCTGTGGTCCCTTCCCAGTACAACCTGACAGAACTGAAGTCCTTCGGGGCTCCGCCCCCAGAAGTGGTGAACGTGATGGCAGCTGTGTTGATTCTGACAGCCGAAAATGGCAAGATTCCAAAGGACAAGAGCTGGACAGCAGCAAAAGTCAAGATAGGAAAAGCAGACACTTTCCTTTCAAGCTTACAAAACTATGACGGGGAAAACATCCCTGAGCCCTGTCTCAAGGCATTTCAGTGAGTCTGTGGCTGGTTCCTGCCCCTTCCCAGCCCTTGTGCAGGGTGGCCGGGGGGACCCTCACCTGGGAGCACAGCAGAGTTTGGGAGCAGGAGTGGGATACAGGTGTTGGCCCTGCTCTCCCACCCTGCTGCCCACCAGCAGCCCAAGCCCCAGGAGGAGTGAGAAGGGTCGCTGGTAGCCATGGCACGGTGCCATAGCAGAGCATGTGGTCCCATTCCAGACCGTACCGGTCAGACCCCGGATTTGATCCTGAGTTCATCAAGTCCAAATCAACGGCTGCAGCGGGGCTGTGCTCCTGGTGCCTCAACATGGTCCGCTACTACGAGGTGCACTGTGAGGTGAAGCCCAAGAGGCAGGCGGTGGCTGACGCCGATGCCGAGCTGGCGGAGGCGCAGCAGAGGCTCAGTCGCATTAAGAGCAAAATTGTGGTAAGTGTGTCCCCCCAGAGCCCCCAGCAGGGCCAGCAGCCAGCACCCGCCATGACTCCTCAGCCACCAAATGAAGTTTCTATAACTCCACGAACCCGGAGCCCAGGCCAAGCACTGTGCTGGGACAGGGCCACTGCAGAGCTCCGGGATCATGGAGCCACCTGCCCAAGTAGGGAATAACTCTGGGGCTGTTCTCTTCCAAAGACCCTGAATGCCAATCTGGCGACTCTCACTGCTCAGTTTGAGAAAGCCACGGCAGAAAAGATCAAATGCCAGCAGGAGGCTGATGAAACCAACAAAGTCATCACCTTGGCAAACAGGTACCATACAAATGCTGGCTCCAAAGCACTGGGGCAGACTGGTGCCCCCTGGCCTTGCTTGGTGGCTGTGGGAGCAACAGAGCCCCCCATACCCTCCCCAAATTAAAAACTCCTGAGGTAAATTGGGCCAAAAATTCATGGGGTATACAGCCATGAAGCCATTTTGTGATGACACCCTGGGGCATGATGGCCAAGTGATCCCTGTCCCCCGCACTGGGTCACAGCACTGGGAGCACCAACACCACAGCAGCCACCATCCCCTCTGACCCCCCAGGCTTGTCGGGGGTCTGGCATCCGAAAACGTCCGCTGGGCTGAGTCAGTGGGCCAGCTCAGAGAGCAGGAGAAGACGCTGTGTGGGGATGTGCTGCTGGTTTCCGCCTTTGTGTCCTACGTCGGATATTTCACCAAGAAGTACAGGGCTGAGCTGCTGGATCAGCACTGGATCCCCTTCCTCAATGGCCTGACGGTGAGAGGCCACAGATTCCAACCCAGAGTGCCCAGGGCTCCTTCACCCTCGCCCACCAGCACTGGGGGCTCCCATCCCTCTGCGGCCAGGCACCCAACAGCCCCTCCCTGCAGGTGCCCATCCCCATCACTCCAGACCTGGACCCCCTCAGCCTCCTCACGGACTCTGCTGATGTGGCTGCCTGGAACAACCAGGGACTGCCCAGCGACCGCACTTCCATTGAGAATGCTGCCATCCTCTGCAGCACCCAGCGGTGGCCACTGCTCGTGGACGCCCAGCTCCAGGGCAGCAAGTGGATCAAGAACAAATATGGGGAGGACCTGCAGGTCGTTCGCCTGGGCCAGCGGAGGTGGGCCAGGGGCTGCAGAGTTGGGCACAGGCTTGGGCTGCACTGGCCCCCATTTCCCTGGCATCAAAGGGTGCAGGGTGCTATGAGCCAGGGCAACCCCATCCCCATCAGACTCAGGGCACCTGAGGGCAGCAGCTCCACAGTTCTGCTGGGGGCTAGGGCTGGCAGAGAACAGCAGGGTCCCAACAGGGCATGGTGGCTGGAAGGCACCCCATGATGCCCCCGCAGCATGCCCAAGCCCCCCACAGTGTACAGGCTTGCCATGTGCACCTCCCCCCTCTCCACTCAGGTACCTGGACACAATTGCACAGGCAGTCTCTGAAGGACAGACACTGCTGATCGAGGACATTGGTGAGACGGTGGAGGCGGTGCTGGACCCACTGCTAGGCAAGACCATCTTGGGCAGGTCAGTACACCCCAGTGCCGAGTGGTTTCACCTGCCCCGAGCAACTACTGCTGCCCCAAAATGCTGGTCAATGCCTCTTTGCTGCCTGCAGTTGAGGGCCTGATCCTTCCTTGGTTTTGGCCACGTCCCCCAGTGTTCTCCAGTGTGTCTCACTGTACTGATGTGGCCTTTTGGGCTGTTCTTGTCTGCAGCACCCAGTTCATTTAGTGATTTAAGGACATGTCCCCTGGGGCACCTGCCATAAGCAGGTGATAAGCCAGAAGGGGAGAAGCACCCCAGAAGCCATGGGGGGCTGCAGCAGGGCAGCCTCCAGCTCCTGCTCCTCCACCCTTGTCCTGCCAGGGGTGGTTTGGCACTTCTGCCCTTGCTGAGCCTTTCCCCAACCAAAGAAATCCACTCTGAGCAGCCGGGAACAGCACACAGGCTGACTGCATGCATTGTGATGAGTTACTACCCAGTGCATGGACTAATTTGTTTAATTAACTCAACAGATACATTAGGATTGGAGATAAAGAAGTGGAGTATCACCAGCAATTCCGCTTGATCCTGCACACCCGATGTTTCAACCCGCACTACAAGCCAGAGGTGCAGGCTCAGTGCACTCTCATCAACTTCTTGGTGACACGGGAGGGCCTGGAGGACCAGCTTCTGGCTGCGGTGGTGGCCCGGGAGCGGCCGGACCTGGAGACCCTGAAGGTACAGACCCAGCTGCTGGATGGAGGGGTGGGAGAGCCGGGGGCACTGTGGAGGTTTTGGGGCAGGGAGCAGAAGAGCTCCCTTCTGTATGCTCGCTGCTGTTTGTCAAGAGCCAAGCGAGTCCCAGCCAGACCCTGCAATTGTAGGTCCCCCAGTGCTCCCTGCAGCCAGCACTGCCCTGGTGGGATGGTGGGTCCCAGGAGGGGCCACGTCCACCCTCCCCTTGCACCAGCACATCAGTGGCTGTATGACAGAGTGACTGGTGCCAGCATTCAGTCATGGTCTCTCGAGTGACATATCCCTGGGTGCTGCTGTCGCAGGCAAACCTGACCAAGAGCCAGAACGAGTTCAAGATCAAGCTGAAGGAGCTGGAGGATTCACTGCTCGCCCGGCTGTCGGCTGCTGGGGGAGACTTCCTGCGGGACACAGCTCTGGTGGAAAACCTGGAAACAACAAAGCGCACAGCCAAGGAAATCGAGGAAAAAGTAAACACGCTGCCCTGGCCCTGGTGCTGCAGGCAGAGGGACAGCTTGACTGGGCACCCAACCGGAGGGCAGGCACTGCTTCAGCCCATGCCTTGGTGGGTAACACCCACCCCCTGTACCTCCAGGTGAAAGAAGCTAAAGTCACTGAAGTGCAAATAAACGTCGCAAGAGAGAACTACCGCCCAGCGGCGGAGCGCGCGTCCCTGCTGTACTTCATCCTGAGTGACCTCGGCAAGATCAACCCCATCTACCAGTTCTCTCTCAAGGTAGACAGGGAGTGAGGAGGGAGCTGGTGTGTGCGGGTGAGACGGGGCTGGGGGAGTATGGAGATTTGGTGTTTTAGTGTTCATGCTACTGACAAGCTCCCAGCAGCCCGACACTGATGCCTGCTGGGATCTTCTTCAGGCCTTCAATGGAGTTTTTGAGAAAGCCATCCAGCGTGCGGCCCCCAGCCAGGACACCAAGCAAAGGGTGGTCAACCTGACAGACCAGATCACCTACTCGGTCTATATGTACACAGCACAAGGCCTCTTTGAGAGAGACAAACTCATCTTCCTGGCCCAGGTTGCCTTCCAGGTAATCCCTGTGAATGTCTGGGGCTCCTGCTGTACAACAGGTGCCTACATGGCTTTAGACCCATTGTTCTCACTCCTGTGCTGCTGCTGGATGCTCAAAGGCTCTTGCCCACTCTCACAGTGGGCACCAGGTGGCTGTGATGCTGCACTCCCAACTTACAGGTCCTGACCATCAAGAAAGAAGTGAACCCAGCAGAGCTGGACTTTCTCCTCCGCTTCCCTTCCAAGGCCGGCGTCACGTCTCCCGTGGACTTCCTGCAGACCCAGGGCTGGGGTGCTGTCAAGGTGGGTCCGTGCAGGCACCTGCTGTGCCAAGGCAATGCCAGCACAGCCCCTGGCACAGTGGATCCAGGGTCACCTGCACGGGTTCCCTGAGGAACCCAGAGCCCAGGAATGATTTAGTCCTTCTCTGTGGAACCTGAAGGCTCTCTCGGACATGGAAGAGTTCAGGAACCTGGACAGTGACATAGAGAACTCGGCAAAGAGATGGAAGAGGTTTGTGGAGATGGAGGCACCAGAAAAGGAGGTGCTCCCTATGGACTGGAAGAACAAGTCGGCCCTGCAGAAGCTGTGCGTGCTGCGGTGCCTGCGCCCTGACAGGATGACCTATGCCATCAAGTGAGCTGCTGCCCAGCACAGGGCCCTCCTGGAAGAGCCCTGTGGTGTCATCATGCCAGCTGTGCCCAGCGACTGCATCTCTTCTGACTCACTGGAGGGTTCTATTTTTTTGTAGGAAATTTGTGGAAGAGAAGATGGGGAGGAAATACGTGGAAGGAAGGAGCATTGACCTCTCTGAGGTGTACAAGGAGAGCAGCCCCTCCACACCCCTGTTCTTCATCCTCTCCCCTGGCGTGGATCCGCTGAAGGATGTGGAGGCGCTGGGTGAGCCACTGCCCACCTCAGGCTGGCACCAGCCCCAACAGCCATGAGCTGGTGTGGGGCCAAGTGGCTGGAACTGCACAACCCCAGCTCAGTGCCCATACTGATAATTCTGGCGTACACTCCCCTCCCAGGCACGAGGCTGAACTTCACCATCGACAATGGGAAGATCCACAACGTGTCACTGGGGCAGGGCCAGGAGGTCGTGGCAGAACGAGCCATGGAGGTGGCCGCTGAGCAGGGCCACTGGGTCATCCTACAGGTGGGTGGGGGGCACTGCGGTGCACCACGGGGCACCCAGCCCTGCCAGCAGCCAGTCACACAGTACACAGTCACCCCACTGGTGATGGCAGTGACACTGCCTGGGCCAGCTGGGTGTATCCAGCCCAAGTGGTGTCCTGTCATGCTGCACCTTCTCTCTGTGGAGCCACAGTAGGAATTTGGCGGGGGAGTGGGGGGGAAGATTCATGAGGTAGAGGCTGTTCCTATTGCAGAACATCCATCTGGTGGCCCGGTGGCTGGACACTCTGGACAAGCTGGTGGAGCAGCACAGCATGGACAGCCACCCCGAGTACCGGCTGTTCATGAGCGCCGAGCCGGCCCCCAGCCCCGAGTCGCACATCATCCCGCAGGGGCTGCTGGAAAACTCCATCAAAATCACCAGCGAGCCGCCGACAGGCATGCGTGCCAACCTGCACAGGGCCCTCGACCTCTTCTCCCAGGTACCCCCCGCACCACCCCCCGCCCTGGCACTGCCTCCTCGGGACCATTCAGACCAGTGTGTCTGGCTCATCCCCTCCCAGGGTTTCACAGGCTGAGCATCTCTGGGTGTGTCACTGCAGCCAGAAACGCTGCACCCCAAGCCAGCCCTCCCAGGACATCCTCCTGTAGTGCTCAGAGCCCCCATTCACCAGGCATTTAGGGGTAACCAGAGCTGCCCGAGGGCTCCTGACACAAGGAAGTGCCAGATTGCCAATGCCTTTCCTGAGACTGAACCTGATGCTGCTGCAGTTTTACCATGAAAAAGATGCCTCAGCTGTCAGCAGGGCATTAGGGTGTGGAGTCCTAATTCTTCCATAAACAAATGAGTGCAAAAATTACCAACTAGCAAAGCATTAAAATACAATTTTATGCCTTTTTTTTTCCTACTAAACACCTTCAGTTCTCCTTTGCCTATGAACATTCTTAACTAGAAGGGCATCTGATAGTGATATTCACCTGCAACCCCCCATCACTGCTCCTCCACAGGAAACACTGGAGCAGTGCAGCAAAGAGACTGAGTTCAGGTGCATCCTGTTTGCACTCTGCTACTTCCACGCAGCGGTGGCCGAGCGGCGCAGGTTTGGCACCCAGGGCTGGAACAGGCCATACCCCTTCAACAGTGGCGACCTGACCGTCTCCGTTAACGTCCTGCACAACTACCTGGAGGCCAATGCCAAGGTGAGAGATTACAAGGTGACCACTCTACAGCACAGCACGCACTGCAACAATCAGCCTTTCTTAGAATCTTTGCCAGTTTTTAGCACAAGCCCAGGGCTGGCAGCAACTCCTCCCTTGGTCTCCACACACTCAGGCAGGGGAAGGGNCGCCAGTTTGCAGCACAAACACCATCTCATGAAGAAGCCCAGGGCTGGCAGCAGCTCCTCCCTTGGTCCCCACACACTCAGGCAGGGGAAGGGGCTGAGTCCTTGGCCTGAGCTGAGTGGGAAGAGGCATCATACATCAGCTGGGACAAGTGCCTGCCCTGGCCTGTGCCTGGGTCCTTGCTGCCCGGAGAACGCAGGTGTGGTGAGCAGGACTGAAGTCTTGCCCTTAGACCTGCCCTTGCAGACACAATCAGTGCTGGTTGGAATAAAGACAGGATGATGGGATTCAAAGCACAGACAGCTGTGCCCATGAGACAGGGAGAAATCTGTGGGTGAACAAGAGACACTCTAGATGAGATCCTCTTCACTGTCCCTGAGCCTCTGTGGGCCCAGGGACTGTCAGCTCCCTGCACACTGGACAGATCAATCCCAGAGCCATCACTCTGCGGCCCTGCAGCTGCATGGGGCACTCCCAGGGAGCTGCACAGCAGCTCCAGCTCAAGCCTCTCCCCACAGGTACCATGGGATGATCTCCGGTACCTCTTCGGTGAGATCATGTATGGAGGGCACATCACTGACGACTGGGACCGCCGGCTGTGCCGCACGTACCTCAGCGAGTATGTCCAGCCAGAGATGCTGGAAGGGGAGGTGCTCTTGGCTCCAGGGTTTGCAGTCCCTCCCCGCTTGGATTACCAGGTAAGAAAGACAAACATTGCAATTTGTTGTGGAAAACCCCTGCTCTGGATAAATGCACACGAGTCCAAGTTCCCCCACAGTCACTAAGGGGGATGTAGGGAAAGACAGTGTCAATCCCCTGGAACTAGGACTGCTGTAAAATTAATTCCTGTGGCTGGAGCAGGAGGGTGGGACATGAGTAAAAAAAATAGCCTCCATGAGCACAGGTAGGTGCTGCAAAGGGCCCCCAAGGGCAGTGATGGGTTTTCAAGGCTGCAGGGAAGTTTGGACTCCTTTGCCCGTAGCTGCTGAGCTAACACTGGCCCTGCCCTGCGCTCAGGACTATCACCAGTACATCGATGACAACCTGCCAGGTGAGAGCCCCCACCTGTACGGCCTGCACCCCAACGCAGAGATGGGCTTCCTGACCGTCACCTCGGACAGGCTCTTCCGCACGGTCCTGGAACTGCAGCCCAAGGAATCCGAAGCTGGCGGAGGCGCAGGTGGCTCCCGGGAGGAACAGGCAAGTCAAGTCCTGTCTCTTTACAGCAGAAATTAACTGATTTTTCTTTTCAATCTGTGGTTATTTTTAATTACAGAGATAGAAAAACCCTCGTAATGGTGTAGCTGAGAGGCCAGGGGGTAGGGTACAGATGCAGGCCCAGAAACAACAGAGAGAGTAGGACTCATAACAATCAGGAAGGGATGGCAGAGGGAGGCGATTCCAGCCCAGCTGTGCTGGGACTGTCAGCCTGGGGAAGGTGGCACATGCAGCAGCACGGTCAGGAAGGCCCTGCTCTGATGGGGTTGAGATGCACCACTGGCAACATGTGGCTTACATGGGGCTTCCCAGCAGGTGGAGCAAGCTGAGGAACGTCCATTCACGATGGCAACTACTAAAAATACAAATTTAAAATATAAAATAAAATTAATTTAAAAAAGAAAGGCTTCTCCCTGACTGCCTGGACCTTACATGTGAGTTTCACAGTCTCCATGGCCTCAGCTCTGACTTCCTTGGCTATCAAAGGAGAGCTACAGCTTTTTAAGAGCCAAGAGCAGTTAGAAACAGAATGGAGCATCAGTAAACAGAGGAGGAGGCACAGGGAAACACCAAAGCAGAAAAAGAAAAATCTTACCAACCTAATTAACCATAAGCCTGCAGCATTTTTCCCCGCATAAGAGCAGTTTATGGCATTCTCATTCCAGGTGAAGTCAGTCCTGGATGAGATCCTTGGGCAGCTGCCAGAGCCGTTCAATATGGAGGAGCTGATGGCAAAGGCAAAGGAAAAAACTCCGTACACAGTTGTTGCCCTCCAGGAATGTGAGAGGATGAACATCCTGACCAACGAGATCAGGCGCTCGCTGAAGGAGTTGGACTTGGGACTGCAGGTATGGAGCAGGCAGCTGCCTGGATCATTTCCCAGGATTTCCAAAGCACTGTGTTCCCTTGCTGCAGCTCTTACCCATATCACTGTGGTGGGTGTGCCCAGGTGGCCTCAGGTTCCTGCCCTGCTCCACTCTGAGCCCAAGCACATCCCTCTGCCTGTCCCACCACTGGCTGCAGGTGCCAGTGCTCAGGCTCTTCTCTTTTTCAAAGGGAGAGCTGACAATTACATCAGAGATGGAAGAACTGGCAAATGCTCTCTTCTATGACAGCATTCCAGAATCCTGGACACGTCATGCTTATCCCTCCCTCCTCAGCTTGGGAACCTGGTATGCAGACCTGCTCCTAAGGATCAGGGTGAGCAGACTTCATGTGACAAGTCAGAGCTTAGGGCACAAGTGGGTACCTCTGACACCAGAACTCTCCCCACCAGTGCACTGGTTTATTGGTAACTGTTTTATTTCTCAATATCACTTTAAGCAGCCTGAAGTACCTGAAAGAGGCTGTTCCCCCAGGGATGAGAGCACAAATCTGACCAGGGTTCCCATTACAGTACATCACTGTAGCAAAAGAACATCAGCTACCCCAATCACAATTCTGGGTGTCCCAGAAAAAAAAAATTAATAAAACTGGATTTGTTAAAAAATGAACAAGGAGAACAGTGGTATCTCCTGCACTGCAAATTCAGCTTCATTGCTGCAGGGGAATCTGCTGTTTATTCATCCCACACCACCTCCAGCCAGTCCCCTGCTGTGCAAGATTACCTGAAGCTCAGGTTAGGCACAGTGAAGCGTCAGCTCTATCACACTGTTCCTGGTGCAGTGTCCTGCGGTTCACAGCCCACCCTCCACCCTCAAGGACTCCACTGGTTTATTTTCCAGGAACTGGAAGTCTGGTCAACAGATTTTGTGCTGCCTGCAACAGTGTGGCTGGCAGGATTCTTCAACCCTCAGTCCTTCCTCACGGCCATCATGCAGTCCACAGCCAGGAAAAAGCAGTGGCCACTGGATAAGATGTGTCTGGCGACGGATGTGACCAAGAAAACCAAGGAGGACATAACATTTCCACCTAGAGAAGGATCCTATGTGCACGGGCTGTTCATGGAAGGTAAAAACTGCACCTTTGAGATGTTTCAGCCATGGAGCAGGCCCAGCTGAGTCCCTCTCCCTCCTGCAGCCAAGCAGGTGTTGGCACTTGCCGGCCCATCGGCCCTGCCTGGCTCTGGCAGTAGGTCGGAGCGTGGAACCCTGGCTCCAGGCTCAGACACCAGCTGAGGGCAGCACTGCCCGGACTGTGCAGCCTTTACAAACCAGAAACTCGTGTTTGGGCAATTTAGGCTGCAGCTCATGAGCCCCAGGGCTGGGGGGGTTGGAGCCACGGGGCTCTAGTGATTAAATATGTCACATTCTTATTTGACGTACGAATAAGACAAATCAGAAAACTCAAACCTATAATAATTACTGCTGAAATGAGGGGGAAGGAGGCAGTTCAGCAGAGGAGCTGAGGGGTCTGCTTGGACAAGAGCACAGAGCACACAGGACAGTGTCTGGTAGATCCCACCACGGCCAGTTCACCTTCAGCTCTGCAATTCCCAGGCAAAGGCGTGCTGAAGGGAGGGGTGGGGACAGAATTTATTCAGACATCCCACACACAGTAAGGCAAATGCAGTCCTGGGTCACAGTGAGTTGAGGACACATCAGTCCTAACCACTACTGAACCACTCTACCCAACCTTCACCTTCCAGCTCCCACCCACCAGTAGCTCTGAACAAAGCCGGGGCAGCTGTGAGGGTTGCCTGACAGCGCTGTCACGTTGCAGGTGCGCGCTGGGATGTGGGCTCAGGGTCGATCGCTGACGCGCTGCTGAAGGAGCTGACGCCCACGATGCCTGTCATCCTGCTCAGAGCCATCCCTGTGGACCGCGTGGACACCACCAACATCTATGAATGTCCCGTCTATAAGACACGGATGCGAGGGCCCACCTACGTCTGGACCTTCAACCTGAAGACAAAAGAAAAAGCTGCCAAGTGGGTCCTGGCTGGTGTGGCTCTGCTCCTAGAGGCCTGAATTTTAATGTCAATGGAAAATGCTTTTACTTGTAAAAGCCTCCAAGTTGTGTAATTCAGAACCATTTTAGCAAAGTATCAATAAAACCAGTGCTGGCAGTGCTGCTGTGTGGACCCTGCTCTTGCAGCACACAGGGTTCTCAGGGCGGATACTGGTTTTCCACTGGTGGTTTCTGACGCGGTGCTGGTGGGGAGCCAGACCACCGTGGGAAGCCAAACGGAACAACTGCACACAAGTGGCCAACTCCTTTCCCTCTCCTGGCTCTCTGTCTTCCCACAGCTCTTTGTGTGATGGCTCAGTGCAAACTGAGCAGAAACTCCTCACACTCCTGCCACAGAGCACATGTCTGGCTCAAGCAGACAGGAGAAGAAAGGTGCAGATTTAGCCCAGTTCACCCACACTCCACCTCCACAGCCCAGAGAAGGTCCAGCTGAAAGCAGGTCACTCTCTGAGGTACATTATTTCTATTTCTAGGGTACAGAACTTACTCTGTCCTTTCTTTACAACAAATCATTTGTATCAGCAGTAACACATGTTAGGGCCAAGGCCTGCCCCTTTAGCATAAATCAATTCACCAAAATCTCACCCTGTGAAATATCTGAACAATTAGTACTAAAATACAGTTTTAGGCAATTTAGCTTCCCTCATAGCTCATGGTCAGAGAAACCCAAAGGGCAGGCACGGAGAGCTGCTTGTTTCTTTATAGAGCAGCAGCATTTATCATCAGTTACCACCGAGCTTCACACTTAGCCTTTCTTAGGTGCCAGAAATTCTGTCTGTGGCACTGTGAGATCAGAACCCCCTGCTCATACCCCACCAATGACACAGAGCAGCCCCAGCCAATGCTCTCATATATTTTTACCTGGCTTCCAACCACTTTCTTTTCAGGATGTTAAGGTTCGAGCCTCCCATTTTCAGTAAGTAACATCCTAAACCCACATCAGCACCAAAAGTCTTCTCCTGCCCCTCCACGACTCATGAAAGACACTTGTAACACATCTGAACATAAGGGAGTCAGGCACACTCTGCCGAGGGGGAGGCCACAGTCAGGTAAGTAAAGGGACATGGGAACACACAGCATCCTGGGCACACACAGCAGTGGCAACTGCATAGGAACAGTCCAAGAGTGGTGTCCTGAAGCTCAGAAGGGCTCGAGTCATGGGGCAGTCAAACAGCCAGGAAACCTAGGATACCACAAAGCAGAAAAGCAAAACTAACTGCCCTCGTTAACCAACACCTACAGGGGCAAAGCAAAGCTCTGACTGGGTACAACAGCAAAACATTTTAGGTATTCCAGCAACATTTTCCATTGGCTGCTCAAGATAAAACAAACATAATCCTTCTCCACAAAACTCTGAAAGGACATTTCAGAAATGGGAGTTTTATTTCCATGCATGGAAAATACCCCTGTATGGGTCATGGGAAATAAGCCTGTATGGGTTCTCTGTCAGTGACCCTTCCAGAAGTTTTAGTAGATGAAACTCAGTCTGGACCTGAGCACATCCCAGTCCATGGCAGTCAGTATCTCAGAGGAAATGAGAGGTGCCTGGTTTTCCCCACATCATCTGTGTGTCCACTGTCTCTTTCTTCCATGTGACAGAGCACTACAGCTATTCACTGCAGTCAGCACAATATAAATTCCCCGTAATGGCAGCAAACTCACCCAAAGCAGCAGCTTTTCTTCTTTCAAAAGAAATTCTTGATCAGAGGTGTCACCAGCTTCACCCACAGCTTCACATAACGATTTGGCTGCTCAAACGTTGATGTTGAGACCACACCTGAGCAGAGGTAAAGCTGCTCCTGCTCCTAACCAGGGAAAGAAACATCATCGCAGTAAATCCCAAGTGTTAAATTACATAATGGTCTTTAAGAGAAGTGAATTCTCATGGTAGAGCTGGCCAGGGATCCTGCCAAAAGGCTGCATCATTTCTGCTCAAGAATTGGCAAATTTAAACTCTACAGAGAGCAAGGGCAGAGGGTTTTGCCTTTCTGTGCCCCACAGTTGCAAGAGCTGAGCTTCAGTTTCAGAAAACTCCTCAATCCCTGGCTGTAATTGCCAGAAAAGGAAACCTCACCCAAACCTCCTGGGACCGGCTTACACGGCTCTTTCTAGACACAGCTCAGGCGCCACGTTTTCAGATGAATGTGCAGTCGTGATCTCAGCTAAATTACCAGAAACACTCGGGCCCCCACAGCATGTACCCGACTGCTGAGGGAGGAAATGAACCACCCTGCTGATAACACACGCTCACAGCACGTGAGAGCAGCGCTTTGATCACAGGTAAGCAGGCTTGTTAGCACAGCCAGTCAGGTTTCAGGATCTGCAGGCAAACAGGGAGCAGAACACGTCCTGGAAGTC
This sequence comes from Pachyramphus minor, assembly GCA_013397135.1. Classification (NCBI taxonomy): domain Eukaryota; kingdom Metazoa; phylum Chordata; class Aves; order Passeriformes; family Tyrannidae; genus Pachyramphus; species Pachyramphus minor. Next base: position 99,107 of record VYXB01006036.1, read on the forward strand.
TGTTTTTTCATTAGTGAAGCTGTCACAAACAGCAGAAAATACTCTGCACTACTTAAATTCAGGGTGGAACAGGTAAGCAGGAACCAAGCACTGAAAAGTAACACCAAAGAGATGAACCAACAACAGAAGGAAGACATTCATGTGCTACTTCACCCTAATTTTAGAGCCCTCAAATGCTCCAACAGCTACAGTCAGCCCTGCTGTGCAGATTCTGCTCCACAGCCATGCAATACAGTGAGGACCGAGCGCTGGAGGCAAGGGCAGTTCTCTGAATCAAGCTCAGTCCATTCAGAGGAGCATCCAGACACCAAGACAACTCACATTTCTTCCCAAATCTCAGCACACATTTTTTAAAATGGAACTAAATGTTACACAAAGTGATTTCATGGCAGCATCCCAGGAATGGATTAAGTCTTCTAAAAAGGACCACAGAAAGTAAACACCCAGCCTATCTCAGAATCAGCTTCCAGCAATCGGGAATGCTTTAAAGCCCTTTGAATGAGATCACTGCAGCCCTGTGTGAGAAAATTCCTTTGTGTCACATTTCCATTGATTCTCCCCTTCCATTAGAAACAAGCAGAGGCAAGATATGAATTGAAATATTCAAGCAACTCTTCCAGTAATAGAATTGTTTTTGATTAGATACACTCTGACTCATCCCAGGGAAGAGCCCTGATGCAAGAGGGCAATTCCCATTGATCTTGCACACAACTGCCAGGATCTGCCTCACAGAGTGCATTTCTGAGGTCCCCAAGTCACACAGAGGAACCAAACCGATCTGCTTTGTTGCAAAGCACTACAGGAGAAACGACCTGGGGCAGTCAGTTCTAGCAAAAGATTTGGAGTCAAGACAGGCAGGATTTGGAGCAGGAGCAGAACTGCTGAGCACTCGAAGCTGTCTAATAAAATCAAAAACACCACAGGAAAAATCTGCGACACTTAACATCAAACTGCTGAAAAATTATTGTGTCAATATTATACAATGTTATATTATTATTCAAGATATGAATTGTGTCATAGAACTTCATGGGCAACCCAAGCAGCTCAGAAACCCTCTTCTACTCCAAGCTCAGCCATTCCAAAGGCCCGGACTCATTACTGCAGAGCACAGCACAGCCTTGCCAATGCCCAAATGTTGGGATTAAGGCTCAGAAGGCGCAGTGTGGTCAGTGAGCAGAGGAGCCAGCAGACTCTCTGAACGCTCTCTACACATCCAGCCCTGAGCACTCCCGGTATCTGAGGTCACTGGGGACACACGTTCCTTCCTGTTACGGCCTCATTTCCCAGCACTGGGCACTCGCAGCAGGCAGCTCATCAATAGTCACTTCACTGACAGCTCCTCAGGACTCCTCATGCTCCAGCAGCTTTTGAGTTATTATAGCTGGATGTTTTTATTGCCACTGCGTCATCAGCATTCCCTGTGTGACCCAGAAGCACATCCCATTGCCTCCCTCAGAATCCACTGCTTACCTGATGGAGCTGCTGCTGCAAGGCTTTATTTTCTGTCACTATTGCAACCTGGGCTTCCAAGTCACGATGAACTGATCGATACCCAAAATTCGGAGAGCCAATCAGGGTCAGGCAGGGCAGGTCACTCCCTGCCAGGTACAGCCAGAGGCCTGTGCGAAAAACGAGAGGAGAGGCAGCGTGGCAGCCTGAGGGGACGGCCGAGGTGGGCTCACACTGTCCCTTCAGTCAGAGAGAATTAAACCCATTAAATGTGGATTACACATTCTGTACAGGACCCTGAGAGCAGCAGGTAGCCCAGCACAGCCCACAGGGCTGTGACACTGCATGTGACTCATGGGGCACCAAGGCACAGCCCAAACTCTGCACCTCCGAGTACCCTGATCAGGGGTGCAGCACTCTCAGAGAATCCCAAGGACACACTGCCCCAAAACAACTCAGGACAAGGCCTTGCCACTGTGTTAGAGGCTGTTTTGCACCATGGTAAATCTCAGAAACACTGAAAGAAGACAAACAGCTCTTCAGTGAAGGAACCAGCCCCAGAGCCCCAGGAAGACAGGCCAGGTCTGTCCAGCCTGTCCCAGAGACAACCTGCCTTCCTGGGACTGTGACATGAAGAGGCATCTCCCTGCTCTGACAGGTGAATTCAAATGAAATAGAAACTCAGAAGAGAAGTGCAAATTATTTCACCCCCTCTCTTCCTGAGGAGCCACTGGGGATGAGATCTGACTCTTGCCAGGGCACCTGGTCCCTGTAGCCACTCACCACCACAGCTCCCACAGCTCTGCCTGCACAGACAGCAGTCAGGACACAGCCCAGGATGGATTTTCAAGGCAAAGATGGAAACAACACATTATTCTCAAACACACCACTGCAGCAGGGCAGGAAGGAACAGCCACAGGAGAGCCGGGACTGCTGCCAAGAGGAGGCTCCATGGCCACTCTGTGCACAAATGGAGACGGGAAGCATTTGCTCTCCTCAGTACAGCCCTGGGTGGGTCCCTGGTAGAGGCTTATCCCCATAGCCAGTCACAAACTGGAAGAAAGAAGCCGTAGCATAAAAACCACCTCAGCCTTAAAATAGCAGCAAGTTTCCTAACTCAGCCCCAGAGCAGTTCCAAGAATGCCTTGAGTAAGACGCTGCCGATTCACCGCCAGTTCCTGTAACCTCCTCCCCACCCCCACAGCACACACTCAGGGAGCTGGCACTGCCAGCAGCAAAGGCTGCAGCACTTCTGGCCCCACAGGCTCACCCCACCACAGAGGGGCCAGAAAGCCCCTCGTGGGCTCCGGGAGCCACAGGGAAGCACCCGTGTGGCGCAGAGATTTGGCATGTTCTGTCACCAAACAGGACCCTGCCAGGAGCTGTTTGGTGCCTGACCAGCTGCTGGTCAGACCTCTGCCCAGGCAGTAGCCACAAGGAACGGGTTCCTGGCCTTCCCAAGTGTCCTGTGGCACTGTTTTTATGGCCACCTGGCAGGATCTGCTCAAATAGTGACTCACCTTTCCAGAAAGGGGAAGTGCAGTTTCCCAGCACCAGTCAATAGCAGTAACAGGGTTTATCTCCCAGCACACAGCCACCTGTCCAGCACCCTGCCACCAGCACTTGCCTGGAAGAGACCCTGAACCCAAGGGACATACCCATGTCACTCACACCACCACACCTGGGAACACAGCAGAGCACAGGTAGGTTTCAGGGTGTCACACCAGGACAGCTGCTGTAGTCCTGCTCACAGTGCACCACGGCTCTGCAGTGCTCTGCTACACCTGCATGGTGCTGTCACACCTGTGCTGTGCTCTGCTACACCTGCACAGCACCGAACACACCCAGGACAGTCATCCCTGAGGACAGACATCCCTGGGGACACACTTGGTGCTGTGCGTGCAGATATAAATGCTTTAAGGGGAGCAGGAGGGGTCTGCAGCACAGCTGCAGTGTTTGTGTCAGCTGGATCCTGTGGGAGACTAAAGGGTGCCTCGTGTCTCAGCCCACAGAGAAGCACCAATGCGCACTACTGGCTGCTGGGGATCTCATGTCCTCAGCCAGAAGCCAGGTTCCATGTGCTCCATGTGCTCCATGTGCACTTTCTCTTCATATCTCCAAGGTTTCTCCCTTCCTTCTTCCATCCTTGTCCTCTCTGCCACACACACCATGTGACTCCTGCAGAAGGAAACCCAGTGAATAAAGCACATGCCAAGTGCAGAGCATGCCAGAGAAGGAGCTACACACTCATCCTTCCAGCACTCTGAAGAGGAATGAAAACATGGAGCAAATGTCTCCAACTGTCCCCCTGCCAGGCACTGGAGCCGCTGAACTCCAAGCCCTGCATCCCTCTCCCAGCGAACACCACACAGCAGAGAGCCCAAGGCACTACCCCAGGAGGGACAGCTGGCCCAAACAGAAGCAATGGCCATGCACTTTGGTAGCTGAGTGTCATGGGTTTACTAGGGGACCAATTTTTTTTCACACTCCCCTCGCCGCATCCCCCCACAATTGCTACAATTGAGAGAGGTTTTCTACAGACAAAAGAGAGACTTGATGTGGGGGAATAATACTAAGATTTATTACTAGTAAGATAAAGACTAAAGAATACTATATATACAACAATTCTAACTAGGCCTAGGCTTTCTCATCTTATGAAGAAAATGTCAGGTATTTACAAAAGCATCTCTCTCCCCCCTGTATCAGTTCAGGAGGAGAAAGTCTCTTCTTTTTGAAGCAATTCTGCAGCACTGTAAAGTCTTTCTTCTACCATCTTTAAGATAACAGTTTCAATGTGTTGTAGTTGGAGATTTATTTCTTTCTCTCTCTCTTTCTCTCTCTGCTGGCTCTGCTGCATGATGACCTCAGGATTGGGCCTGTCCCTCCTCCACTCTGGCCAGGACCAGAGGCCAGGGGGCACACCCGGGCTCCAGGAGGTCTCCCATGGACTGCAAGGGAACACTTGCTGCACCGTGGCCTGCACCACAGTTACAGGGGATAATGGCTTTGAGTCTCTTCCCCTGTTCCTGTGGGGTCCTTTCCCACGAGATAGTCTTAATGGACCTTTCCCTGTGGGTCACCCAGGACAACAGCTGTTCCATTCTCTGCTGTCCTTTAGGGTCACGAATGAGCTGCACCAGCATGGATCCCTCCTTGAGAGCATCTGAGAGCTGGGCACACTGTATCAAGCAAGAATGTGGGATCTCCTACAGAAGACCCCGAGGACAGCATTCATTAACTCACTGCATCTGTTAGTCCATGTTCCTTCCTCAGCCCCTTCCCCTCTGGCTGCCCTGACTCTCAGATGCACACTCCATGGTTCCTCACACACCACACCCCTGTGTGCCAGGCACAGCAACTGCAACAAATCCCCCAGACCTGCTGCCAAGGGAACACGGCAGCCAGGGCTGGTGGGGTGGCCCCAGGAGCAGCTCCCCTCCTGCCCCTGTCCCAGATCCTGCTCCAGGGTCCCCAGCAGAGCCTGTGCTCCTGGCTGCTGAAACCAGACCAAGGGACATGAGAAACTGCACCACGGTCCTGACTGTATCATAAACACAACCAAATGCTTCCTTTTCTTTGCACCATGTTTCTCATCCAGGCAGTGCCTCAGTGTCACCACAAGGACAGCTCTTGCATCATCCCTGGGACTGTATCAGACCAGAAATCCAGAGGCAAGGCATGACTGCACAGTTGTCCCCCAAGCAATCCAAACCCTCCAGGTTTACGCAAGCAAGCTGTTTGAACCTTGGAGGAGTGTTTTGAAGGTTAAGCCCAGACTGGCACTCAGCCAGCCCCTTGCTCCTTGCACAATCCAAACATGCAGCTCTCACACACCTCTGAATAAGTCCCCTTGGGATAAGGACATCTTACCTTTGGCATGGAACGTCCACCCGGCACGGGAGTACTCCTGCAGCTGCACCCTCTGCTGCTGCTGCAGGTAGCAGACCTCGCTGTAAAACTGGTGTTCAATGTAAACATAGGCAGCAGGGATGGCACCTGCCACCCCCTTGGCACCAAAAAACCCATTGACCTCTGGTGAGGCCAGGAGGATCCGGTACTCGGCCCTCGTGCCCAGGATGAGGTCCATGTAGGCCTGAGTCAGGTTGAAGTACCCAGTGGTGAGGTATATCCTGGCATCCCGCTCAGCCTCAGTCAGCAGTGTCTCTGTGACCATCTCATCTATTTGAATACCAAAAGGTTTCATTTGGATTAAGGGATAGATCCAGGTGTCAGGTTCTGGTTTCACATCCTCAGATGCTTGAGAGCCTTGCTGGGATAACAGGGAACTGCCTGAATGGTTGCTGTGGAAAGTCTTTGCATGAAGGAGCTCTTGCCGTGTCCGGGCAGAGTTGATGACCTCCATGACTCTCCGGTTGGCAATCTCACAGTAAGCCACCTTGTCTCCTGCAGGAAAACCCCGAGAGATGGTGTCTGAGACCTACAGGCAAGAGCTATGTGTCACCTATTACAAACCAGGAAAAATACTGACAGGACACCTATACAGGAACAAACAGGAGCCAACACAGAGCAAACACAACTCTCTGTCCTGAGGCCCAAACCAGCTGTTTCAAGGTTGGCAGAGCTATGTCACAGAAGAGAAATATTCAGCAACTGGCAGCAGCCTGAAAAATCCTCTGAGAAAGGAAAGGATCGGGACAAGGCTAAACTGGCAACAAAGAATGAGCTGGAACACACAAAGGAACCCCCGCCCCCAGACTAAGCTTACATCACCCTGCAGTGCAAGGCCAGGACAAAAACGGATGACGCAATCAGCCTGGCACATCGCTGCCCTTCTCTGCCCACTTCTACGTTTGTTCCCGGTCTTCCCCATCCAATTCCCATTTGATTCCAGGAACAAACTCTACTACAAAACATGAACTGCCAACAATAGCACCACATCCCTGAACCGCTCACACGCACACCCAGAACACCCGAAACTGCAGCCGCTAATATCAGAAAAACCTCTCAAGGAATTGATGTTCTTGTTTAAGGCCAAAAGCAGCACATTTATGAGGAAGCACTGAGACAGTTGCAGAGTAACTTCCCGTCTCTGCATGCCCTGCCAGATTAGCCTGTGACAGCCACTGTGCTGGGAAAACTCCAACAGACCCAGACTTGAAACTTGAGCAATCTTGATTTTAATACTGGATGGCACAAAACGGGAAACGCCACAATCTGAACAATGGTCAGGCACCCAGAAATTCCCAAGTGGATGGAGTTCAAGTCATCCTTAAACCCCAGCTGTCACTCCCTTCCTCTGGATACCATCACTCAACCAGGTGAGACAGCTCTCTCTTACCTTGGTATGGGTGTACCATCCCCTCCATCATCTGGACTGTATCATCCCTCTGTAACTGCAGGGACACGTCTCCAATCGTGTCCACAAGCTCCGTGAAGAAGTCTGCGATCTCTGGAGAGTCCTGCAGCAGGACATAGCGGTCCTGCCGATTGGTGAAGTACAGATCACTCAGGTTTGCACTGGAGAGAAAGGGAAGAGCTGAGCTCAGAGTATGGGCACAGGATCCTCAACCCCCCAGCACAGGCTACAGGCTTCACTTTGTGGTAACAGCACTAAAGCACAAATTGGCCACTTCCTTTGGAATCTCAAGAGATCTTTCTTTTTTCCCTTTGAGAAAGAATCTCATACAGAAGAGCTGCAATTGTTCTCCCATCTCCGAAGAGCATTAATAGGATCACAGTGGAAAGTCCAGATGTTCAGACAACTCTGGCAGCACAGACACCTCACCCAAATCCCAGCAAAAGGAACCATGCCAGCAGGAGGCAGCAGGACTCACCCGCTCAGGATCACATTGTCATCAAAGAGATACACCTTGATGTGCTGCAGCCCAATGGTCTCATTGAAACGCTCTGGAATCAGGAGGCGGAGAAGTCCACGCAAGTTTGGGGTGTGGAAGAGAGACACACGGACTTTCTCAGGAAATCGCTGCAGCAACGGGATCAGCATTGTCCGAGAATTCTTCCTGCCTGGGAGAGAAGGGGAGTTTCACACAAGGATCACACAGATGGGACACACCATGGCACAGCTCCATGTTACAGTTACAGACTGAGCACCCATCCCATCCCATTCCATCCCATCTGCTGGTACTTCACTGGTTTTCCTTTTCTTTGCTTTTTTTGTAAATCACTTTCACTTACACTACACCAATATTGAAACCAACATCCAGAACTATAAGTTCATGGATGAATGGGCCTTGGAATCAGCCACAGAGTAGATCTGACACCTTTCAAGCTTCTTAATCAAGCCTCACCAGCAGTGGTAACACATCTGCAAGAGTCACCACAGAGGTTCCTGATTCGGTGTGCTGCTTCCAACAATTCCAACAATTCCCACCCTCCTTTCAAAATGAAAATGTGAGTGAGCATGAGCTATAAGGGCAAATGCACTGACAAGTGAACCAAGCAAGAACGCATAAGTTGCAAAGAGCAGTTTGGCCCTTCTTGCTCCTACCACCTATTTTTGGAAGAAAAGCTGCTCAGTTTGAAGATTTTCTGAGAATATTCAGCTCTGGAATGCAAAAGGCAAATACTGAAAGGTGCACAATTTAAGCAAGTATGTCCAGTTGGCCAAGACAGCCTTTAGGAAAAAAACAGTTCCTCCTGCCCAACAGTAAAATCAGGCTCTGACAAAAGCAAAGCACAATTCCTACCCCGGGAGCCCCTGGTGTAGTCCAGGAGAATGGAAACTCTGAGGTCAGGCGAGCCTTTTGCTTGCAGCGATTTCTCCAGCGTTTCCTCTAAGCAATCCACCTGCAGAGAGAGTTCTCTCCTCATTACAAAAGCAAATAAAGCTTTCCAAGAGAAGTGCTCAGCAGCAGGAGGCTGCGGCCAGGACAGCTCCCACGCCCTGGTGTGAGTCCCTCCTTCTTGTGCCAAACACAGCCGGTTCAGCCTTTGCTTCTGCCAGCCTGGCAGCTTCAGTCAGCCTAAAGCCACAGATCAAAGGGCCTCAGTTTTACATGCTCACATTCTTCAGGCTTCCCAAGAACAATTAATGTTAGCAGAAAAAATCCCAACATCATTCCCAAATCACAGATTTGCATCACCAAAGACAAACCTTGGTAGGAGGTCACTGCAGAAGCCATTTTATTCTTTAACTACAAGGCTGTTTGTCACATGTAAATTCAAATCCTATGTACAAGCCCAGACAAGGCTGGGCACAAATTCTGTGCAGGCTCTGTCCACCTTTACCCTGCCAAAGAATTTGCATCCTAACACCAGAAGCTGACCAAGGCCAGGCTTCTCCCTAAAGCCCTGGGCAATAATGATTTGTTTCCAGAGGGAACAACAGAAAAGGCAAAGCTGACCTCGGTCTCAAATGCAGAAAGACAATCCTGAATCTGTGTTCTGCACCTGGAACACCAAACACAGCACTCTACACCTATAGCCTGAATCCTGTTCAAGAAAATGCTGGGGAAAAACAGATTCCTATGACGCAGTTCTGCAAAGCCCCCTGAGCACTGTGAATACCAGGCTGGTCCCCTCTGACAGGCCCAGGCTCACTATCCCCTGAGGAAGTGGAGCAATTCCCTGGCTCTGTACCAGGTCTAAATCAGAAATGCCTAGTGCCTCCCTTCCACATCCCTCCCCTGCACTCCCTCCCTGCCCTTCCCAGACCCTTCCACACTCACCAGCTCCTGCTCAAGAAGCCCTGTTCCCAGGTACAGTGAGGCCATCACCACCCGCTGCTTGGCTGCTTTGATCTGCACCTGGGAGTAGCAGAAAACAAGTTCAGTTTCACACTGGGTCCAGTTTCCCCCTAGGCCCGGCAGTGCCCCAGGAGGATCCCTTCGGCCACATCTCCACACTGGCTCCCCAGCCTTGAGGGAAAGGGTGACACAGGGATAGGGATGACACAGGGGGCTCTGCAGAGCCATAGCAGCACTGTTGCTGCATCCAAAACTCAAGGAAGAAATCAGTGCTTTCTGGGAAACTGAGGAACTCGTTCCCTGCAGCTAAAACTATTCCATAAAAGAGCAGTTACCAGGCAGCAGCTACAACACTGGGACTGTATCAAAACCATTCCCATAACTTGGAGCCTCTGCTTTACCTTCAGGAGTTCATAGAATTCTGCAGGCGACGAAAGCACCTTGACGTGTGAGCTGGAGATCCCAAACTCTGGGACCAGATTCCTGATCCACTGAAACCTGTGTGCTCCTTCGGGACAGAGCGAACACGGTGGGGCTGTGACCACTGGAACAGGAGGGGTGAGCAGCGGGGCTAGAAGGAGCCATGATGATCTGTGGAAAGAAGGATGGAGAAACTCTATGGTGGAGGCTTTGCTTCCCACAAAGCCTCCAAGCAGGTAAAGAAAGAGCCACAGCCAGAGCTAATACATGGCAGGGATCCACAGTGGCAAGAACGCCTTTCCCCTTCCATAATCCCAGTTGGATCACCAAAGCCGAATGCAGAAACAGAAATACAGGCAAAAGATGGCAGAACAGATCTGAACATCACAAACTCTTTCCCCAAGCTGGCAGGGAGATGAGGAGAAACAACTTCTTCAGGACAACAGGGGAGAGGGAGGAGGCCAGGAGCTGCAGAAACTGAGGGTGTGGGTGCCCACGTGTCTGGTGGTGCTGCAGTGGTACTACCTGTACCTGTAATCAGCCACTTCTGAATTACCTCAATTACACATACATCAGCTTGGCCATGGCCAACACTCCCCTCATGTCCAGCTTCATTCCCAGCTGGGCTGAAGTTGTTCCTGTTTCGGGTAAAGATATTTAAAGATCACGCTGCTCTAAAGAATAAAATGTCTCAATCCCTCAATTTTATCCAAAAATAGATCTGCAGCACACAAGATGCCCCAGTGCAAGCCCCAGCAAAGGCAGGGCAGTCACACCTCAGGAATGACCCACCAAAGGAGCAAGTGCATCACAGCAATAACACACCAAGAACCACCATGGGGATCCATCCCTCTCCATCAATGCTGCCAGCATTCTGCACAGGTACAGAAGAGGATCACGACTTCCCTTGCAAACCTCACAAAACTGTGAGGGAAAGAACGGGAAGCTTATTCTTCAAAAAGACACTTCAGAACAAATTTAATTCCCTTGAAATCACTTCAGGAAAAAAGCAGCTTGCTGCCAGCATCACACTGGGGTGACAGGAAGCAAGTGGCAACTTCTTCTCTCCAGAGGTTTCGCGCATGCAAATTCATCCAGTCATACAATAACCCCCAGCAGAACTCTGTCCACATGACAAAACCACATTTCAACACAATTAGCAGCAGCAGCTCCCATGAGATCCAGGAATCCATAAGCAAGGGACTGAACTGCCTCCCCAGACCCGACAGGAACCATTCCAGCCTGCAAACCCCGCTCATGGGAGTTGGGTTTGTGGGGACAGAACGGGAGTGGTTGGTCTCACCCGAGGAGCAGCAGGCAGCCACCATCCTGCAGCCCATCCTGATGATTCCACTACCACCACACACCACAAAGAAACTTGATTACAACCTTTACCAGAATTTGTTACAAGGAACTTTTGTGTTTTACCACAGTCCAGAGCCCAAATGACCACAGATTCCAGGAAGATGATTTGGGGCATCTGGTTCATGATACAACCCTGGATCTTCATAAGATTTCCAAAAACCCTTACAAGGAAACCAATTTGCAGTGGTGTTTCCTGGAAAATCCACGAGTTTGTCACTGACTATTCATCACCACCAAAATCTGAGTCAATCTGTGCAGGAATTCCTGGGATAGCGGGTTTCAACAGATCACGTGGACTGGGCTCATCCTGAACACCCAGAAGTGACACAGATCACCAGCACAAGCTGTTAAAAACAATGCAAATATCCCCTAAAAGGTGCCAAAAATATCAAGGCAGAACAGAAACACAAGAAATACCATTTTTCAGACACATTCTTGTCAGCCTCTACAGAACCTGAGTAGGACCTTTGCTCATGTCACATCTCACAGGCCACAAACAGGGAGCAGATTCCCACCACTCCATCATCACGAGGCAGCACAGCACACAGTACTACTGGGCTTCACACTGGATCCAGAAATATGGGTTTTTAAAATGTACCAAATGCTTGGCCCAAAGAGCAGTGGCACAGTCAGGCTCTAACCTTGCCCTGTGGGTCACAAACAACATCCACTGGAATTATTCCCAGTGAGGAAGCAGTGGCAAATTTTATGTATTTTACAACAAAAATGAATAGAGATGAATATTGTTCTCATTATGCCACTGGCCAATCCAATTACACTTCCAGAAGCCAGACCAGCAACCAAGCAGACACTTTCCAGAAACATGATTCCCAGAAGCCATCTCCTGGCAAGGACTATTGGAATTGCAAGTCTGACTGCACCTGCCTCCCTGCCCATGGCCCTGCACCTGCCTGCTGTGGCCTGGGGCAGCTCTGGGGGCTGCAGGCAGCACTGGGCTGTGCTTGGAGCGTTTGGTTCTGATCTTTTGGAGCTTTTGGAGGAACATCAACCTGCAGCACCAGCACTATTTTTGTGCTTCTGAAGGTTTGAGCCTTCAGATTAATTCTGTGCAGTTCAATTGATCCCCACTAATTCCATCCTCCAGATTTTTTTTGTGCCTACAGAATTTACAGTGTGTCTACACTGTTTGATCTTTTAACCCAATACTGAAATTTACACCTTATTCAGGGTTGAGAGCCTATTCTCTTCTAGAATTATCAGATAAACCTGTATTTAGCTCCAGCTACAGAGGCACTGGCACAGCAACCAGCTCCCAAAGCAACAGCTTTTACCCACTGGTGACTGACATCAGCTCAGTACCCAAGTACCACCAATCTCTCCAACCATGCACACACAACTGTCAGAAACCACGTAACATCATGAAGAAATCACCAAAATTCCACACTGTGATAAACCAAGTTTCAGAGGAACAGAAAATGGGGTGGGGGGAGCCCTTTCCATCCCTACTTCACATCACTGAGGAAACTGAAAAGAGAAAACAGAACCAAAAGGAACCACCTCAGATCACTTCTGCATAAAAAGCTGACTCTAAACAGAAATGAGGGATTTTCTGGTGTGTGTTCTATTTTTAAAGATGTGGGTTTGGTACAGACACCCACAATGGAGCTGAAACTTATTCACTGTCAAACCCCATCTGCAGAGCCAAAGGTGAAGTGAAACTGTGGGACACAGCGTTGTCCTTTCACCCACGCACACGGGGGGACCTACACTGCTGGTCTTTGAACTCAGCGGTTGCTTTCCAGGGCTCAGTCTCATCTATCTGAGCTAAAAATACTGATGAGACCAAGAGAGAGCTGTGAGAAGAATTTCCTTAGCCTAACCATAGAACACAGAGCATACTGATGATCCATCTCCTCCACCACCGTGGTGACACCGGCGGCCAGAGCGTCTCCTGCTTCTCACCCCTCTGTGCCTGGCACAGCCCCGGCACAGCCGGGACCGACACCTCTTCCCAGCCCCTTTCCGCGGGGGCGTCTTGCCGTCCCCGACCCCCGCGGGTTGTGGTGGACCTGTGACAGGGAGGGGAGCTTGGCCCTGGCCAGCGCCAGAGCAACAAGAAAACAGCAAATGACGGAGAAATGAAGCTCAGCTGTTGCCCTAAGAGCGATCGGATAGTGGGGCGGGCTAAGGGGGGTGCGGAGCAGAGCCGGACCAGACTCCGGGCAGGTGGAGCCGGGTCGCCCTTTTTCCCATCCGCAGCGCTTCCAAGGGGCTCGGCCAGACCAGAAAGGGGAAGCGGCGAGCGGGGGAGCCCCGGTAACGCGACACCTNCCGCCCGCCGCCATCGCCCGCGCCTTCCGCTTCCGCGCTGCCATGGCGACACCGCCTTCCGCTTCCGCTGCCGGGGCCTCGCCGCGCCCGCCCCGCCCGAACCCGGCCCGCTCGGGGGACCCCGGCCCGGGCACAGCTCCAGGAGGCTCTCGGGAAGGCCTCGGTGTCCGGCGGGGCCGGGACGACGGTCCCCTGGTCCCCGCATACATGGGACAGGCTCACGCACGGCCCGAGCCGTGTCACACCCAGGTCTCCCTTCTCCTCCCCCCGGGGCGAGCCCTGGCCCGGCCGAGAGGCTCTGAAAGAACGGACACGGCTCCTGCCGCCGGCGCGGAA
>VYXB01006036.1:113865-124887 GCA_013397135.1 Pachyramphus minor
GGGCTGGGCCGGGCCGGGCGGGGCGCGGGCGGCGCCGCCGCGTTACAAGAAGCCGCGCAGTTCCAGGAACCCGAGGGCGGGCGCTGAGCCCGCTATAAGAGGCCGCCCCGGGCCGCCCCAGCAGCTCTGTCGCCGCGCACCGGCCTTGCTCCGCCGCTGGGATCGGCTCCCGCGCCCCAGGTACGGCCTCGGGAGGGACGGGACAGGGTCCTGGAGAAGGAGGGGGAACAGCCCGGCACCGGGGATGCCGGTACCTTCAGGGAGGCGATGGCCGGGGAGCGGGGATGCCGGTTCTGCCCAGGGAAGGGGATCACCGGGGATGCTGGCGCTCCGGCGGGGCGATAGCCGGGACCGGGGGTGCCTGTGCTGCTGGGAACGGCGGCCGCTGCTGCCCAGAGAAGGGGATCACCGGGGATGCTGGTGCCCCAGCGGGGCGATACATGGTGGCCGGAGGTAGCGATGTCCCCCGGGGTGTGTGAGCAGAAGACCAGCAGAAGCGGTACCCCCGGCTAGGGGAGAGCCGGGGACGGGAGCTGCCGGTGCCCCCGGGAAGCGAGAGCCGGGGACGGGACCTACCGGTGCCCCCGGGAAGGGAGAGACGGGAACCGGAGCTGCTGGTGCCGTGGGAAGGTAGAATCGGAGATGCCGGGGGACAACAGCCAAGGACCGAGGGTGCATATGTTCCCGGGAAGGGAGAGTCGGGGACCGGGGTGCCGTGGCTCACTGCTGTCTCTGCCGCAGGTGATGGTGTAGCAGCGGCTGCTGCTGGCAGCAGCACCCGAGCACGAGAAGCTGGCTCCCTGCGCCATGGTAACCCACAGCAAGTTCCCCGCTGCCGGGATGAGCCACCCCCTCGACACCAGCCTGCGCCTCAAGACGTTCAGCTCTAAGAGCGAGTACCAGCTGGTGGTGAACACCGTGCGCAAGCTGCAGGAGAGTGGCTTCTACTGGAGCACAGTGACGGGTGGCGAGGCCAACCTACTGCTGAGCACCGAGCCGGCCGGCACCTTCCTCATCAGGGACAGCTCAGACCAGCGGCACTTCTTCACCCTCAGCGTCAAGACGGAGTCGGGCACCAAGAACCTGCGCATCCAGTGTGAGGGTGGCAGCTTCTCCCTGCAGAGCGACCCCCACAGCAGCCAGCCCGTGCCCCGCTTTGACTGCGTGCTCAAGCTGGTCCATCACTACATGCCACCAGCGCCCTGTGCCGTCCCCGAGCAGCCGGGGGGTGCCCTGCACCCCAAGCGTACCTACTACATCTACTCAGGTGGCGAGAAGATCCCCCTGGTGCTGAGCCGCCCGCTCTCCTCTAGTGTCTCCACCCTGCAGCACCTCTGCCGCAAGACCGTCAACGGGCACCTGGACTCCTATGAAAAGATGACTCAGCTGCCGGCCCCCATCAAGGAGTTCCTGGACCAGTATGATGCCCCCCTCTAAGGGGCCAGCAGAACAAGATCACACGCTACAAGCACAAGAGCAAGGGACAGGCACAATGCCCCGCTGGCGTGGGAGCTCACAGGGCACGCCGAGCCTCTCCCTTTGGGAAGGAGAGGAGGGGGACTGGGGAAAGCTGCCGTGGGCCCAGGGCTGTGGCCAGCACAGCTGGGTGCCTTTGGTGCTGGGGGTCCCCCCGAGGAAACACAATACCTCCTCTCCACAGGGAAGGGGGATGGCTCCAGCCGGACTGTGGATGTTACAGTGAGCCTGTTGGCAAAGCTCCTGTGAGCTCGGGCAGCCAGGATGGCTCCCGTGACACAGAGGAATGTGCACTTCGGCAACCCCATCCTGGGGGTGTCCTGGTGAGAGCCCCTTCCACCCCCAGGAACTGAAAGCACTGGAGCCCAGGAGTGCCTGATCGCTTTTCCTCGGTTTTAAGGGGAAGGTGTTTTTTGCCCATACTGTACTTTACCTCTTACTGCCTCCTTGTGGGTGGAAGCTCTTTACACACCAGGCCCCAGACTTGGAGGTTGCTGCCTTTGTTCCCTCGTTGCCACTTCCCAGGGGACTAAGCCTTAATATTCTCCCTGCCCCGCAATCTGAGTTACTGCACATCGTTTGGTGACACTGCGTGATGAAGGTCCTGCTGATGTGCTTGTGATGCCAGAGGGGAAGTGGCATGTCCCAGCGCTGCTGAGTCCCACACAACCATGTCTGCAAGGAGCACCCCGGGCCCTTACTACCAGGAGTTGCACCCCACCTCTGCCCAGCCGCTCCCACAGACCCTGGCCACACTGCTCCGTGGGGCACTGATTCCTGCAGGAACGTGGCACGAGGATCCCCTGGAGCATGTCGTCTCATGAGTGCTTTTCTGCATCCACCCAGAGAAGTGGTTAGGGTTTTCTGGCTTTTTTTTTTCTTTTTTTTAGTTTTTATTATTTTTTTTAACTGAAGGGATGTTTACAGGCCAACGTGAATCACTGTCTTTTATAAAGATTCCATCTTCACCTCCAGCCTTGAGGGCTGAGCAAAACCATGCTTGAAAATTCAACCAAAACCAAACTCAGATGAAACTTTGCACATATTTATATTTATACTCAGAAAGGAAATGTTTCCATAATTTATAATAAAGAGCACTATTTTTTAATGAAAAACCTCAGATCTGGTTTGATTTCTCCCTTGCGCCCCCGGGGCCACTGGGCCCCGGCACAATGCCGGGATGTGTTTACACCACGTAAGCGCCGTTTCCTGGAGCCGCTGTCCGTGCCGGGTGATCCCGCCGCGGTGACTCAGCCCCTCTGTCTGCGTAAGCGCTGCCCCAGCACTCAGGTATGTCTGAGCCGAGCCGCGGGGACGGGATCCACTCCCGGCTCGCACACGTGGTGTAACCACGAACAGTCCCCTGATGGCGGGACACAGCCGATGGCCCTGGGTACGGAGGAGCCAAGCTGGTGGCACAGCCCCTGTGCAGCACTCGAGTCGTGCTTGTCCCCAGCCCCGTTTTGGCACATGCCGGGGTGAGGAGCTGCAGCAACAGGACATGGAGATATGCAGTTAGGAGGGGTATGTGGTGCACAGCAGGCTCAGGACAGGGGGTGCCGGGGTCCTGCTCACCCCCACAGTACAGCTCTGTTCTGTGCAGACCCCTAGCCCTGAGCCAGGCCGAGGAAAGGTGTTAGAGGAGAAGGAGGACAAGGGAGAGGATACCCACAAGGATCTCCTGCCCCCCAAGGAGTGCCTGGCCCCAGCTCCTTGAGGGTATGAATTGGGCATGGGAATAAACCTGCAGCTCCATTTAAGTGGTGTGCAGCGCAGTGCCCAGCTGGAGAGCTGCATCCACAGATGTGGGTGATCCCCTGGGAGGGGGTCAGCCCACCACAACCTTCCCAGAGCCCCCCACTGTGAGGAGCAGTCTGTGCCCAGGCACCCTGTGCTTCCCAGCCCCTCGGGCACCCACAGCCCTGCACTGTGGGCATCATGCCTGGCATCCTGTGCTCCCCCTCTGGGGAACCCCAGCTGCTGGGAAAAGGATTTCCTTAGGGATCACCCCACAGCAGAGGGATGGTGAGTGTGCCGGCTCGGGTTATGGGCATGGCACACTCCCACTGACTATTTTGGTGTTGCTCTGCAGGGCCATGGCACACAGGCTGCCAGGAAGCACCATGGCCTGCCTGGGCACCCGCTGCAGCTATGCAAGGAATGTCCACGCGCAGGGGTGGCTGCCTGCCAGGCCCTGCTGAGGCACATCCTTGATGTCATGGCTCCCAGCAGCACCAGTGACTCCCAACCCTGTGCCAGGGATGAGGTGGGAGAGTGCTGTGGGCACAGCAGCCCCCAGCCAGCAGGAGCATTGCCCTGCAGAGCCCCACTGCTCCTGGGCAGGACAAGGCGCAGAAGGGGAGGGGGAACCAGGGCCCTGGGAGGACCCTCAGCCCCCTCAGCAGGCAAGGGCTTCACAGCACCCCATGGTGGGGTAGAGAGGGAAGCTGACCTCAGAGAGGGCAGCCAGGTTGCCCACAGTGGCCCTGACCAAGACCCCCAGCCAGGCCCCAGCCTTCCCATCCCTTTGGGAACAGCTCTGGCTTCTCCACTTCCCAGAAGGGCCCTGGTACCCCCGTCCGAGGGCTGCTTCCCTCATGGTGCTGCAACCACAGCTGAGTCGGGAGTCCGGGAAGCTCTACCAGCCCCACGGGTTTCTTGGAATAAAGCCAAGCTTGCAGTAGGAGTGAAATGGCAGCTGTCGGGCAAATCCCTGCCCAAGGTTTCACAAACCTCTCGCCTGCTCCAGAGCAGCCAAGCGGACTTGGCCCCGCATTTCGTAAGCAGCCGATCAAGTGTATCCCGCAGCCAGTTCCCCTCTGCCCCACAGCAGGGCCAGGACAGCTGAGCTCACCCCTGGGAGGGTTTCTGGATGGGGAAAGTGTTCTCAGGGTGATCAGACCCTGTCACTGTGTGATAGTGCCAGGAGCCATATGGGAATTGGGCAGGGCTCCAGAAGCAGAGCTGGGATATCGGGGTCCTGTAGATCCCCCCACCATGGGTCTCTCTTAGAACTGCAGAACTCAGTGCATCTGTAAGTGCAGCCAGTTGCCAGAGCCATCACCTCCTCCACACTGTGATGGTGGCCGTGCAGAGCAGAGTGAGAGCACCAGGCCCAATGAGAGCCCAACGAGGTGCTGTGGCACAGGAGAGTGGTCAGGAAGGGACAGGTGGCTGCACCACAACCTTTGGACCCCCCCATCCTGCCTCAGCCTGGCCTCCCCATGGGGTGCTGGGCAGCCACTGATGCTTCCTATCACACCACTGGCTCATTACTGGCACAAGAAGGAAGTGTATGCTGGGATGGTGAACCTGAACCCTACGGGGTCAGGGGTGCAGGAAACCTGCTCTGGTGTGTACCAGCCTCCACAGATCCAAAACAGGAAACCACCGTAGCCAGCGGTTGCCGCAGACAGCTGGTCCCGGCATGGCAGGCAGCGTGGCAGTGGAGGGCTCAGCTCTGTTGCCAGTACCCCAGCTGTGGGGCAAAACCCAGCCAGACACCGGGAAGCAGGACAGGTCCACAAGGATTCCCCAGCCCTGCACTGAAGAAGGCAGCAGTGGACAGCAACACTGGTCGGCACCAGGGCAGCAGAGCCAGGCAGGGAGCTCACCACAAACACTCCGACCTCGCAGCACTCCCCTCAACGCACTTCCTCCTGCTCAGCTCCACAGCACCACTACTGCCACGTTTCCCAGTAGGATGCAGGAAAGGGCTGTGCAGCAGCTGAGGACTTACTGTAAATGGCACCACCTGCTCCTTACGTGGCAATTCCTCCACAGGCCAGGGCCACAGGGATGGTTGGGAACAGGGACTAGGACATCTGCTCCTGTCTTGCTGCTGGGAAGCACGAGCATGGCCTCTATGGCACAGCCCGGGGGCCAGCACTGGTGGCCCTGGATGTGGGCTCGGGACAGGTTACAGCTGCTTAGGCTGGAGGAGGAGCAGGGCTGCAGCCTGATGTTTCTGGAGCCCCACAGTTCCACAACTGTTCCTCCTCTTGGGCCTCTTAGCAGCAGCTCAGCCAATGGTGACCTGGCCCAGGGCCTTGGTGGCCAGGGGAGCCATGGGGGCTGGCTTGGCCCTGGCTCTCCTGGGGCCAGGCAGAGCTGCGAGCAGGTGGGGAGCAGGAGACAGCAGCAGGACCCTGTGTCCAGGTCTGGGAGTATTTCAGGATGCAGTCAAGCCCAGCAGGCTGTGTACATCCCCATGGAAACTCCACTCTGTTGCTGCTTCCCCAGCCAGACACGTGGCCAGCTCTAGAGAGCCAGCAGCTGTGGATTCCTCACTCCTTCCATCAGCAGCTCCGTGAGCTGTGCTGCCCCGGGCTCCCAGCCCTGGGTCTCCTCTGCCCAGCAGGGACTTGGGCCCAGGGCCTCGCTGCTCTTGCACCCACACTCACAGGGAGCACTGAAGTGCCAACCAGCGACTGCGGTCACTACTGAGCACATGGCATGTCACGGGAGTCCCCAGGGGTGTGCTGGCAGCAGGCTGCCAGCTGCCTGGGGTGCGCTTGCCCAGCACAGCGCAGAGTCCTCAGATGACCCTAACAGAACAGCCATGGGCAGGTGCCAAACCCCAGCCCTGGACCATCCCTTGGCCTCACATCAGCCCTGGCCTCAGCCCCAATGCAGAAGCCGGTGACAGCAGTGCCACACGCGTGGTTGGGGCTGGGACTCCCAGAGGTGGGACCCTGTGTCTGCAGTCCAGCACTGCCTTCCTCACCTGCCATCTTCTCTCCAGTGCACAGTGCTGGGGGACTTGAATGCCCCCACCAGCCTGGTGGGCTCTGCCTGTCGCATTGCTCCAGGGGCCGTCAGCAGAGAACAACTCCAGCCTGTGCCAGGCAAGTGGGAGGCAGTGGGCACCAGTAGTGCTACGTGGGCAAGGATGGGGCGTGTGGCTCTTGGAGGGCACAGCTGGAGCAGATGTTCCCTAGAAGGACCCATGGGCCCTGTCTCAGCATTTAATGAGTGGGAATGGGAGCACTTTACTGTAATTCTAGCAATTACATTGTTCATCCTTGGCAGCCAACACCAGTTGGTGTCCAGCGCCATGGGATCACAATAAGCCACCTGGCAGGGAGGCTTGGCAGCACTCTGTGCCGCCAGGCAGCCGGCCAAGGCAGGGCAGGGAAGGGCTGCAGAGCGAGGTGTGAGGTACGGTAAGGGCCCGCCCCAGGAGTTCCCGTCACTGGCACGGCCCTGGCGTGCAGGTGCTGGCTGGAAGGCCCTGGTGCCCAGGTTGACTGCTGAGCCCACACAGCTGGGGATCCCCAGCCTGTCGCGGGGTCCTGGCAGACACCCATCATTGCAGCAGCTCCAGCACCCACCAGCCTTGCTGGGCGCTGAGCTGGAGCTGCCAGCAGCGCAATGCTCTGGCCACCCGTGCAGTGGGGGTTTGGAGCAGCAAGGTACCAGCAGGCCAGAGGGGAGCCCCCACCCATGGGTGCAGGAGGGGGCAGGGGAAAGGGGGGAAGCTCTACTCAAGGGTCCATCACCCCCAGGGACCTGATGTCCCACCCTGACACCACCATTGCAGCTTCCAGGCAGGCACTGCCCCTGACTCTTTCCCACCATTGCCCACCCGCCCTCGCCCGGCTGCCACATCCCTGGGTGGTCCCGCCAGTGCCCAGGGCCATCGGGAGCAGGGACAGTTGGCACCCCAGGGACAGAGCAGGAGCCCTGCTGAGTCATCACTTTGCTGTTCTCGTTTTTCCATGGTGCTGTTGTGCATTTGCTGGAAGCCAGCTCAGAGCCATGACTAATCTGTTCTCAAAACAAGCACAAAGCGAGCGGGAGGTTTGTGCAAACCCGCGGGGAGGAGGTGGAATCACAGCACGGGGCTGGGGAAGCAAGCGGCTGGAGCAGCTGGGAATGCCCAGCCACAGAGCAGCCCCATAGGCAGCACCTCCGTGGGGTTTGGGCACAGCAGGGCCGGGCAGGGACACCCACGACCCCCAACCTCCCCTCCCTACGGTGAGGCTGGGTGGAGGCAGCACACAGGGACAGGGCGCAGCAGGCAGGGCGGGCAGGCACAGGCCATCAGCATTTGGAGCCCCACGTGCCATGGCCAGGGTTGTTCTGCCCTGCAGGGAAGAAGCTGGTGGGGGAAGCCGGGGAGGAAGCACAGGAGTTTGCTCTGGCCGGAATCGGGCATCCATTGATTTGCTGTTATTAAAACCAGAGCTGCTGTCGGGAATTCCGCAGCCTGGCTGCCCTCACATGCTTCCTGGAAAGGGCTGTCCCGTGTGCCCTCGCCGGCAGGGGACGAGCCCCCCAGAGCACCTGGCAGCAGCACTGGCCTGCACCAGGTTCGGATGGCAGCTGGGGCAGGGAGCCAGGGATTCAGTTCTGCCCTAGGCACCCATCTCTCTGCTACACAGCAGTTCCCACCCACCCACCACCCCTGCCCTCCTCAGCAGGGTCATCCCATGGGTGGGTGACAGGAGGGTGCAGTGGCACCCTGCTGGGCTGAGAAGTGTTTATTTACTGGAGAGGCAAAGTCATCACTTCCAGTGGGGGATGAATCACCCCTGTCAGGAATTCTGCCCGGGGGCTTTTCTGTAAGAGTGTGGAATTTCAACACTGGCCGTGCCCTCCCGGGTCCCCCCTCCTTGCACAACCTCCCTCCCACTGGGGTTCCTGTTCCCAGCCCCAGCCTTGCAGCTGCAGCAGCTGCAGAGGGGTGTGGGCACAGGCACCCTGGCACAGCGAGTCCTTGCCCACGGCATGGAGCAGGGCCCTGGGGCTGACAGATCAGCGACAGGTTCCCAGCGTGGTGCAGGTGCCCGCTCACAGAGCTGTGCACTTCGGTGCCCCCCACAGCTGCCCCAGCCATGAGCAGGTACCTGGGGGACTGAGGGCTCCCTGATGCTGCCCATGCTCAGCACCACACTGCTGCTGGGCTGCCGTTCAGAGCCTCCAGCTGCACTTGCACCCACAGATGGGTGCAGACAGAGGGGAAGTGGCAGATTCCAGTCACAGTGGGGGCTCTGCCTGAGCAGCAGCATCTTCCCTCTCCTCTGACTGGGCACATCCCACCCCTGTTGGGGCTGGCAGTAGTCCAGGCCCATGGGAGCAGAATGGGGAATACCGGCAGGGTGGAGGTGTGCGGCTGCAAACAGAGGAACAGCTCCTACAAGACCCTGCTCACTGCCCCCACCATTATCCTGGTGCTGTCCTGCTGTGGGGTCACTGCATGGGGAAACTGCTAACCTGGAGAGACACCACTGACCTGGAGGCTGCCTTGCCATGGGTCAGGCTGCTAGGGGGGAGGCTGAAGCTTATGCAGCAGCCAGCAGTGACTTGGAGGAGCCCCACAGCCATGCTGAGGCTGGGGATCCTCTTGATTTCCACACGCTTCAGAAACTCTCTTTCCAAGCAAGAGCAGAGGGGTTTCTGAATAAGGCACGATCAGAGCAGGAACTGAAACGTCACCTTTGAGACTTGCTGCTCCCCCCAGCCCAGCCCAGCACAGACAGGCTGTTCCAATTCCCAAACAAGCTGTCCCACTGGTGAGGAAAGCGGAGCCTGGCTGCCCACAGCCCAGCACCAGCGAGGGGAACACATGGCTGTGGAAAACCAGAGATAAGGGTCCTGCTTCCCAGAGCCTCCTTTCCTGTACGCAGGACTGCCGGGAGCAGAATGCCTGAGCATCTGTTCCCAGGAGGCCCTTCTTGATGGGAACCTGCTCCCTGCCCCACTCCGGACATCCCAGCAAGGCTCCTGGCTGGGCACAGCCTGTGTCCCTGTGGGAAGCAGCAGCCTGGCACTCCACAGGACCTGCAGCCCTGGCAGTGTCCCTGTGCCAGCAGCAGCCAGCACATTTGCCACAGCGGCTTCAGTGCAAAGGGCCCACATGCCAACCCTGGCACTATGGCATTGCTTCCTGGCAGGGACCAGCTGCAGCAGTGACCACCAGCCCCAGCTGCAGCGGTGCTTCCTGGGGGCCTGGGTGATTTGCCTGCCCCGCTTTGCATGTCTAAGGCTGCCTGGGCACGCATGGCCACAGCCACTGCCCCCACTCCAAGGCAGGGCAGGCAGCGTGGCAAAGCCATCTCCATCCCAGTTCTGACCATCCAACAGCCTCTCCAGGTCTGGGGAAGGGAGGTGGGAATGTGGGAAAGATCAGGACACAGCAGCACCTCGGCTGTGGGAAGCTGCCTTGTTTTTTTGCTTTCCATTTTCCACCATTCCTGGAAGCGGACACTCTGACCTGTCTGCTGGGAAGCAGCCACAGCCCCCTTGTCCCCTTTGGCCCCCTCAGCCTCTGCCCTTCTCCACCCTGCCAGGATGTTCCACTCCCAGAGGGTCTCCCATGACCCACAGGCTACAGTCCCATGCACCGAAGACAAGCAGCTCCATCCTAGCCCCAAGCATCAGCTCCAGGCTGATTTATAGAAATCCAATGGCTGGGGCTGATGGTACCTCCTGCCAAACCTCATTAACGGCTGGCCTGGGAGAAGGCAAACAGCTCGTGCAGCAACAAGGAAATCCTTGTTTAAGCATTTCTGGCTGTCCAGGGCACTTCACCTCATGCCCAGGGGAGGAGGAGAAAAAAGGAGGGGAGGAGGAGGAGGAGGAGGTGCAAGCCACAAGCCCCAAGCTGGCACCACCCTGGCAGCCACAAGGAAGGAGACACAAGGGGACACAGCAGGGTCTGCACAGGGAGGGAGCCCCCAGGGTGGGATGTGAGCTGGGGGAAGCAGGAAGCCACATGGGCATGACAGGGGCAGAGGGCTCCCATGCTGCCACAGGACACTGCTCACCCCTTGGTGCCCTCTTCTCCCACCCACGGTGGGTTCCGCCGGCCGTGGGTGCAGTGAGCTCCAGGCAAGCAGGACTGCTGGGAGGCCATGGGAGCCCACAGTGGGCACAGGGCACTGGCACGCCTGGCCTGCGGACTGGCACCCACGAGCTCCAGAGCAGCCTCAGCGACCTGCATCCGCCTGCCCCACCTGTGGCTCAGGATCTATTTCATCATCTGGAGAAAAGCATTTACTGCCAATAAACGGGCTAATTAATTCTCCTCAAAGACCTCTCAATTATTCATTTCGGGCCACAGAGAAAACAATTACAGCACTTACCTCAGCCCTGGCTCAGCCAGTGCAGCAGCTGGCGGCAGGCAGGGCACAGCGGGGACGGCCCTGCACAGCTTTCAGCAGGGACCCTCGGTGCCCGGGCAGCCCCAGCTCTGCCCACCTGTCCAGAGTGTCCCCACGGAGCACTGGGCAGGGCGGTGGAGCTGGCACAGCCACTAGTCCTGAGCCATCATTGCCACCGGCACTCTCCCAGGGTGGCCCCAGAGCTGCCCCAGCACCTGGGCTCTCCCAGGGACCCCGCAGCCGCTCCAGACCCACAGAGCCGGGGCTCCAGCCCACCCCTAGCCCGCGCTGGGGTACAGCGCCGAGGGGCTTTTCCCCGGCGGTTCTCCAGCTCCTTGCCCCTTGGGATGGTCCCTTTGCCCTGCGTCGGGTCCAGCCCTTGTTCAGCTGCACCCTGAGAAGGGAAACCCTCTGTTTGGGGGGCACGGTGGGCTGAGGG
>VYXB01006052.1:0-12903 GCA_013397135.1 Pachyramphus minor
CCCATCTTAATCTATGATTCTATAGGGTTAAATTTTCACTGGAAGATTGTGGAGTAGGACTGCAGCAAGCTATAGCCCTTTATGATGTTGAAATTTCTAACTTTAGTCTCTAGGGGAAGAAGTGAAACAAATACAACAAATGGTCTGACATCGAAGTAGTAAAATACAGTTTCTGAAATTCTTATGAGGAGGATCTTTGGTTGTGTTGCCCTTTAGGCTTTGATTTTCAAGACAAAAAGTAATTTGAATTGGGATTTTTTTTTCCCTGTAACACAATTAAAGTCCTGATGATAACAGATGTTATCATTTTTATATCATCAGATGTTATCATTTTAGCTTGGCAATAACTAAGATGAAGACAAATGTTTTCTGTCACTCCTAAGAGTTAAACAAGAGGACTAATTCTCCTTCCTCCATCTTCAAAAAGGTTAGCTTTGCTGTATCAGTGATGACCATTTTTAGGCCTTCAGCCTAACTGGAGTGTTAATAATCCATGTGATGTCATTGCACTCTGTTAAATTTTTTTTCAGCTTAAAGTAGATTTATCCATGCTATAACTTATTCCTAATAGATAATTCAAGTGTTTGTCCCATACAAAATACAACTGGAATAACTTCTAACACTTTCAGGTCAGATAATGTGTGGGCAGGGCAGTGGCCTTATGTTCTGGCAGCTCTTGCCAGGAGGGAGCCACAGCCTCCTGCCTTCCCTTCAGTGAAGTGATGGAGTGTTTTGTTATCTGTGAGCAAGTCCAAGGGCCAGGCCATTTGCTAAAAATCTCAGCCATTGCCATGGCCCAGGAGGATGCAGAGGGAGTGCACGGTGCAGTAAATGCCTTTCGGTGCTGTCCTGACAGCCCTCATGGGCAGGGCTGCTGCAGAGAACCCCACTTCTTGCCAGGAAAGTGAATACTCGTGGCACTGCTGATGGGTTGGCAGGAGTTGTTCTGCCCACTGTGCTTTGACTGAGAAGGGGTTCCACAATTCCAGGGAAACAGACACCATGCAGACCATTCATTTTTAGTTCTTTCTCCTCAGGGTCTTTGCAGAGGCAAATAACCCATATGCTTTTTCCAGCTTATTTCCCCTAAATTACTGAGACTATTTTGGATGGGGCTCTGAGCACTCTTGTCTAGTGGACAGTGTCTCTACCTATGCCAAAGGGGTTGGAACTACTGCGGTCTTAGGGTCCCTTCCAAACCACATCATTCTGTGATTCCATGATTCTAAGCCTAGGAGAATATGCAGGAGGGAAATTCAGCTCCTGTTGGCCCAAACAGGTGTTCATCTTCTCCCAGGGTAGCAGGAGTGACAGCCAAAGTCCTAAGTGGAATCTCAGCTTGTAACTGCAAATTGTAATAGATGGACTTATTTTTCTGAAGGTTCAGCAACGACAAAATCACTTCTTTAGATCATATTAACACAGATATTAGGTTTACAGTTAATATCATTCAATAATGTTTAGTTACTTGACTTTTTTTCTGTTTTTATTTAGTTCCAAACCCTAGTAATGCTCCTAAATTGCAGTTTATGGTGTTTGAACTGCTGAGCATGCCACATCTTCATTTAGCAAAAGCAGCACCTTTGTAACTAAGGTGCACATTTAGAAGGCTCTCCAAACTCATTCACTTGTCTTGCTTCAACAGTGATTATTCAAAAACTAAATTATTACTAATTTTAAAATGTTTACAATTTCCGTCTCACTGCTAGCTGTGATTATTAATGATGACTAATTATCAGGTAATTAGATTTCACTAAGTCTGTAGAAACATTTCATAAAGCACAAAAGTTTGTTCATACCACATATTGCTGACTAGGGAAAATGAAATCAAATTAAGTGGAGTCAGCCCCCTCTAAAATTGTATTGTGTATTCATAAGGAGTGCTTAAAAATGTTGCATCCTCTGTTCCCCATACTGGCTAGGCAGCATTTTGTTAGGCTGACTGTATACTATTGCACTGACTAGTGTACATACAGTATGCTTAAAAATACTGATCATGAAGGAGCTGTTTTCAATTTTACACAGAATGGGTGATCAGTTCTGGTCTAAAATGAATTGAAAAGAAGCAAAAGAGAAGTTGCTGCAAACAAGCAAATTCTGCCAGCAATACATAAATATAACTAGAGCTAGCCTCTTAAAAGTTGATTATACAGAATAAAACCACATCCCACATCAAGGTATCTGTCATATCTGAAGTCAGCAGTGGATGTTGGCAGGTAGCAAAGCATTTCACCCGGGCTGGAGTTGTGTAAGTAGTTGACTTTTTCATTCTCTTTCTGAAGGGAAATTGGTGAGTTGACAGAAGTATTCTACTTGACCTAAGGGTTAATGCTGTATTTCTCTCTTTAGATTTCTTAAAGTGCTTTTAATAAAATACAAACCAATTTTGAAGTCAAGCTGTCACTTGTAAACCTGTGTAAAGCCCAGAATATTTACAATAAATATTCCTAGGCAAATCAATTTGCTGACCTTGCATATTGTTTCAAGTGGTAAGAAATTAGTTTTCAGTTATTAGATTAACCTCTGGAAAGCGTATCAAATTCTATAATGGAGTGTAGTGCTAATAAAGAGACACAATGTTTAAAATGATGACAAAATTTAGTCATAGTTGACTGTGATTGCAGGTTGTCATTCCTTCCCTCTGGAATTTTAACTGCTCCCTAGCAAGAAAGATGATTAAAGCAGCATTTAAAAACAGACAAAAAAATGCTTAAATGAAGCAAATGTTTAACCCAAAAGTTACACTTGTTTTTCCAATATTTGCACCAGCAAAATCTTTGGTGTTATCAAGGCAAGTAACAGAATGCTGTGGGAAGTTGATGGTTGGTGTTCGTGGTTTAAACTAAGTTATTTAAGAAACCATCTGAATCCATCATAACAGCATAGACAAATATCCAGTAACTTAACACCCTGTGAAAATTTTAATTACTGATAGGTAAACTCTGAGCAGAGAAAGTGCAAAGCTGGATATTTTGTGCATGGCAATGTTTAAAAAATAAACCATAATTTCATAAGTTGTTTCAAGTATTTTAAACCAAGTTGTCTTTATTTTAATGGGGAGAAAAAACCCCTATTTATTTATTGTTATCATTTGGTTTTGTTTTGGTTTTTTTCCCTGAAGTAAATTGACAAAGGTATCTTGCAGATATTTTGGTAGGATACTGAGAAAAACTGGAAATCCAGATTCACTGTCTGAGCTTGCACAAGAATAGAGACCTAAAAGCAAACCTTCACTTTGATGCTTCACCAAGCCAACTTTAAACATTAGGCAGGTGTGGAAGGAAGCTTACAGACATAAACTACGTGCAGCAAAATGTTTTCATCTTGGTCAGTGCTGAAATGCTTTGCCCTGTATTTTCCCATACTCTATACTACAAGAAGTTGCTTTTTGTTTTATGACATTTGCCTGCTGGTTCACTAGCACTTTTGTTTTTTGGTTTTCAAATACATGTATGCATGCCATCAAGCACTCTGGTCAGGAATAAAAGATGTAGGAGATCTATTCTTCCAATAGCTGTGGGTGTAGGAAGTGGTGAGAGTCCTGTATTCTCTTACCTGGTTTGAAGCTATTTATGCATTTTATTCAATGATATTGTAATACATATAGTGCAGATAGACCCTGGATCCCAAGAGTCCTCATCTAGCTTTTGCTGGTAGCCATACTCATTTGTTGAAGCATTTTGATGTATTACTGTCTTTCTTCTGATAATCTGTCCCAGAGCCCTGCAAGCACAATTGTGCTGCTCTGCAGAGGTTCTTCTTCCTCCTCCGCCGCCTGAAATACTTGTGCAGAAATCAAGTGTTTTATTTTAGCCTCTTTCTTAAGGTTCTGCAAGCACAGTATCAAACGCATGGCTGAATGAGAGGAAAGGGTCCTTCACAAATCTGTGGCGCAGAGGCTGTTAGGGAGGCTGGGTGGTGGTGCAGTGAGAGATGAAATTCTGCCCTCTACTGTAGACAGAGGGGCTCAGAACAAAATCTGTTAACGACCAATTTGATCAACAGTGTTCCATTTTATTTACATAAGCTGCCCTTTTATACACTTACAAGACACCCAGTTTGTGGTCACTCTCAAGCTATTGGATCTATGAACTAAACATGCATTACTATCACACACTTAATTGGATTGCTACAGGTGTCCACACAGTGTGAAATCATTATTTACCTTCTGGGACTCCTCCCTTATTTTGGCACAGAAGTCTCTGTGTTTCAAACCAGAAGGTTTGTTATCAAAACAGTTCAGTGTTCCCACGCTGTTTGTGCTCAGTTATGCTAAGGCTGGGCCTACAGAAATGCAGGATGGATTGCTCATCACAGAGTGTTCTCTCCACACTCTACCAACAGAGGCAGAAATTAGGAGAGTGAATAATCAGTTTTCAGCCTGGGAAAAGGTTAAAAGCAAGATGGCACAAATGTTTTGTGTTAGGACTGAGTCTTATCAAACTTCTATTAGTGGTTTAGGAGCATCGATGAATAGTGAACTGGCAAAAATTGCCAGTGAACAGCAAGGAATGTAAGTGAGCATAGCGGAATACCAAAACAGGCAGATGAAGCTCTAGTGCGGGAAAATGCTGATTAGCCTTATGACAAATGGTTCAGAGTCATCCCCTGTGTTTGTTATTTTCCTTGAGGCTGATGAAATGGAAACCTAGAGCATTCAGTTGTTGAGGGAGAGAAAGCATTCAAACAAGCTCGCACAGCTGGAAATGATATTTGACAGAGTTGTTCTGGTTGGAAGGGTCCTCTTGATATCACCTAGTCCAACCCCTGCTCAAACAGATTGCCCAGAAGCATGTCTAGTTCAGTTTTGAGTATCTTGACAGATGAGGACTTCACAGCTCTCTGTGAAGTGTGTTTGACCACCTTCACATCTTATGTTCATATGAAATTTCATGTGTTTCAATTTGTGTCCACTGCCTCTTGTGCTGTTGACTCCCTCTTCTTATCTCTCTCATCAGATATACACACTGCTAAGATCCCTCAGGATTTGAGAGTCTCTGTGCAAAAGTTTAGGGGGAAAAATTGCAGGAGTGATGGGCTAAAAAAATTCTTGCTCTAAGGAAAGGGAAATGGTGAAATTCAGTGGATCTTAATGTTACTTGGTGTGGAAAAGAAACAAGATTGATTGTGTGTTAGAACAGAGAATTGGTCAGTGTTTGGTGTGGAGACGGGATGGACCCAGAGTAAGAGGAGGATATGGATTTCTGCAGAGTTGGAGAGTCTTACAGGTATTTTGTCAAGAGGAATTAGAAATATCTGAACCTTAATGAAGCAAGACCAGGAGGTGAGGACCTCTTCAGAAAAGATGAGGTGGTATTTTATTTTGATTCCTTGTAAAGGGAGGACTGATTTGGGGAAAGGCAGAATACAAGAAGACTTTCTGCCTTGAGGCTGATAGCTGGCAAATTAATTGTGGAAGGAATGATTCAGTCTTGTAGTGTTTAGAGTTGAATTTGCGCACAAAGTCTGCCCTGAGATTGAAGAATGAAGGACAGAATCATTTTGTCCTGTTTTTTTCACAGTTGGAGGCAGATGAACTCTGAATCTGTTGTTTAGTTTGGAGGCATCTCATATGCCATGCGCATACTTGAATCACAACACAAAACCAGCAGTATTGCCTTGGACCACTTGTAAAATAGCAAGGAAGACATTTACTTCAATTTAAGATGGGGCCATTGACTATTTTTTTGTGAGAGCATGATCCCTGGAGTTCAAGGCCCTTATTTTAATATACAAACATGTAAGTGTGAGTTAAGCACAAAAGACATAATGAAATGTTTAATGTCTTATTGCCCATAAGCATTGAGTGGAATAATCTTAATTTGCACTTTATGTAAAATCTGTGAGGAAATAGAAAAATAATGAAATAACCTGGCTTTAGAAACTTACCAGTGTTACAGTGGTCAGTCACTTCTTTACTATTTTGAAGTAACATTAGAGTGGTACAGAACACCTAAATGTAGCAGACCATGTCAGAGGCAGTTCTATTTTCCTATTTTATCTTCTAACTCTTTTACGGTTTATTGTGAAGGATTCCAGGATGCTGCTCTTGATTGACCACTA
The DNA here is from genome assembly GCA_013397135.1 of Pachyramphus minor. Classification (NCBI taxonomy): domain Eukaryota; kingdom Metazoa; phylum Chordata; class Aves; order Passeriformes; family Tyrannidae; genus Pachyramphus; species Pachyramphus minor. Next base: position 6,064 of record VYXB01006052.1, read on the forward strand.
TGTTAGGCATTTTCCTATTCTATTTACTTTGACTTTGAACGGATAGTTAAAAAATTGAGGAGAAGATTTTCTGAGGCTTTCAGAAATATTTTATGTTTGTTTCAACAGGCACTTGAGAAGGATAGTCATGACAGTCAGATGGAGTCGTAGGTGACTGGAAAAAGGCAAACATGGTATACACATCTTTAAAACGGGCAGAAAGGAAGGCCCTGAGAAATACCAACCTGCCAGCCTGGGAAGATCATGGACCAGATCCTCCTAAAAGTTCTGCAAAGGCACATACAGGACAGGGACATGATTCAAGGCAGGCAATACAGCTTCACCAAGGGGTGAAAAGGTCTCTGCACAAGACAATTTTAACTGCCTGCTTACAGAAAGCAGGTGAGTACAAGATACCCTTGGTAGGAGTTGAAGGGAAAAGGACTGCCTTAGGAAGGAAGAGGACAGAAAAAGTGTGTTCAGGAGAAAAAATGTAATTGAAAAGAAAAAGAGGAAGGTGATGAGGGTTGGCATGTTCATGACAAGAAGTGAATGATACCATCCCATGAAAATAATAAATATAAATGAATGAAACCAGGAAAAACATAGGCAACAGTATCAGACTAATGTTCTCTTTGGTGCGCATGCAGTCACTTGTGTTTCTGTGACTGTTACCAGGATTATTATATTTTTCAGAGCTCCCCAGTGAAGTAAGTGCTTGCAGCTTGCATCTGGCTACTTTCAAGTTTGCCAGAACTACTTCTGTTTTCGAGAAAGAAGCTATTTGGTGCTTACAGTTGTATTTTTAGAGCAGCAATAGAAATCATGGCATATTGAGTTACCATTTGGCAGAGTGGGTATGCTGTTGGTATAAGTTTCCTCCTATTTTAAATAGGAATTGCAAAGCATTTACTTAAACCACCATGAACTCACACTAAAGGTGCACAGAACCAAACTTCAGAGCTTAACAGCAGCAAATCAATGGTAACTCACCAAGTGGCAGTAACACAATTATTTTTTATCATTTTTGCATGTCCCAAATATAGATGTAAAGCCTCAGTGCAGGCATCACCAGTGAAGACTGTGGCTCTGAAGTTTTGATTAAAAAAAAACAAACCAGCAAACTCCAGAAGGATATTTGCCTCCCCTTCAGAGAGTGGGGTTTTTTTGTGTGATCTTATCTCTAGGGTTGTCAGTCTACCAAATATTAAATTCACTCGAAGTTACTTTAACACTTCTTTCAATAGAAATTATATTGAAATATATATTACTTCCCATTGCCCACAGTTATGCTTGCACTTCAAAATCAATAAAATCTTACTGCAATAAATTCCTAAGCAATCTTAAGTACAGGCAAGTATAAGGAACTTTGTGTGCAGCTTCAAGTTAAATTGATTGAAGTTCTAACTCAATTTTATTTTGTTGTAAATTCGGATCAAGTAATTAATACAAGCCATAGTGCCCATAAATAGGACACAGTCAAGCCTCTAGAGACACAAGTAATAAGGTAACATACATTCTCGCTGAAAGAAATTAAGAATTGTAGTAGGGGCAAATGATACCTAACCCAGGGCATCCATTCCTCTCCGGTCTTTTATGATGTGAAATGACAGAGCACGGGTCAGGAACAGACAAATTACATGTGCTTGCAGTAAGGGATAGGAAGATTTCATTTTTTCCCCTGTTGAGTGTTTTAGGGGTCACATACTGTAGAATAATTGTAGATTACTGCCTGGGTATTTTTGCTAGTAGAGAACATACTGAGAAATGGTGCAGAGACATTGGTTATGCCAAGTAAAGCTTTAGCAGGGTTTTAAGGTTGCAAATCAAAGCTGGCTGTCCTTCCTTCTTCAGAGGTGCTTGGTGTGCTGTGTTTGACTTGATTTCTGGGGTTCTGCTACCTCGATGCCGATGTTGGACACATTCTGCTACTTCGTGCTTTCTCAGAACCTGGCTTATGTGAACAGACTCTGCAAAAACCAACTCAGCTCTAGTGAAGTCCATGCTGAGCCAAAACTGATGATCTTTGTTGCACCAGAGCAGGTTTACAACCACCTTGTGTTATTGCCTCTAGCATTCCCAAGTTAAGCAAAGTGACCAAAAACATCATGTTCTGCATGTGTAGGTTCAAACAAGGGCTGTTAGTTAGGACTCTCATAACAGTGATGCAGCAGTCATGCTTATCTGACTGAATTAGCCTGTAATTTATATTTTATGCTCAAATTAGTTCACATTTGTTCTAACTAACGTTGTCAGACCAAGTTCAATCAACAGCATGGCAATCATTAAGCTTGGGAAAGGCCTCTAAGTTCATCAAGTCCAACACCAACCTAGTATCACCATTACGTCACTACTAACCCATGTCCCCAGGTGCCACACTCATGTGTTTTTTGAACACTTCCAGGGACTGTCACTGTTAGTCATGGCGGTCAATAAAAGCACACAGAGTCTTCTTCAAAGAGCAGGACAGGAGGACAGTTTTTTATTGTAACAGCTCACGGACATTTATAGCCCCTAATGTATCATGCATGTCAAACTACAGTTGGTGCTCACCCTTAGTGTATCATACATGTCAAACTACAATTAGTGCTTTTACTTAAACATACATGTGCATTGGCTCTACTTGCAGTTTCTACAAACTCAAGATTTTACAGAAAACGCAGGTGTGCAGCTGTGTGACAATATTTTTCTTCCCTCTATGGCTGCGTTCTGTTGCTTTATCGTTCTGTTTTCTCTCTCTCACCTCTTTTTAGGGCTATATCATGATCTGGTTAATGTCAATTGCCTCATCAGTAAATGCCAGTCTGCTGAACAGACCTGCCATCTCCCCCAACAATTCCCCCGTTTTGTATTTGTGCTACAAAGATGGCTCTGACAGTCTGCTGCAGGGCCCTTGCAACAGGCTGATTAGGCAAGGCATCATTAATAGCACAACTATAATAATTACCAAAATCAGCAATCCTGTCTTTCTGACGGATAATAGCCAACCAGACAAACCCCATTTACTAAGCAACTTATTTAACAAATCCCATCCACTATCAACTTGCAATTTGCGGACTCCTTCTTTCAAAAGCTGAATGCTTTTGTGAGATCATCACATTGTTTTGTAAACTGATGGATACTGCGCTTCTCACGTCCTTTATTATAAATGGTGNCTGTCCTTTTCTCTTAGAATTGTATGTATAATTAAACATTGCACAAGTGTCCATGACTACTGAGCCTAGCAATTCTGATTCTTGAGGTTCCTGTGTAATTTGCAGTAAGTATGCATAGATGCGGTCTCAGTTGTCAATGTTGATCTTTGGTGAGAAATCTAAGCCGATCAATCCAAGCCATCCCCAGCTGCTGAGTCATAGGCAGCACTCAATTCTTGTTCATCTGCTCCTTCTCATCGTTCTTTACCTTTAATAAAAAACTTGCAAAGATGTTATTAATAGTTCAGTCAGTTTTAAGTGGTTATTGTGGCAGAACTGTTGCAGAGCTCTGGGGATTTTGGACAGGGCCAGTTATCCAGAGGCAGTCCCTCCGAGCAGGTAGAAAAAGGATTCTCTGGGTTTGCTGAATTTTTTTCTGGAGTGTTTTGCAGTCCTGCTTCTCAAATGATGATGGTTAGAACAATCATGAGCAGTTTTACTTTAGTCTCTTAGGCAGCTGGGATGTACAAATAACTATTTCTGCATTTTTGTTGACTTTATATACACCTTTCTGGGATAATAGAATATTTGGAGAATGTTAGAATGCAATTACTAACAACATATGAAAATGCTCAAAAACTCTAAACACATTACTTGAACAAAATTGTTACTACAGCTTAATCCATGCAGATGTATTTAAGAATTCAACAATCTTAAACAACATTCAGCAATTTTTACGTTTAGCAATTCAAAATCTTTAAAAATTCATGTTTTCGCCTAAGGTTCTTTAGATAACAGATGTCATAAAATGCTCTTTAACTTTCAAATATAGCTCTGATTTAAAGCTAAGAAGAAATGCAGTATGTTGTAACAAGGATGGATAACAACACTCCACTGAAAGAAAAAAAAGACATTTCTGAGACCTCCTTTTCTTATCAACATCTTATAAACATATAGTTAAAAGCAATTACAGGGATGCCTGTTGTGAAAAATTTCTGAATTCTGTTATCTTTCTTCACTTTTTTTTTTTCCCCCTCTTTCTCTCTTGCCAAAACCACCTTTGTCGAATAAGATATCGAGGAACTAGGCATTTTACTAAATTATTGTATAAAGAAACTTTTCCAGTAGAGTGGAAAGACTTGTCTGTAAAACATAGGAAGACAAAGGAATGCTAGGCGGTTTGTAACAAGACACCATATATCCAGCACTCTATAGCCGACCCGCACAGGGGGCAATGGGGAAGGGAGCGGGGGGCGGGCTGGGGTGCGCAGCACAGTCACGTCAGCTCTGCTTTCTCTCTGGTAGCCAATCATCCTCCGCCATGCCTTAAACTGGCCCCCGACCGCTGCCTTAGGAGTCCCGCCGCCGGCCCCAGACCCGCACGACCGCGGGCCCAGCCCCAGCTTGCTTTGGCACGGCGCCGCCCCACGCTGCTGCCTTGGCGGCTGCCGGCCCCGCGCGGCCTGACGTCTCCCCCGACAAGGGACACTAACACCACCACTTCCGCGGGCAGCCTGTTCCTGTACTTGACAAAACTTTCTGTGATGATTTTTTCCTAATATCTAATCTAAACCTCCCCTGGTGCAACTTGAGGGCGTTTCCTCTTGTCCTGCCACTTGCTCCCTGGGAGAAGAGATTGACACCCACGTCACTACAGCCTCCGTCAGGTAGGCCTAGATGGCGATGAGGTCTCCCCTGAGCCTCCTCTCCAGCTCTGTCAGCCACTTCTCATCAGATTTTTGCTTTATATCACATTAAACTGACAAGCAAAAATGAACTGAGGTGTACTAATTCAAGAGCTATTAAATGACGTCACTAATGGTCTCTACCAAAAACACCAGAAGCACTAAGGCAAATTCCTCTCTTGGTTAGATTGCTATAATTTGGAGCAGAATGTAAATTACAGTGTGTCTGAGTTAGGGGGTGGCATACGCATTTGTCCTGGATTTGTCCTGTTTAGCTAGTTGCTGTACAATTTGAAGTATATGTTTGCCTAGTGACACCATGCATAGGCAGAGAACAATCTCTCTTGTGGCAGGAGAGCCTCACTTGAATAAAATTTCCTGCAGAGGGACCTGGAGAAAGGAAGAACAAAAGCAATATAAATGAGATAATGGCAATTTTTACTGGGAGGAGGAGGTATGATCTTATATGAAGGATAATCATATCAGATGATAGCAGAATCCTAACAGTGTGATAAAGTTTTGGATCCATGTAACTGACAAATGAAAAGACACAATGAGTAGCTCTCTTTTGGGGTGGAATGTTTCTGAATACAAAATAACAATTTTACTTGAGAGGTTATTGCATTGGATGTTGAGGAAGGAGGAAAGGGGGATAAAATCTTGCTTGCATTAGCAGGCTTTACCAGAACTTGTTATTTAACTCCACAGCTGAATATGGTCAATTCCATTAACCCAAAGAATTACCAGTCTATCATATCATGTGTTCCACTGCACTACTGCTGTGGTGCTTCTGTGGTAAGATATAGCCTGTTCGAAGAGCTGAAGTTTTGCTAATTAAACAGACACACACCACCAGTCCCTGAAAAACAGCAGTATTAGAAACCTATACATGCTTTCCTTTAACTAATACATTGTGTCATAAATTAGTAATTTTTTTCATATATGGAAAAAGTACATGACTAAAAATTGTCTCATGAAGATTTCATTGGCAGAGGATTGGGTTGGTGTTGGAATCTGAAACTCAGATATCAGCAGAAGGAAAATTGAGAGGATTAAATCAGGAAGCCGTTGACAGCAGGAGCTAAGAGACTCCTTACTTGGAGAGCCAAAAGGCCTCATCACCTGTTAATATTTAGCTATGTTTAATCCTACTATCTCCTTCAGCAAGATATGGAAAGACTTTTTGGTGATCTTGTCAAACATGTAGAAACCATTTTGTTCTCTTCCCCCCATGTGGTCTTCACTTTGGGAAAATATTAAGCATCTTGTTTAATTGCACTAGAAAATTGTGTAACGCTTGAGTTAACATAGTCCCCTAATTAGCATAACTCATCCTCCTCATTAACATACCCCACCCACCAGTCCAATATATTGTGAATTGTGTGTTTAATAAAACATTCTGATTTTCACCCCCAAAGCTGGGATAGATTAGTCTTTGGACATTCGCAGGTTGGTTCTATTTAATTCTAAGTTCTATTTAATTGGTTCTATTTAATTCTTCTTATTCTAAGTAGCAAAACAACTGCTTTTCCTGGAATTAATTTTTGAAAAAGATGAGAAGAACGCAGACTATATTGCAGAATATATGTACTTAGTTGGGAGGGGAAGGGGAATTTGTTTGTTTGGGGTGTTTTTTGGTGGTTTGTCTTTTGTGTAGGTTTTTTTATTTACTTTTATTGAGGTCAGATATATTAGTTGATATAATTTCAACTATTCAGATTGTATTTTTCTTTTCTTTTAAGGTTTCTGCAAGTGGTTTTAATTCCTTTTCTTTATGTAGTGTTGTAATGCCCTCAGGAACTGGTACAAAAAGCATGTTCTGTGCTTCACACGAAGTATCATAGTTTTGGGTTTTAATTTCAGATAAGTGGCAAGGCACTCAATTTTAGATTTGTCTCTCTTTCAAGACTAAATTGTGTGAGTTCCACATATTTCCTTGGGCTACAGTTATATTGGTGGGGGGGGTTCCACAGGGCTCCATCTTGGGCGCTGTGCTTTCTAATGTCATCATAAATGACTTGGACAAGGACTGGAAGGGATAC
>VYXB01006052.1:13268-25459 GCA_013397135.1 Pachyramphus minor
GTCAAGGGAGGGGATTGTCCCACTCAGCTCTGCTCTGCACTGGTGTGGCTTCACCTTGAATATTGTGTGTGGTTTGGGGCACCACAATGTAAGAAAGATATGAAGCTGTTTGCCCACCCAAAAGGAGGCCAATGAAGACGGGAGGAGAAACTTAAAAGTCCTGGACTTAGGGTGAGCACTGCTCAGAAACAATTAAAACACTAGTGTGTTATCAACATTACTCTTATTTTAAATTTAAAACACAGCAATGTACCAGCTACTAAGAAGAAAAAGAACTCTATTCCAACTGAAACAGGAACACTCAACTAAAAAAATCAAAGGGATGAGATCAGTGGTCAATATTATACACTCCTTGTGTTAGTGGTTTGTCCTACTTTAGCTCTCTGTATATGTCTCTGTATATTTAGCTCTCTGTATATGTCAATACTCAGTAATATCCAGCCTTCACTATGCAGTTCTTTTTGTGAGTGTTAATCAAGGATGGATTCACTGTATAAGATACAATTGCTATTGCTTTTTCATCTGCAGCATGTTCTTTGTCTTGCACAGTTATTGTGCATTGAAACAAAACACACAGACTCGCAGGTTCTTCAAGCAGGGGTTGAGGTCAGAGCAAGTCCGACTTTATTGAAGGAGGCTCCCTCTTATACAGAGGGAGCAGGGAAGGTTTGAGAACTGGGGGTGTATACATAACATAAAAGGAAAGGATGGGAGGAACAAAGGGGCGGATGCAAAACGTATATGGGACTAGGGGGTGTAACATTTTCATATAAGGAGACAGCTTCATTGCAGCAAACAGGAACCAATCAAATTTTTGTAATAAACTTACAAAAATTGTGAGGGATAAAGTACAAACATTTTGCATATAACCATAATATTGTAAAAAAATCACCTCTTTAACATATTAAAAAACTAAGTCCCAAACTGTTCTCCTTCAGTCCTTTTCACACCTCCAGGTTCTTTCAAGAATCCTGTTCTGCATAGAGAATGCTTTTCCATTTCTCAAATGCCTCTTGTTCGGCTTTGGAACTACCAACACACAATGAAGGAGAAGCAGTGCAGCTTTATCCACCTGAGGGAGCAAAAGCACTACTTGCCCTCTTCCAGCTGCGTCCTTAGCATGCAGTTACCATCACCATTCACATAGTGATCATCTTTACCGAGAATAGAAGAGCAGGCCCTGGCATCTTGCTTGGGTTCTGGTGCAACAACAGAAATGTGATGCTAGAATCTGTCAAGTAAATGTTACCTAAGAGACTACCAGTGCTTATCACAGGGCTTCTGCATTCCTGCTGGCTGCTCTGAAGCTGTCCTTGAGAAAGACACAGAGGTGTCCTGCAGACACAAGGAGCATTGGTAATCTGTCCATGGTGGTCAAAGTGATAGTATTTGCAGTTAGTAGTGACTGTGCAGAGAATTAACATTGAAGAGTTTTATACCTCCACTTTTCTTGAGTTACTCTGTACAGGTGATTCCTGTGATAGCAACCACACTTCGAAACTGTGCTGTATGGAAACGGATTAATAATGCCACTGCTTTGTGTATTTAATTTGATGTTCTTGCTAATCATACTGAACCTTCACTACATATGGATTTTTTGAAATGCAGCACTTGTCTGCACCGTTTGGAACCTTCCATCAAACACAAAATCTCTGGTTTAAGTAGATTTATTAGCAGTTGCTGATACTTCACCCTAAAAGAGATAAAATTATCAATAGGTAAATTAATTTTGATCACTTATGTCATTGATTTTTTAACAGTAAGACTTGTTGGCTTGGCAGGGCTTGCAAGACCGTTGGTCTTTTTGTGAATGCCATCAGCTAAATTCTTTTTTGTGCTACAGACTTGGTCAAGTGATCCAGCTTTGCCAATGTGTACTTTAAATTTTGTTTGAATGCTGAATAGGATAAGTCGTGGATGGAGGTGTAGGTGAACACCTACACTTGTGTAATGATTGGTTAAGAAGAAGGGATGATGTTTAACTCGTGCTTAGAAAATGTTCACTGGCTGCGTGCTTGCTTAGTCTGCCTGTTGAGCACCTGTGTATGCCAGTAATGCCATCAAGCTATATATGTGTTGAAAGTAAAACGTAAAGGACAAATTATTAGGGACAAATTAGGTACAAACAACTTTATTAACCTTAGCACTGTGAAACTGAGTACTACCTACATGGGAATTTAGTAAAAAATATCCATTTTCTGGGTTTCAATCCAGGAAAGACTTAGCATACACATAACCAACTATGCTTTATGTTCTGCTGGCCTAAGAAGTGGGTTATATTGAAAGAGTCTTAACAGGGAATCAGCAAAGATAACTTTTAATATTTTTTTGTGGTTTATGTTACAAATAAATTGCAAATGAATGGTATATGGTAAAAACTCAGCTTCTTTCCTGATCTCACTGGTAAGCATTGAGCAACCAGTTAGCATGATGGCTCAGGATAATAAGCAAGAAGGCAGATGACTGGCAAAACAAGGTAAATAATTGATGCATATTTTGTAGCTCCACCTTCAGAGCCTTGCATAAAAGGAAACAAATTAGATAAGTTTATGTGTAGTCATATGACTCTGTATAAGGCACTTACAAAGTGTATTCTTTACTTCAGTTTTATATGGCAAAAGTGACATTGAAATGAAAGCAGGTTCTAAAAAAAAAAATCATTAAGTCTTTGAAATAAAAATCGGATCACAGAGGCGCCAGTCAATCCCTTTGCTGCTATTGAGGAACTTTGCCTATGGGTTTCATACATTTGTCTGGAAATAAAACCGGTTTGCTGACCCGATCCCAGCTGATTCCACAAAATCTGCTTCGTATGCAGGCGGCTGGTCAGATGTCTCTAAATAAGCAGAATATAAGAACTTTCCTTTAACAACCTGTGAAATGTCTCAGACAGGCAGGCATTCTTAGCACATTCACCTGAACTTACTTCCTTGGGTCAACAGTATGGACATGACATTCCTACCAGCATTATTTTGTAAGTTTGGTGATACGTGGTGAGTTACTGAGAACTGTTTCATGGTTAAAATATGCCTAATCTCCTACATATGAGCTGAAAAAGAGTGGATGCCACACTACATGTGTTTCATATTTATCTGTTCCTGCAGGAGAGCTATAGGAGGAAAGAGTTGCAGGTAGCAGATGAAAAGGATTTGACAACTTGTGAGGAGTGAGACCATCCATTCCCAAATACACATCAGCTTCTGTTCTTCCAGCTGGTGTTCAGTTGGTCAGTGAGAGGACCTGTGTAGCATCCATTGCAGTGTGAGTTCCCCACAACATCACAGTGCTCAACATGTAATTGCTATTGCTTTCAGCTCATCTGATTTACCGGCTCATCCTTTCCTTGATTCAGAAAGGATGCCAGTTTGTGCTGGAGCAGTGCAGTGTAATATGTTCTGCTGCCTGTGCAGGGCTGGGAGGACAGCCCGGAGCAGCAGTGGCTGACATGGCTCCAGCAATTCCTGTCTCTGCATGAAACATGCAAATCTGTATTCCAGCAGATTTGTCATGTGTCTGAAAAGTACTTCATTCTTTTCTACTCGCTGGACCTAAACCTAAGAAGAATGGTAGAAACGGTATACAATCAACCTAGAGGCTATCAATTAAGACAAAGTAGACATTTGAATAGAATTTTAGAATTAGAAACTACTGATGATAAAAATTATCAAAAAGTGAAATTTCTAGACCTTTTAAAACTACAGGAAATAGGAGGGGGTCAGCTTAAGGAACATTAGCTTCTCTGAAAAGACTCCTGTTTTAAAGTCAGATGTTTTTAAAGGACTAGTACATCAGAAATCCTCTTTAAAATGACAGCTTTTCTTGTAGCACAGGTATGTATTCCTGCACATACTCCTCAGTCTTTGCTGAGGAACAGCAAACTTTTACAAGCCTTTTTATCTTGGCTGATTTTGGATTAGCTGTTGTAATTTGACACTACTCCAATTTGGTATTTGTTTTCGTTTTTTTCAGAGATGGGCATACTTTTATAATGTACAAGAGACTTGCTTTTCAGTTTTGCAAAAAACATTTGTGTAGGAAAAACTACATCTTGGAGTTTACTTCCTTGTTTAAGACCTTTCTTATGATAATAAATTTATATCAAATAGTTATTCTTATTGTGTTACTATATCTTGTAATATCTTTGACCTTACAACAACCCTCTTGTTGCTGCATAGCAGTGATGTAAACAAGGTGTAGTCCCCACAGGGTTATATTTTCAAAATATTTTGTCTTTTTTAATAAAGTTACACCTGAGATATGCAGAGGGCATGAGATGTCAGAATTCACTAATGGTTTTCAATAAATCCTCTGACAATTCTTTTCAAGAAATATTATCAAATTTTCTTTTTGTCCACTTCATAACTTTGTATTACTGTCTGGATTCTAGTGAAACGTTGCTTCTAGATAGAATTGCTCAGGGTCCACTTTGCACCTGGCATTTCCAGCACCAGACGAGGGAGTGGCAGGCAGTTGGAAAGCCAGCGGCAAGTTGTAGCTGACTGAAGCACAACAAAGGCAGCTTTTAGCAGAAAGAACCCTGAGCTGAGCTTCCTCACTGAAAAAACTGAGAGGAGGTGTTTTACGAGTAGAAGGAAGATTGAAGGGAAAATTGACAAGTAGAGAATTCTTATTCAAATTGTTACTACAAATTTCATAGAGTAAGTTAGATAATTAAAAAGAAAAAACACAGAAAACCAAAACAAGCAAACCCCTCCCCCACCACTAAAGTACACCAACAATGAACCACCACGACCTAAGCAAACCAAACTTACCAACCAACCAACCAAAAAAATGCAAACCAAAAAATCCAACCAACAAACTAACAATAACCAAACCAAACTAAACAACCCACCCCAAAACCAAAACACCCCACCACAAACCCCCAAAACAGCAAAAAACCAACCAAACCAAACATAACAGGGGGCAAAACTGTGACCTAAGGTAAGCCATCTTACACCAATTAGTTACTCTCTTAATTTAGACAGACGTGATTTTGACTTTGGAAGATTTTAAATGTGTAGTTATTAAAAACTGAACAGCACAATTGATGCATGTTTTCAATTTCTGTGTCACTGGAAAAAACCAGATGTATCATTTTAAATACAGGGTATGTGCATTCTTTTCAAAGGCTCCTGTCCTGACTGGCCTTTGCATTTGCATTAATGGTACCACTAGCCCCAGGTGATCTCACCTGCTGCTTCTTCCATTTCTGTTTTGGTTTCTATGTTATGAAAACTCCCATATTTCTCAATCCTAGAGACTTCCTTATATAAAACTTTTGTAAGACAAGGAAAGAATTATAAAGAATTTACAGTCTTGTTTGAACTAAAAAGTTAGAGGGGGCATTAGCTGTTACTGGGTATTTCATGTAGTACTTTAACCTACAACACTGGCTAATATGGGGGGATTGTAGTTGCTTATTCTTAAGGCTAAATATATCTTTTTTCTTTAGTGCTGTGATGGTTTGGTCCAGGTCCTTCTCTTGGTAACCAGGTCGTAAACAAGGTAGTGACCATACTCCCAGTATTCCACATGATTTTTACGTAAACCAGGGTATAAATAAGAAGGGGGAGAAGAGAGAGAGGGGGATAAATAAGAAGGGAGAGAAGAGAGAAGAGAGCCTCTCCCTCTCTTCTCTTCCAGTGGATCTGAATGGGCAGGTTCTCTGCTGTCGGCTCTGCCTGTGTGGAGGAGTGAGGCCTTGTGAGGCCATGGGAGGTGGAAAGTGCCAGCAGTCGTTTAGTGTGATCGTGTTATCTCAAGGAAAGTAGTAAAATTTCCTTTTATTGGTTCTTTATTGGGTTGTTCCTGGGTTCCCATTGTGCATATCTGTTTTGGTTTTCTTATTGTCCCTTTCTTTCCCTTTCCCCTTTCCCTTTGGGCAGTGTTTGGGTCCCTTTGTCATGTACATAGTATTTTAATTGTATATAACCATGATATATGTAAATATGTATCTTTTTTGATATCATTCATTTGGCTCGGGTTCCTCACTTTTTTATAGTTTTTTTCCCTTGCCTTGGGAAAAGGAGGGAGGGGGAAAGATTTTCGCTCGAGGTTTTGGGCATTTGGCTGGGAGCCAGGTCCAAACCTAGCTAATGCAAAGACATAGTTCCTGGCCTCAAAGATTACCACCAGAGAGAGGCATGCAGATTTAGTATATAATTTCCATTTACTATTGCCCCAATGCATTCTTGTTCAAAGATATTTTTCACATTCCCAGGAACGAATTATAGTAATTTGAATTTGGATACTAGTTACTAAATAATTTATTCCCACTTAGCCATTCATTTCCAGCATCAAACCATCCATTCCAGTCATTGTAGTGGGGCAAATCGTGTTTATAACTGATGTCTATACCTCCTCTCAAGGGAGTCAACTGAAGGTGGTTGGATTTTTATTGGAAATTAAATAAAATTACACAGCTGCACTATTCATAAAGGCTTCTAAAAGTTTGGTCTCAGCAGAGGCCGTTCAGAAGAAGTATAGATATACAGAGATGTTTAAATAATAATTAGAGATTGATGGTTGTTGAGACTCTGAACAAAGAAAAAGTTTTATTGCTTCTGTTTTTTTGTTTTGCCAGAAATATAGATGTCCTTGCACAGATATATTTCTCTAGATATTTGACCTCTGTGAATTTAAAGAAAAAAATAGAGTAAATAAGAAAACTTACAGTACTGAAGAACTGAAATAAACAATTGAAGATGAAAAGGGATTATTAAGTAACTTCAGCATTCAGGATTAGTGAACTATCCCAATGTTTTGATACCTAGTTAAAGTTGAAATGCTGTCATTATTGTTTAAATCCCAAATTGGAAATGCTCTAAATTAGCAAATTGAAGTTCACACCAAAGTGGGTACCTTCTTGATTCTCATTCTTTCAGTTCTTTCTGGTCTGTCAGGCCATTGTTTTCATTCTTGTGCTGCTCTTTTTTATTAGTAAAAAATGAAATGTTTTATTTCATTATTTTAATTTCAACTGTGTCAGATTATGATATGTACAATACTTTTTTTTGTTTGTGATGCCATTTCATTTTCAAAGAATTTGGGATCTATTTTTAGTAATCTGGAGTAGCTGTCTTATTCCACGTTTGAATTAATTCCTTTAGAACAAAAAAAAATTATTATAACAAATCATCATGTGAGAAATAAATAAGGTCATTTTATTACAAGCAGGAATTTCTGTAGGTGCCTCATGTCGAGATGCCTGGAAGTTGTTTTGTTTGGGAAGTTCGAGAGTCATTTGGTGGTCAGGGACTGGTGAATTACTTGCAGTTGTTCGCTTCTGCTTACAGCTCTGCTTACAGTTACTTGTTACTTGTTGCTGCTTACAGTTTCCTGCAGCTATACAGGCCAGCCGGAACCACGCGGCCGGGACAGGGAAACAATGTGATAGGTCGGGTAAGACAACCACGGACTGGCGAAGGAAGGTGTGAGCCAGCCCTGAGAGACCCAATCGAGTTCGAGAAGAGGACTATATCACCTTTTTAGGAGGAAAAGGAGCGAGGGTCTCCATGGAAGGAACAAGGGAGAGGTTATGTAAATCAAGAAACCTCAAAAGGGCTCATCCCTCCCATTCCAGGTGTGCTCGGGCTGGTGCACCCAGCACGCTGAAATAAAGTTCTTTGTTTCACTTTATTTGGCCGTCTTTGAAAGTTTAATTTGAGATGTTTCTCACAATCAGTTACTTAAAGAGAGAAAAAAAAGCAATACATGGTTTTTTACTTTTCTGCCAGAATATTGTTTTGTTCAGAAACTTCCATTTCCACATTAGGTAAGAAACCTTATTTATAAAAGCAGCTGATGATTTTTAGCTAGATGACTAAAACACTGGATTATCATTGATAAAATATGAGATTTTCTAAGATGTTTGACTCTCCAGAGGCATAATTAGTAATGGTAAGTGAGTGTTTAGGATTCTGACATTGCATGTGTCTTATTTAAATTACTAAACAACATGTCTTAGTGAGGAATTAATATTTGATAATGGGTAATAAAGCTTATTGTGTTCTGTAACTGGAACATTTGGCAAATATCAGCTTTGTTGCATATGCTTTCAGAGGAACATTGTAAGATGCCTTATTTGAGTGAGTAGGCCTGTCAATGTGAGCACAAATGCTATATATGTACATTGGCAGTTCTTTTTTAAAAATGTTTGTATTTTTAGTAGATGGGGTTTGTATCACTGCTTGAATTCTGCAAAAGTGGACATGTAATGCTGCAATTTATGTCACAACATCTGGCTGTGGCTCGTGGTCTCTGACAATACCACTGATGCTTCTTGTGGTAAGGGATTTTCATTCCAGGGGTCCCATAAAGACATTTAACTATGTCCAGAGGAGCAAGCCAGTGCCTGTATATTGTCTAAATCCCACTTCAGTCTCGCAAAATAGATGTATTAGTAGCAATGTCATGCATAATGATCCTCATAACTTTCTTGCTACCAGACTTTGTCTCAGTGAAGTTGAATTTACCTGAGTGCAAAATCAAATTGAGTAGTGGTATCTAAACCTGCCTGGAACTGAGTCAGATGGCAAAAGTACTATAGAACTTGTAACCTGCTTTTCTACCATTTATTTAAATTGTGTAAACACTTGGCATTTTTAAGGGATGAAAGCTCTTTATTCCAAAGATAAACAAACAAAATGTTAAAATTTAGTTTGAACACCAAGCTTCCCAATGTAGTGTACTCTGACAAAGGTCCACAGCAAACTTTGAGACAATTTATAGTGAATAGTACTGCCATGGTGACATGTACTGTGCTACTCAGTGCTCAAGTCTTCTGATTAATCTGTTGCATGTAAAAAAGTGGCTGCTGAAAAAAATCTTGCAACTAGGAAACATCTCACATGTTTGGAATCATGTTTCCTCCCCATAGCTAATCTTAAGCAGCTTTTAGGTTGCATGTTCCTCAAACTTGAATAAAACGTGAAATGCTCCTGCTGCTCCTGTCCACAGCATGTATCTGGTTTAAGTGATGTAGGCAACATCATATGTATTTATATATCTATGTATCTATATGTATATCTATCTATATATATATATCTCTCTCTCCAGTAGAACTTTTTTGTTGATATGCCCCTCATGCTGGTATGAGAAAATATTTATACCTTTGCTCAACGTAAGTGAATCAAATTCACTTGCATGAAAAGTTTAAGTGCTAAATATGAGGTATAGTGTGGCCAACTCCGTAATCCATCCATATTTATTATTGGTAGATTTTTATTACATACGTCAAAACCACGGTTCTGGGCTCTCATGCTATGAACAGTGCAGATAGATGGCAAAAAAAATCCCTCAAGCTCTTTTTAAAAACATTTAAATTTTGCTTTGCATAGGAGAATTTCAAAATTATTTCCCAAGAAACTTGCTACATTATCTTGTAGGAAAAGAATGGGTGTAGTTAGAAAAGTAAAGTTTTTAAATCTCTATAAGGGAGGCAAAGTCATTTGTCATTTCTGTTTCCTGTTTATGGGGAAGTAAAAGGTCTGGGTATAAAATGCCTTGGACAGGGCATATAACAGTTGAATTAGTTTGTTCTCTTGCTCTAGTAACACTGGGTTGTTGGATATTGTCTTTTGACCGTGCTGGTCTCTAGTGAAAATAGTGCAACTGAGGGAAACACCTGGAACATGATTTGACTGAGGATGACAAAGTCCTCTACATGGGTGTTCATAAGAAACTCGTGCAAGGATGTAACCTGCGTCCCACCTAACCAGAGCCCAGAGAGGTTTCTCTTCCAGAAGGTGTTTTGGTTGAGTAATTCCTTTTGTTTCCATGAGAGCCGAAAAGCTCTGCACTGGCCTCACTGGCTTTCTGTCTTTGATCACACAAACAAGGAATGAACTCTTGTCATAATACTCTCAGGAAAAATTAGATTTTGTGTTGCTGGGGCCTTTTTTATCTTCCTGAAAGGAACGATCCCCTTCTTTTTCTGTACAGCCTTTTGATGTGGCTCTCTTTACGTCTTGCTTTACGTGTGCTGCATTATTTGGGAATATTTTAAATTATATTCTCATCAATGCACAAATCTCAGCTTCTGTGGTTAGTTTGAGGTTGGCAAAGGAAAGCATCAAGTAATTTTTCACTTGTGAATAACTGCTAACATTGTGTATCTTTTTTTTTGCAAAATAAGCATATCTAAGTTAGAGAGAAAATTTGGATTCTAAGGATCCAAGATACCACTTGGAACCTGCAGTCAAATACCAAATAGCTCTGCTATTGCCGAGTTGATCCTATGGTAATTAAAATGGTCAAGACAAGCCTTTGTGGCAAGAATGTCAGCTAAATAGCTGTACAGAATATACAATACTGTACAAAGAGAAGTACACAACACTGCGCCCTAAAGGCAATCCTAAAATATGACAGTGACTCTGTATCTGAAAATTATGGTGGCTAAGGTGACAAGAATGATAATATACACGGTAAATATCAAAGCTTTCTAACAATGAGCATATTTCTTCATTATTATAACTTTTGCATAAAAAGGGTCCTCCATATCCCATTCATCTATAAGCATTAATGCTTTCACTTCTTTTTAATTGCATAACAAAAGCTGTTAGCAGGAAGTAGATGAGTATGGAAATATATCAGCTCTGTGAAGAATTATTGTTGCTTTTCAAGATAGTATGTACAATTCATAAAATGAAATTATTCTAGGGTTTTATTTTCGTGCTTTTCTCATATCATGCTCTATTCTTCTTTATTTCAAGAACGACCTGCAAGGAAAAGGGTAATTGATATGGCAATTTTCAGCTCCTTTTTAATTTGTAGAGGAAAACCAAATATTTTTAATAATACAAGTTTTGACTATTATCTGCTTGATCTGATATTTAGATTCTGCCTGGCTGGAAGATGCACATCTTGATGAATTATGATGAAGTTATGATGAGAATGAAACAAAACTTGAACAATTTCTATGCTAGAGGTTTCTCCACAAGTTAAACTATTTCATTCTCCCAGCTAAAAATGTCAGGTAGAAAGAAAGATTAACTAAAAAAAAAAAACAACCAAAACACCAAAACCAGGAGGCATTTCAGAATTGTATAAAATTTCCCAACAAACCTAAATGAAATGTCATTCTGAGAGGTCTTTTAAAATTTAGAGATTTTATCAAAATCCATGGGGCAAGGTCCAAGTCAGTGCAAGGCAAGAAGTGTGGGTACAAATGAAAAATTCCTTGCAGATCACTTGAACATCTAAACGTTAGGTCTGGGAAAAAACCCAGATCTGTAACATGTTCCTTCCAGTTCAGTAGGAAAACCAAGGAAATAAAAATGAAATCATCAATATACAGATATTATTTGTGTTACAGACTCTTCAGAAGAGGATGTGTAATTATTTTAAACCTTTTTGGGGTTGCTTCTGACCCTGCTTTCACAAGTGCAGCTCTCAAGTAAGGGCAAAATTAACTCTGTTCTTTCAAATCTGGAATTTGACCCCAAGTGCAGAGAACGTTTGAGTTGGCTCATTGACTTTGAGTGAGGTTATTTGCATACATAAATAGTACACATAGTATAATTATGCCAAATTTAGCACAAGCCAAAAGCACTCACAGAACAGAGCTTCAAAGGAAATGCTTCATCAAAGGATGAATATACGTAGGAGATTTTTTAGAATTTTTTGGTGTCAGGATTCATGTCACCGACAAAAATGAGAAGATGTCAGTGTCCTTTATACAAAGAAAATGAAAAGATTCTACTGTATATAGAATCATAGAATCAATTGGGTTGGAAAAGACCTCAGAGATCATCGAGTCCAACCTTTGGTCCAACTCCAATCCATTTACTAGATCATGGCACTAAGTGCCATGTCCAATCTCAGTTTAAAAACCTCCAGGGACGGTGAATCCACCACCTCCCTGGGCAGGCCATTCCAATGCCTGACCACTCTCTCTGTGAAGAATTTCCTTCTCATCTCCAGCCTAAATTTCCCCTGGCAGAGCTTAAGCCCGTATCCCCTTGTCCTATTGCCTGGGAGAAGAGACCAATCCTCACCTGACTATAACTTCCCTTCAGGTAGTTCTAGAGAGTGATGAGGTCACCTCTAAGCCTCCTCTGCTCCAAACCAAACAACCCCAGCTCTCTCAGCCTCTCCCCATAGGTCTTACGTTCTAGTCCCTTCACCAATCTTGTTGCCCTTCTCCAGACCTGCTCCAGCACTTCAATATCTTTCCTGAACTGAGGGGCCCA
>VYXB01006052.1:38332-63300 GCA_013397135.1 Pachyramphus minor
GCGCGCAGAACTGAGCCCACCCTTTAATCCTAAGGTTCATCTGCCGGGGCCAAGCGAAGTGAGGTCCTCAGGACGTAGGTGGATCGCCTTACAGGGCTAACGGGCTCCACCTGCCCGGGGAGTGTCCCTGACCGGGAATCGAACCCGGGCCTCGGCAGCTACAGTGCCGTATCCTTAACCAGTAGACCACCAGGGGCTCCCTCCCAACAAATACTTTTTCAGATAATTAAACGTTGCAGGACTCCATCCCATGATAATAGCCAGCTGGAAAATGAGATAATTAAATAAATATTTAGTAGTCTACTAGAATGTGAGAAAATGGCCATAAGAAACTTCGGATTGTGTCATAGATGAGTGATACATAATTTATGGTTTTAACACAAATATAAATTGTCGTACTATATCTGAAAAGGGCAGACTGGCATTTTCAGGTCTAATTAAGTAAGAACATTTTGAAGAGAGTTTTAAAAGTAGAGAGGATAGAAGATGGCAGATGGGGTTTTTAAAACAGGGAATTACTTGGTTTAAAGTCTGTAAGAGGTACCTCAGGGAAAGAAATGTAAATTGGTTTGCTAAGTTTATAGAATAGCTTTCTATAGTAATGTTGTGGCAGATGGCATGTACAAACTATTTATCTAAAAAGACTAGTAAGAGCTCAATATTATCTTTAGTTTGGCTTATGCAAAAACTTACATTTATGATATGAAAAAAGTCAGGTATGAAAGAAACTGCATAAACTCCTGGAGCACTGAAGGGCTTGTTTTCACATGAAAGTCATCAAATCCATAGAATCACAAAATGATTTGGGTTGGAAAGGACTTTAAAGATCATCTAGTTGCAACTGCCCTGCCATGGCAAAGAACCTTGCACTAGGCCAGGTTGCTCAAAGTTCCATGCAACCTGGCCTTGAACACTTCCAGGGATGGGGCATCCACAACTTCTTTGGGCAACCTGTTTTCATGCCTCACCACCCTCACAGTAGAGTTTCTTCCTTATGTCTAATCTAAAGCTACCTTCCTTCATCTAAAGGATGGCCTTAAGGCCATTGCTCTTCATCCTATTACTTGCCCCTCCGCTCTTGCAAAAAGTCACTTTCTAGCATTCTTGTAGGTGCCCTTTAGGTAACTGTTTGCTGGTTGTCTCAGATCCCCTCCTCATCTTGCATGTACCATATGTGCTTTCTTTCCTAAAATGCACTGTTTGCATTAAGAATCCAAAGTTAGCCCTTTAAAGAGAGTGTAATTAAAATAGTGTAAATTAACATTTCATTTTTTAAGCTCAGAAAGTGTGGAATTATTTTTCTAAGTTAGGAATTAAGTTCTGCAATAATTGCTATAAACCAGGTATGCAGTGGCAGTGGATAAATATTTGAGAATTAATCTGATTCTTGAAAGAAGTAAGTTTCCCCCTAGTTAATCCAGGATATAAATGTTTTAAAATACCTATTTCTCTGCTGAATACTCATGGTTTGAAATATGTTATACTAGAGTCCTTTAATTCTCTTTGGCTGTGTTTAACAACCAAGGTAATCAACAAAGAAATCAAGCAAACAAGAATAAAATCCTTTGTAATTAGTAGTGAGAGGACTCCTGTATAGGCATTATACCAGTTCTGGGATGGGACTCCTAATTCAGCAGTCATTAAACACTTAAATGATTTTGCAACAGTATAGAACCCTGTGCAATATTCAAAATAAGTATTGCATTACAGAAGTGCTCAGATACAATAAGAGTGAGTTATTTAGAAGTGCAAAAGTGAAAATACACCGTATCTGCAGATCTTTTTTCCCATAACATTGTTGCACACTGCTATTATCCTACTACGAACACCAGGGGAACAGTAAAAGCATGACACCTACTCTGCACTTTATAAGGTGACCTTTAATGCTATTTTATGGCAGCCTAGAGAAGAAGAGTTGTGATGGTGCTGGTTTAACACAATCTCAATTGAGTACAGGAGTACTGGTGACATTGCTCTCAAAAAAAATCCTCTAAACTACAGATTATGTCAGACAAGAAGTAAAGCAGGGAAGGATAGAGCTCACCACTATGTATTCAAACAACAATAGGATGAAAATCCTCTTTTGATGCACTGGTGAGCAGATGCGATGTCCACGTTGCCTCAAAGGTAGCCTTTAGCACCAGCCCCCTTCTACAGTTGCTGATGGTCTCCAGTGTTGGTGCCTGCTGGCTCCTTTCTCTGTAAACTGCACAGGACACTTGCCTTGCAATTAACCCACGCTTTGTACTGGAGGTCTGAGTGTTGTGAGTGATGAGGTCGGGAGAGGAATTTATTGTCATATTTTACAATTCTATCACTTCATGATCCACCTTTGCATCGTATCCCTTGCCACATGCAGCTCTGAAGAAACAAAGCACTCTCTTTCACCACTCACATACCAATTAATTTACTTGATCCCATGGATGTCCGAGTGCAGCAGGGATTGTGGGTGGATAATATTTTCCAGATTGCATACATTAATGGGGAACAGCAAAGAAGATCACCCTTTCTAGATACTTTAATTTTTCTGACTTCTCAAGGATTTTCAGAATAGGAGGCTGAAAAGCTAGGGATTTCTGGCTGTATTAATAATTACAGGCATACAAACCTGTTTGGTCCCTTGCAATGGCATTGGCCTTGAGGCTGTTCCTGGCAGTGTTACTTACTGCCATGAGCTGTTTATTACTGCAGGGTGCAGTACCAGGTGTAAAGAGTCCTCATCGGGTGATCATCATCATGATGGCTTGGCTTCACGAACAAAGATTTCGAAGGGCTCGCTGATGGCGGAAAGGAACTGAGGTGTAATTGAGTGTTACAAGTTCCAGAAAGCAAGTTTATTTTTCTGTTTTTGAACAAAAAGAGTGTTATTGTAGATAATAGAGATGCACAGTAACATGCAAATTCAACTTTAAGTAGAGAGAGAAAGTAGAATCATAGAATCATAGAATCAGACAGGTTGGAAAGGACCTCTGAGATCATCAAGTCCAACCTTTGATCCACTACCATCACAGTTGCTAGACCATGGCACCAAGCGCCACATCCAGCCTCATCTTAAAAAGCTCCAGGGACGGTGAATCCACCACTTCCCTGGGCAGCCCATTCCAATGGCTGATTACCCTCACTGTAAAGAATTTCTTTCTAATATCTAACCTAAACCTCCCCTGGCACAACTTGAGGCCATGCCCTCTTGTCCTACTGCTGATTGCCTGGGAGAAAAGACCAACCCCTACCTGGCTACAACTACCTCTCAGGTAGTTGTAGAGAGTGATGAGGTCTCCCCTGAGCCTTCTCTTCTCCAAGCTAAACAACCCCAGCTCCCTCAGCCTCTCCTCATAGGACTTGTGTTCAAGTCCCTTCACCAGCCTCGTTGCTCTTCTCTGGACCCGCTCCAGCACCTCAATGTCTTTCTTGAACTGAGGGGCCCAGAACTGAACACAATACTCAAGGTGTGGCCTCACCAGCGCTGAGTACAGGGGAAGGATCACTTCCCTGCTCCTGCTGGCCACACTGTTCTTGATGCAGGCCAAGATGCCATTGGCCTTCTTGGCCACCTGGGCACACTGCTGGCTCATGTTCAGCCTCCTGTCAATCAGCACCCCCAGGTCCCTTTCTGTCTGGCTGCTCTCCAGCCACTCTGTCCCCAGCCTGTAGCGATGCAGGGGGTTGTTGTGGCCAAAGTGCAGGACCCGGCACTTGGACTTGTTGAACCTCATCCCATTGGAATCAGCCCAACTCTCCAGTCTGTTCAGGTCCCTCTGCAGAGCCCTCCTGCCTTCCAGCTGATCGACACTCCCCCCCAGCTTGGTGTCATCCGCAAATTTGCTAATGATGCACTCAATTCCCTCATCCAAATCATCAATAAAGATGTTAAACAGGACTGGTCCCAGCACTGATCCCTGGGGAACACCACTGGTGACCGGCCGCCAGTTGGATGCAGCCCCGTTCACCAGCACTCTCTGGGCCCGGCCCTCCAGCCAGTTCCTAACCCAGCACAGAGTGCCCCTGTCCAAGCCATGGGCTGCCAGTTTTTTTAGGAGAATGCTGTGGGAGACAGTGTCAAAGGCTTTGCTGAAGTCCAGATAGACTACATCAACAGCCTTTCCCTCATCCACCAGGCAGGTCACCTGATCATAGAAGGAGATCAGGTTGGTCAGACAGGACCTGCCCCTCCTAAACCCGTGCTGACTGGGTCTGATCCCTTGTCCATCCTGTAGGTGCTGTGTGATTGCACCCAGGATGATCTGCTCCATGACCTTGCCAGGCACTGAGGTCAGACTGACAGGCCTGTAGTTTCCTGGGTCCTCCTGCTGGCCCTTTTTGTGGATTTGTGTGACATTTGCCAACTTCCAATCATCTGGGACCTCCCCAGAGAGCCAGGACTGTTGGTAAATGATGGAGAGCGGCTTGGCGAGCTCTTCTGCCAGCTCCCTCATCACCCTTGGGTGGATCCCATCTGGTCCCATGGACTTGTGAGGATCCAAGTAGAAAGAGAGAGAGAGAGTAGGGAGAAAATTAACTAAAATGGATGCTGGTCTCTGCTCTAAGCTGCACTTGTGCCCAAGCTGTATATGTGTATGTATTGGGATAGTGTGTTTTTATGGGTTGAAATGGTCTACTAAAAAATATGTGGATTTTTTCAGAGATAGATCCCTGAGAAAGTTGTGCTGTTTTCATTGTAGGCTGAAGTCTTCAGAGAGAAAGCATTAAAAAAGGTATTTCTCCTCCATTTTGATCTGAATGCTATATAATTTTTTCTTCACTTTGATATAAAGCAATGAGATTATATCTCCTTCTGCACTGACCCACTGCTATTTTCTTTGTGATAGAGTGTGGGAGCAGACCCACAGTGAAAACAGCAGTGGGTCAGTTCAGGAGGAGACATCATCCCATAGCAACAGGAGTTAGTCTCTAGCCTAGAGCAAATGGGTAGTTCTTTTCCCTAAAGAGACACTTGCTTCTATGGCTGGAACACATTGTGAGATTTAAACGACACAAAACAAAACAAAACAAAACAAAAACACTTACTTAAAGAAATCTTGTGGACTGAAAAAAAATAATCTGTTCCCGTAATTGGGAACTGCAAAACATGAACACCTTCTGTGGTCACACAGCCAAGGATAAATTGCTTAAAATAACTAACAAGCAAGCAAAACCCACAGTAAAAATCTTCAGTTTAGCTTCTCTTCCTGTGTTGAGGTGAATCTTCATTTTCCTCTTATTGAGAAACTTTTATGGATTACAGTCACTTGGGCAGTGGTAAGACTGATAGAAGAGGTCAACTTGCTCATTCTCTGCAGAGCATTTAAAACTTGCCAGAGTTTCTTCACACAAGGAGTGAGCAGCTGAGACTAACAGTGAGGAAAACAGTACTGGCTGTGAAACTGTGAAAAACAGCTGGCTGATATGCCTATCGGAAGCATGGTTTTTTTCAGACAGATTACAAAGATTCCTTTAGTCTCCTTTTAGCATGAAAGAAAAAAACTCAGAAGCTTTTTCTGAATATTTATATTCACACAGAGAGACTGGAATCTGATATCCTGAAGTGGAGATCTGTTTTATTTCATTTTCCTCTTTTTATTGTGGGAAAGGTTTCTCTGGGATCTGTGAGTTTTGTGCTATAGCAGCATTGCCTACCTCCACTTGGGCTGGCTGACACTGCAGGGTGTGCTCCTCTCCACCATGTTCCTAATGCAGGAGCTGTAACAGTGCTTGCCGTGCCCACCAGCCGCTCTGGATGTGCTGCAGTCAGTCACATGTGCCGCAGCTGGTGAATCCCTGTGGCTGCTGTACTATTATTTTATCATCTTGTTATCTGCTTTCTGACCTCCCCATGATTTTCCACCATGAGGTACAGATATGTGCATGATTTTCTTGTACTTTTCCAGAAGCCTGCATTCATTTCTTGGCCCCTGTTTCACTGAGGTCATTTTATAAAGTGTTCGTATGATATCGGCAAAATGCTATTCTGACTGCAGGGCAGCGGTTTTCTGCCATAATAGAAATAATTTTGGGAAGCAGAAAAAACACTTCAGATTTCAAGTTTAATTTAAATGTCTTTCTAGTTTATAAAACAGTGACTTGAAAGTACTGGTCCTGATCTGTGTGAATACTTCTAACTCTGTGCTGGTTTAAAGGTAAACTGGCAGGAGAAATAAACCCAGCTCAAAAGAGATTAAATGTCAGAATGGCAATTTAATAACAATAATACAATAAATACAATTTTACAGATGAACAACTGGTTTTAAACCACAAAGAACCCGGCACCCTGGGGCATGAACAGAATGGTGTTCGTTGGCCCCCGTGCTGAACCCCATGTGGGCCCCCCTGAGTCCAAAAGTAAAAAGATAGGAGAAAACTTGTTGATGCTAGTGATGATTGTAGTCTGGTTAGGAGTGGTGGTCACAGCCACTGATTGAGAGTGGTGGTTGCAGCCCAGTTGAGAGTAGTGGCTGCAATCCAGCTGAGAGCAGTGGTCCCAGTCTGGTCGAGATTCTGGTCCTCCTCTGGATCCCACGAGTGGTACCAGAAGTCCCAAGAACCCAAGATTATACACGCTCAGGTTCAGGCAGCAATGCCCAGCCCCTTTCCCAGGGCAGGGAGTTCCACAGTGAGTGATTGTGAGTGCTGGGTGTGAGGACAGGAACATTCTCCTATCTCCCAGGCCTCTTAATACCCAGCTCATAGCCTGAGGGGTCAGGTGTGCTCTGGGCAGCTGCTGCAGACAGTCTATAGCTTCTGGGAAATGGCATAGAGGGTGTAAAATACACAGTTTGGGTTACACCCACACAGTGATGAACTGGTCCCAGCTGTTTTAAGTGGGACAAACTCACAGGCTCATTTGTCTATTCATTTGCCATTCCAATACTGGAGTAACTTACAAATGGTTTTGCCGTTTCAGTTTTCTCATATAAATCGCACTGTATGCAGCACAAGAACCCGTAGGCAGGCTACACAGGTCTCTGCTACAGGCAGAACTAGTTGTACATCAAGATTAGCAACACTTCTACTCATAGGCTAACTACTATTTGAAAGCCTAAAGGACCTTAAACAATTTAATTCCAGGCTCACTGAATGGCAGAGTGAGAAAACAATTTCTCAAGAGCATCACCTCTCCCACCTTTTAAAGCTAAACTTATTATATATATTATGTACAAGATATACATACATACTTAACTCCTTGAAGGGAAGCAAGATGAGAAAACTGATTCATTTTGAAGCATCGTATTTTTTCAACATTTATTACAGTCATCACTTACCTGCTCTTAAGAGCTGCTATTGCCATGTTTATGGTCTTGAAGTGTTTCTATCATGCTTTTATGTTATGCTCTAACTTTATTATGCGTGATATTTTTGGCTTAAGATTAGCAATGAAAATGTTCTTACCAGTTACCTAATAACCAGTTGTACTGCTCTAATGTGTCTCTCGCTGATGAACATGATTTATGAAAAGCAGATTCTAAGTTGGTGCCTATTTAAAATTTTCTGAGCTTTTCTATGTCCTACAGTCAGTCTTTGGTTTCCAGTGTGGCCTTTTTTTCCCTATTGATGAATTTAATTTTTTTTAATAACGATTATTCCTTTGATTAAATTGAAGATTCGTGTTTTCTTTTCTTACTAAGATTTTAGCTAATCAGGTAGGCTATAACTTCTGCCTAATTATTCTTTATGCCTAATTAAAGATCTTTACTTTGAAAGACTTTAGACTGCCATGCATGGCTGCTTCCCATTCTCTTCCTAATAATCCCTTTATAGTACTCAATAAGGTTCATTTCAGCTCATGATCTTCATCATTGCTTTAGACTTACAGTCAAGTGTGTGTGCATGTATCTGAAAAATAAGAATTGCAATGCAACACTGAAGAAGCAGCATCCTGTTAAAAGGCCTCTCCAGCTGTGTCCCATTTTTCACAGCAGTTGCAATCCCAAGATCATCCATAATGAATGAGTCTAACACAAAGATAAGGCTAAAGAGTGGGTTTGATTCTCCAGCTACTGTCTTTTGTGAAACTGGTTGTGTTGAACACAGGGTGTGAAGCATAAGGCTGCCTATGTAGTTTGTATGCTTTGCTCTGTGTGTTGCAATAGCACTAGACTAAAATAATTTGGCACAAAGAACTCCAGAGTGCACCATGTCTCCTTAGAAAAAATGAAGGGGAACAGGAATAATTTTCAGTATAGATTCCTGGAGATGGGCATAACTGACTATGTGCCAGATGATACAGAGATTATAGAGGTCTTTGAAATGCCGCTGCACTAGTCTGCATACCTTTCCCAGTCTGGTGTCCTGAAGTGCATTATTTTTATTTGCTACTTTCTGGCTTTCACAGATAAAAAGTGTAACAATTACTGCTATTGCAAATAAAAAAAGATATGTTGTTCATCTATGTGCTCCACTTGTGCTGTGCTTGCTCCACTTGCGTTGCACTGCTCTTGAAGAGGCGTAATTGCCTCTGAATAAGGTGTTACATGATGATTCCCCCACCCCACCCCCTGCCTCCGCCATTCAGCATTCAACTATGCAAAAGATTACTCAAAGTGGTCATATGATTTACAGCTTTCATCCGCCTCCGTGAAATGATGGTGTCTCATACTGAACGGTTATTCTCTGTGTCATGGAGAGAATGTTGCACTTTATCCATAAGAGACAAGCAACAATATACCTGATGGATCTAAAATAGTGAGTTAACAGAGTTCAATGGCAAATGTGACAGATTTGATGGTAAGGTGTGCCTGATTATTTACTACAGAGAGAACAGGTTCAGATAGAATTGTGAGGGAGATCCTCCTGTTGGGTCATGGTATCTAGACAAGATCACCTTGCATACCAAATGTCTTCTCAGAAAGGAGTTTAGGTACGGCTGGATCCAGACATAGTCTCAGACTTGGTCAACAGTTTATGTCTAAAAGATTATATGGGTACAATCAATCCTTTGTATTGCTCACCTGAGATTTCAAAGTTTAGCATGTGGTTAATCACTTACTGAGAATTTGCTGCCACAGGGAATCTTTCAGCCATGAGCAATAACCTTGAGAGGTGTTTCTTCACTAGTGGAGGTCCTGTCTTTCAGCCAGCTGCATGCAGGAGAGCTCACCAGGCCTATGTGGAGCTCTCTGAAAAGTACATTGAGTGTTAAACTCCTACTAACATAGGAGTTGTCTAACATAGCATTAATATAACTGATCTGAGTCTTGCCAGAGAGACTTGCATTTGCAGTTTGTACTATGAAGTTTCATTGTATACCAAGTTCAACTAGTTCCAGTTGTGCATTTTCAGTGAATGCTTTTTGCGTATGTCTGGGAAGGAGCTCACCAGCAGTGATCTCTCTCAGAGGATGATCTTTGAAGAAATCAGAGGAGACTTGTCAGGGCTAATGCTCACTTTCCTGTAAGATTCACGCACATTCAGACTGTTTTACATTGCAGTCTTTGAAACTTCTAGTCTCTCTCAGTTGAATAGATTCTCCTCATAGCATTGTACAAAATGCCAGAGTTGAGTCCTTGGACAGATAAATAAAAAATTATGGTAATGCAAACCTGTTAACATTAATAGAATTGAGAAATATGCTTCAGTGAATCACAGTGGCACACAGATATTATACCAAATTATCACAATATCACTCTGAATTCCTATTTTGCAGTACAAAGTGACTGGTGAATAGCATATTTTGCATTTTTTTAATACCTAAACAGATTCTTCTCAGTCAAATGGTAAAATGCAAAACTAGTAATAATAGAAACCAGGAGATTTTTTTCTTTTATGTAAAGAAATAATTTAGCCAAAGAACTTTAATTTTCCATTTACAGTAAATCTATAATTTTTTTATATTGCAAAAGGAAGTGTTTATATGGGACTCTAAACCTCATATGCCAGAGTGTAATCTTCTTTTTGGTGAATGCAGAGTACCAGTACCATTAAGTTAAAATAAAATGCGTTTCTAATAAAAAACACGTATTCCTTTAACACAACATTATGATAATTAAAGTTAATTGTGCCTGGTATGCATAGTTTCTTAAGAAAAATAGTATGTAATTTCATTATGGGGAAAGAATTTTATGTACTGTGATTTCATTACAGGCAAAGAATTATCAGCACTCAATGATCACTGCAGTTACATATTTGACAGAATGTTCAATTCTGTTTTTCTCACATGAAAATCATAATTTTGATCTCAGTGGTGAGATGGAGCGGTCTGTTACTATGGGTCTTTCTGAAATTGTTCCTCTCCTGCTCCTAGGCTGTTGGAACTCTAAATGGTTGGTATTAAAATTGTGTGGATAGGTCAAGGAATAGTTTATTTGTCAATATTTGTCTAGATTCTTAATAAAGTTGCAAAGCTTGCTGCTGACTCTCATTGATGCTCAATGTTAGTTTCTTGTACTCTGGTGAGTTGCAAAGACACTGTTTCTTTTAAAGCATGTTTTAAAGTAGAAGTATATGGTTCAATAAAAGGACATGTTATTTCAGGCAACAAAAAAGGGACCTCCAATGAACAGGTCATGTTGACATTTTTGAAGCGTATGTTCTAAATGCAAGCTTTTCTTCAATAAGTATCACCTTTCCAAAATAATAGAGCTTTTCGCTTGAACAGTAAATAATTTCCATTTGAATTATTTTATGTCTGATATATAGACACTGCTGGAACAATGTACAAATAAACTATTCCATGGGATGCTCAAGTTGATGAAAGCTCATCTTGTCATGATGAACTAGTCTGACTCTTTTGAAAGTGTTTCTTTTGATGGAATTCTTCCCTTTTGATGGAAATGATTTTGCGGACTTAATTTTTCTTTCCTCTCCCCCATTTCTTTCTCAGCTTTGACTGTGACTTTCAGCTGGAAGATTGCATCCTAACCTTAATTCTTTAACAAGAAGTGCAAAAATTCCCTAAAGCCTCTCACTGACTCTAGTGCAAGTGAGGAACCCTAGTTTGGGGGTATTCAACATCAGAATAGATGACGTGGAACATCATCCGTGTAAATCTGTTTGCAAAAGCAGAATTTGAAAGGATTTTTCTGTTGATATATAAGAAGACATTGCACTGGGCAGGAATAGTCTCTAAAAATTTTTTCATATTTTCTTGATACCCTTCCTACATAAATGTAAATTTATGAATGCTGTTGTTTATGAACTTACTCACCCATTTTTTTAGATCAGCTAATCATACTTATATAATACTTTGCTTATCCAGTTACAGTGGGTCATTGTGGAAGGTCTCCAGTGTTTAATACTGACAGCTAGACAGTCATATCCCTGAGTCCAGTGGAGGCAGGGTAAGTTAAGAACCTGAAAGACCAGCCTGTCAATCTTTCCTTCAGTTATTCAGGTGAGATTTGTGACACTGTCAAACAAACATGAGCTCTCGGTGGGGGAAAATAATTTTTTGTCTCTGATGTCTCATTATGTAAAAGATAAATAATTTAAAGTAAGGAAAAATCCAGCTTTAACAAGTCCGGTTCATTCTCTCTTGTTTGGTTTGTCTGGTCGGGGGTTTTTTTGTTTGGTTTTGGTTTTGGTTTTTTGTTTGTTTTGGTTTTGTTGTTGTGGTTTTGTTGTTGTTGTTTTGTTGTAAATGATTGGGTTTTGTTTGGGTTTTTGTTTATTTGGTTTTGGTTGTGTCCCCCCTACCAATAGGAAAAAAGGCATTTACAAGTACCTGTTTACACACAGCTTTTGGAAGCGAATAACTAATTTATCTGTTTATACCTCAATCACTCTTATTTCAGAGTTCTTATTTTAAAGGACACAATAGAAAGGTAATAGAAGACAGAGAGATTGAATTGATTTGCTGGGAATGAAGCATGCAGCAGAATTAGTGTAACATTTTCATATCAGTATTCATGCTGCAGGGGTAAGCAAGGTAAATGGTTAGCTGTTATTAATAAATGCAGAAGTTGCACAGTCCATATGTTTATGTCAAAGAAAAAAATCCACTTTTATTTAAAATTAAAAAATATTTGCATACGTGGAGGATCATTTGAGATAAATAGATTTAATATTTATGCAAGTACACTTCAAATGCTGTTGATGATATGTGATAAATACTTTTAATATAAAAAAACCCTTTTGTTTTGTAGCCACTGTAAGGGGAAAAAAAAAGCCTTTCACAATTTTTTATGTTTCTTCTAAGATTATAGAATGATGACTATGTTAATAAGTCAAGAGCAAACAAAATTAAATGTTTACCAAAAAAAGCCTTTTGGGGAAGATTGTGTACTGTAGCCAAATTCAGACTGTCAGTTTCTGCCTCAGTTCATGCCTGTGGCTCATAGAGGAAACTATATTCTTTTCTGCTGGGTAGTCAGGTTCTTGTTTTTCTTTTTTTTTTTTCTCTAGTTTCCAGACGCCAGAGAGTAAGCACAAGAATAAAGAATAAAGCAGACTGAAAACTCACTAGTAAGTTAAAGAAAAAAGGAAAATTTCAAGCTAGAATAGTTGTGGGGAGCTAAAGATGTGAAACATCTGTGAAAGAGCAAGAGAGAGGAAAAAGAACAAGGATAACCATGCTGGGTATGTACGGAGTAGTGTGTAACTAAGATGGATTTTCAGACTGCTCCCATCTCACCAAACTGGTGAGAAGATGCAGGAGCTGAGGGTAAATCCAGGACTTAGAAGTAATCCATCTGCCTGGAGAGGGAAGCCCCTGCCTTGTTCTCCCGGCCACGTGGCATCCAGAGCTCCCAGCAGGGAACACAGAGACCACCCCAGGAGACACGCAGGAGGCGAGCAGGGAGCAAGAGACTGATCCGAGAGCAGGAACAAGAGAGACTTTATTTGCATAGGGCTTAGTATTTAAGGGTTTGGGGAAAATTAGCATACCTCCAATCATGAAGCTAGGGGGTCTTAGACCCCCGCCCACAGGGGCCAGGTTTCACAGCCAATGGGGAAGGGTTACAAGGGTCAAATATACATAGCAGTGGTCTAAGGGGATTTTGGGAAACAGAGTCTCAGGGTTAGGAGAACTTATTCATACAGTGTTA
This sequence comes from Pachyramphus minor, assembly GCA_013397135.1. Taxonomy (NCBI): domain Eukaryota; kingdom Metazoa; phylum Chordata; class Aves; order Passeriformes; family Tyrannidae; genus Pachyramphus; species Pachyramphus minor. The sequence goes on from VYXB01006052.1 coordinate 51,310, forward strand.
CAGTCAGTTTGTACAACAGGTTTGCTAATCCCTTTATCAGTTTCAGAAGTCCATCCTTGAAAGGACTTCTTCCTCTTCTCATATTGTTGGTCAATTGCTACAAGAAGATTAGTGTTCCATACTTTAATCCTAGAGGTGTTACACCAGTGAGGGCTACCCTGAATGAAGAGATGAATCCTGGAAGGAAATTCTGTCCATCTCAATTGTATCTGCTGGGAAAAATAACAGAAATGACTGCCCTACGAGATGCCATTTCTCTGGTGCTCCCTTTATAGCCCACATAAACTCAAGATACAAATAAGAGCATCAGTAATGAAAATTGCCCATTTCTTGTGACTACAAAAATGAATTAATGACAAAATCTGCAAGGAAAGAAGAAGGAGAGAAGATAATGGCAGCAGAAAGGCGGGAGAAATAAAACAGTGTTCTTGACTACTAAGTATTTGCACACTGGTGGAAAGCTAGTGACACATGCTATCTATGTGGTCCTTGCTTTTCATTCCTCATGACAGGCAAGAAGGAATATTTGGTTAAGTTTGCATTTTTATGAACTCTTTATTTTTTTAGAAAAAAGTTGATGAAACCAAGTCAACTGTAATTTTTTGCCATTATATGATTTTTACTATGGTTAAAGTAAGACTTCCTCTTGTTGTACTTCCAGAATAATGGAACTCTTTCATTACATTATATTTTTGTAAAGAAAGAGAAACATAAGTTACTTTTAGTACACTTTACACTAATGCATAAGACTAGCTCATTCTAGCTCTGTAACTATCTGGTTTTGGTGGTTTTTTGTTGTTGTTGTTTTTTGGGGGTTTTGGGGTTTTTTTAGTAAGTTCTGCTGTGAACAAATAAAAAAAACATGCATCACAATAAAACTACTTTTGTCGTCATGACTGGGAACCTTCCTTGTGATTATTTTTGCCATTTAGTGCCATTAACAGAGCAGAGACTTCTGGCAAACGATGATGTTCAGCATTGTTGCATTTCCTTTTGGAAGCTCTTTGTACTTTAGGAAGATCTTAGTGTTGTGAGAACGGTTCTGAGTCACACTTCTCACCATGAAAGGAAATTAAAAAATATCTTCCTGTTGCTGATCTCAGACGCTGTCGTTCTCTTGCTGATAGAATGAGGCATAATTGTCTTGGGATTTGCTGACTTTGTTGGTCAGCATTGACTTTGTATGAGTGCTGTCAGCAGCAAAACAGTTTTGTTTGGTTTTTTTTCTCCTCTGCTTGTTTAGGATTCATGTGGACTTTGCACTAGAAGCCTGTAGGGTCTTACAGTGTGTATAAGGTTGAAATGGTGCTCCCATTTCAAACGATTTATGATAAAAATGCTTATAGAATTCCAGGAGAAAACGCAGGTCCACATGAATGTACTGAATATATTCAACTGGATATGTGATACAATATTTACCATAAATCACTACCTTCTAAACTTCATGCCATGTGTCTCAAGGGGAGGAACATTCAAAAGTGAGCCAAACAGAAGAACTGCTGAACTGGAAACCTGTTGGTTGTCCAAGTTTCCTGAGTGTATGATCTTTTCTGTTTAGCCTGGAAATGTGCCCAAATAGCTGGCTCAGACCACTGCCCTGTGAAATCGCTAATACCACCTTTGTATCCTGACAGATAGCCTTTGCAATATGCTCCTGTTTAGCTATAAGTCTTCCCCATTTCTACTGGCAGCGAATTTTACACAGCCATATGGATGCACTTTTTTGCAGTCATGTCAACTCTGTAACATAGTCTAAATAATGTTTAACAAACACACTGACTCTATTGCAGAAGAATGTTAGAAGTGGATTTTTTTTTCACTTCTTTTTTTCTTTTTTGGCCTTTTTTTTCTTGAGTCTGTGTCCAGCAGCCTGTGTGATTTGTGACAGAACCATTGATCAGGAGTAGGAAAGCATGGCTATATCACTTGGACATATAGCCTACTGAAAACACGTTTCTTCTTCTGGAATTCTGTATTTTTGATATATTTATGCCCTTTGGGTTTTTGCATGCTCTGCTTTTATATTTTTACAAGTTCTTTGAACCAGTATATAGCTCTTCAAAAAATTAATGAGAATAATTCGCCTTTTGGTACCTACACAGAATAAAAGAGTGGTGAAGAAACAAGTATTAAAAGCTACGTTTAGACATCTCTTCCCTACTTAGCTCCACAAAGGTGAATGTTTTCCCTTCAGTTGCCATGAAATTTTACCCGCATTTACAGAAACTGAACAACTGCATTTGTAGAGAAATGGAACAATTCTTTGAGGTCATAAACAACACAAGAAATTTTTTGTTTGGTTGGGTTTTTTTGGTCAAGATTTATTTTCTCTGAGGTTGACATCAGTGCAGTCTAACAAGTGAAAAAGCACAGATCATCTGTGTGTTGAAATGTCGAGGTACCTTGAGCATTAACTCTAAGCGTAGCCCTGTCCCTGCTCTGCACAACAGCTGTTACCTTCTGCTGTAGTTAGGTCTCATTTGAGCACATCTGCATAATTTTCAGTCATCAGTACATTCATCCAAAATGAAAGACATAGGGAACACAATACAAAGTGTAGATTTTATAGGAGGTCAAATTCTACAATTTTTCTGTTCTTCAGTAAAGGAGGTTCCTGTATCACCTAGAGAACCCTTTCAGAATAAATTACCTGGTGACAGTTATGCCTATATACAGCAACTTTCATCTGTTTTTATGTTTAATGAAATGATTGAAAGCAATACCTGAGGAAGGGTCTAAAGATGTTTCTTTTGCTCTTCTTTTGCCCTTCTAAGGAATTCACAAACAAAAAAGCAATATGCCTTAACTCTGTGTGTCTTCATTTATGCAATACTTATAGTCAGAATACCGTTATTTGTCTGGAAAATATTTGCAGAAGCAACTGTAATTATGCGGTGGAAAGAAAATATTAATGCAATCAGACTGCTGATCTCCTGGCTCCATCATGTCCATAATCCTTGTGTCATATTGGTACTGAAGCTAATGAGAGTTAGGCGTGGGAAATGGCATGGAGAGCCTCTCTTGCAAGGTGAGGTTCATTATACCAGCCATCCCAACCCTGTGCTTTTGCCCTCACTTTTGATTGTGATTAGGGATTCATAAAGTAAATGAATGAGGTTTCAATATATAAAGGAAATATTTTACCTATGTATTTCTGCAGAAAACATATTAATAGAAGAAAAGAAATTATCTGTAAAAAACTGTAGCAGTTTGGAAAGAGACCATACCAAATGACACTTAGAGGAAAGGAACAAGCAAGCCATGATCTAACCAAATCATAATATTCAGTCACATCCAAAGGAAGTAAATTGGAAGGAAAGACCTTTTTTTTTTTCCTGATATGGATGGACCTTATAGTATTAAATGAAGTGTGAAAACTCCAAGATGCACTGAAACAGAGAAAATCTTATGGCAGCATGTTAGGGATTCAAATCCTTTCTGGTGTGTAGAGCAGCACAGGTAAGGCACATGGTGACTGAAGATGTAGCACACAGATGTGATCAGGAGATGCAGTGATATATGATGTGGAACAGGCATAAATAATGGTAAGAAGAAGAAATAAGCAGCTATAATAACATGAGGGTCCATTGGATGTCTCTGTTGTTCTGTTTCAATGAAACAGATTCTCTGTCTTGGAGATTCAGTGCAGTAATTCTGGCATATAGATTTAGGGTGTTCTGAGTTCTCAGCAAATAACTTATTTTATGGGACAATGCCAGTAAAAACTAGACTGAAAACTGTCCAAATGGCTGCTATAGGATTTTCAGTTTTAGTCAGTGAGATGTTAGGATCCTGGGTGCCCATCAGACCTCAATGATTCTGAGTAATAAGTATAATAATAACATCAGAATTTAATTAAAACTAAAGGTTGGTAATTTTCTGAAGAAATGCTCTTTTATAATGAAAAAAATGTTTGGTAAAAAAAAAGGTCTCAGCTGTTTAACTAATCTGAAATATTTGTTCTCAAGAGTCTGGTTTCCGGTGAATAAGTTGTTTATAGGGAAAAAAATAAAATGATTAGTCAGTTCCCCAAATTCAGAACTCCAGAGGGATTTTCTAGGGTGTTTCAGGGAAGTATTTGAGAGAAAATCATAAATTCATCTGTCATAGGGTTTAGCTGATGCTTCTGCCAGAAATAGCAGTGAATAATTGTCTCTTTTGCCTTAGTACTATGAATAGGAAAACAGCTTTGATAGCGTAGTATTGATGTGGGCTACTCTGGCTGAGGAAAGGACAGCCACTACTGCCTCTATCTTTGCTGCAGAAAAGGCAACAGGAGAAGGGAGTAAAGATCAAGTTTGATTTATCTAGGCTGTGTTAGAAATCGGATCTTCAGTCTGTAATCCTATGTCGTTGCTTATCGTTATAATTTCTCTGATTTATTTTCTATTTAAAATGCTTTTTGTAATGCTGTTTCAAATAGGAACTTGCTGTAAACCCTTGGGACTTATTTCAAAAAAACTGTTCTGCTGTGTGAGGTGGGAACAGTTGGAAGTTGGGAGTCACTGATTTGGAAGCTGCACCTGTGCCTTTGGGATGTGCTCTAACCCTGCTCGAAATAATTAGTCTGTCTGTCCTCTTTGCAGTTTCTTCCATAAGAAATGTCAACTTCATCAACTAAGTGGGAGTCCTTCAGTAGCTGATAGTTTTAAAATACAAAGAGGGTTTATAACAGTATTCAGCATGTCAGCCCTGTGCTGTGTGGGGAACCGCTGACAGTGCAAACTCCAAAAGACAGAATTTGTTTAGGCAGTGGTTTCATGTAACCTCTAGAAAGAGCTGCAAGTTCTTCTGAAATCCATGAGCTTTTGATTATAAAAATGTCTCTGTACAGGCTGGGTGTTTAGCTATAAATCAAAATAAATTTAAAAACCCAACCAAACTCCAAAAAACCACAGATTGCAATCACTTAAAGTGTTTCCAACACTTAACATAGATTTTATGGGATTTAAGTTAATTCCTGTGCTTAAAATTGTTCACACTAACAGAGCCTTGGAAAAGCTTTGGAAGAACCTTTTAAAAGCACTGGATATACTGTTACCTGTTTGTCTCTGTACAGCTCTTGGAACAACTAAATAAATTTCTATAACCCTCTGGGAAATAGGAAAATGTTTTTATTGAACTTCTGAGGGCAAGCAGAGATAAAACAACATGCAGTTTTCCTGTCTTCTCTGGATATAAGTATTTAGTAACACAGAATAGAATAGTCTGTGTTTCCTATTATTTCTCTGGATGAAGTTAGCCATTCGTCTTTTGTTTATAAAGTACTACACAGTTCCCATAACAGGAAAGAACGAATTTTAAAAGTAATATACATTTCAAAGGAAGTATGGATTACAGCCAATTGTCTTAACAAGCACAGAGAGAAAGAAAACCCTCTAATGCTGAAACAACACTGCTGATTCAATACTAAATAGAGACGAATAAGAAATTTGCATATGAACTCTATTTGAGAAGGTAGATGAAAAAAATTCTACTTTACATTGCAAATAATTTTTGATAAAGTGCAGAAATAGAGGATTTCATAAAACCATATTAACTCTGCCAAAATATCATTGTAACATGGAGAAATAAGTGAATGATGAAGAGAGAGAAGATGAAAGAGAAATATTACCATAACTTATTGCCTAAATAATGATTCTTAATCTTCCCCTTCAAAGCCACCAGGACTTCTCATATGGATCCAAAGGGCATGTTGTCTCCATTTCCAAGCTGCCATCAAATCTCAGTGTCTTTCTCTCAGTGTCTATCTCCCATCAAATCTCAGTGTCTTTCTTCCAGTGTCTTTCTCCTAAATATTTAACATCAGAAAAAGAAATTACTTCTTTCTAGCTGTTTGGGTGGTTTTTTGTTTTTGTTTTTTGGTCTGAGGTGAAATCAATCACTTTGTTTAGTCTGTGGAACTTCACTGATGGCAGACGAGGCCTGTGCCTTTGCTTCTAAATACAAACCTTGTCTTGCTTGGATGTGGTGGTTACCATGGAAATAGTGTGATGCAATATCTCCTTTTCTTTTCATGGCAGAGAGTTAAAACCCAGGTTTCTGAAATGAGAGTTCAGAAAGAGAAAAAAAATTACATTGAATAGTTGGATAATAGTGGATAACTGTATTAAGTAGCTGGGGGTTTATTATGTCAGAGTTTTGTTTTCTGTTTTCTTCAACAGAAGACAACTGATTTCTCTGTGAGTTGGCGTTATTCAGCTTGAAAATCAAAACTATGATTTGTTGCCATATGACCTCTTGCCTTACATCAGTAAGAAGTGACACTTTCAGGGGTGTCAGTGGGTTTTATCTCAGTACTCTTTATCACTGAAGAGTCTTAAGTTTTATCTGTTTACTAGAGGTGTTTGTTAGGCCATGGTGGGTACGGTGCTGCAGCCGGACTGTGTGGTTTTCAGGAACTCATCTATAATCCTGTTCAGAGGTCAAGTAGAACAATGCTTCCTGTACACACAATCCAATCCACTATACACTTCTATGTATAAATCTATATTTATGTATCTCCAAGATAAACCTTAGTATGTCCAAGTAGAATAGAGTGACTTAATAACGTGAGAGTAAATGCTGTCCATAGTGGAACGTATAAGGTTCCACTATGCATGAACATAATCTAAAATATGAAAATGCATGAACACAATCTAAAATACACAACCCCCAAAATTCTGAATAGATCTGTTCTGCTATGCTGGACAACCCCATACAGTAATAAATATTCTGTGCATTTTGATCAAACGTACATAATGGTTACTTGGGAAAGCAAATGTTTCTTCTTCTCCCCCAGCTTTATATGCTGAGCATGATGCCATACGGGATGGAATATGCTTGTGGTCAATTGGTGTCAGTTGTCTCAGCTATGTTCCCTCCCAACTCCTCCTGCCCCACAGCACCCTTGTGGTGGGGTGGGGTGAGGAGCAGAAAAGGCCTTGACCCTGTATGGAGCACTGCTCAACAACAACTAAAATATCCCTGTATTATCAACACTAGTTTGGTCACAGATCCAAAATAGAATGCCATAAAAACTACTGTGAAGTAAAAGAACTGTCTCCTAGGCCAAATTCATACAACCAGATAAACTAGAACTCAGAACTAAAACTGAAACCATCCATACAAGTAACTGATTTAGACCTTAATGATAGTGCTATTACAAAGCAAATTTAAAGCTAATGAAATTGCAGCATTAAGGAGCAGAAAATCATTAAATTAACAAGAACTCAAAAAAACTAACCTTTTTAATGGCTACTAAAAAAAATAGAGAAAAAAAATCAGTCCTTGAATCAGCCTGCACTCAGTATTTCTACAGGAGAACAATGTGCTTTTGAAGAACTCAGAAATGGGTCCTATATATACTTTACATAAAAACATTATGTGCAAATACTTAGATCACTCTAATCAGTATTCATTTCTAAGATGCATTCCCATGCATTTCTATATTAAGGCAAAAAATAATCTTGATATCTAGCAAATGTTTTGTTGTAATATTCAAGTATACCTTAGAAATACAGAAAAAAAGAAAGTATTATGAAGCAGGTTTATTTAATTAAAAATAAATAAAAAAAAAGAACAAGATGAAGAAGAAAAAATGCTATGTGCAATAGAATTGCAGATTCCTAAGAACCTGACCTTTTTGGAAATAAAGAAATTATTCCTTAAATAGGATGAAATTTCTGAAAGAAACAGTTGCATGATAAAAGCATCCTCTGTTTGTGTTTACCTCTGTCCTTGGGTCTGATTTTTAGAACTATTCACTACCTCTAATGAAATCTGGTAGGTGCAGGTCAATTTACTTGAACTTGCAGGTGATGTAAGAACTCAGAACTGCAGGGTATGGTTGTTCCTGTTGATTATGATTTGAAAAAAAAAGAGAATAGCTGAAAGTTTCACAGGATGATATGGATTTGCTGTGGAAACAAAAGAGCAGAATGCTGTGAAAGGGTTTAGTAGATACCAGCACTACCCAATACCTTTAACTCTTTAGTTTATTTCTTTCCTATTTCTTTCCAATTCATATTTTGCTATTATGTAAACTAGATTTTTCAGGAATTACATATTAACTCTTTAATTTCAGTTGTAGAAAGGCTCATTCATTTTTACAAACTCAATCTGAGTCCTGATTTTTATTCAAAGGATAAGAATTATCAAGAGTCTTGGTGTGATTTCTTTGCTCCCTCACAAAGCTATGGACTGATAAAAAGTAATGTATTTCAACTAAATTATTCATGTAGTCAATATCTCTCTTCAATGCAGTAATCGCTAACTTGCTGACAAGCAGCTAGTTGCTACCAAAGAACTACTAAAAAAAAAATCAAATCTTGTGGTAAGAAGGATTTTGTTACATTATCTAATGTTTGGTTTACACACCTGAACAAAATTGTGACATCCCAGGAGCTTATCTTTTAATCTGCAGTTGACATACCTTCTTTGTTCTGTTTGATGCTAACATCTGTGAAGATGGCATAACTTTTTCATTGATTCTTAGAGATTTTTTGGCAATAATAAAGTATTGGCAATCATGACTTTTAATTCTAACCAAAGGCTACTTTACCTGATTTAAGACTTTTCTAGATCTTTTTAAATACTTTAGTGGCCAGGCATCTAGAATTGAACTGTCGTTTGGACTGTGGCTTTAATTTATAATGTGAAATTGTTATAATCTCTGGAAGTCTGTGGTTCTTCCTATTTCAGTTTTCTCAACATCAGGACAGTGATTTCTTCCATCACAGGCAAAGCCTGCCCCACATTTTTTGGTGTTAATTAGTGTGGTGATTCACTGACTGTCTCCATAGATGTCTCAGTTTAATGAGACTGAAGTGGTTTGCTAAGGAAGGCAAAAACCAAAACTCCTCTCTGTAAGCAAATTGTGAATCTGAAATTAAGAGGCTCCAATTGAGAGAAAAATGTGGAGAAAGGAAAACAATATCAGCCCTTTATTAAAGGATTATATAAGTGTTGGCAGAACAACAAAAAAAAAGACTCAAAGGAACAACTGAAGGATAATCCTATACCCAAAAACTCCCTTTTGACCAAAGTAACTAGTTCAGTTTGTGCTTTTTGACGCAATTCTACCACCGTCAGCAGGGGGTGCTCTTGGATCTATGGAGGTGCAGTGCCTACGATGCTCAGGGTTGGTCAGCAGGGGGCGCTGTTGGGTCCAGCAGGCACCTTGTGAGTCCTCCCTGGGTGGGCGGTGGGACCAGGAATGGAGAGGGCGAAGAAGGGGCTTCTCTCAGGAAAGCTCACATTGTCTGTGGCTGGCGGCGTGTCGTTCCCTCTCCCCTTGATGTGCACCAAAAAAAAAAGGACCGCTGCCAAAATATGGGAGTGGAGGAGGGAAAAAAGATGACCTCCTTTGCAGGACAATTCCTCTCTGACGAAGTCGAAAGCAGGTCTGGTCTGGGGCAGAGACAAGGTGCAGGCAAACAGGGGCCAGCAAAAATAAAACAGGTTCCAGCAGCCAAAACAGCAAGATAAAGAAAAGCCTCTGAGCTCTTCCCCACACCTCTGGTTGCATCTGGCAACCAGAAAAAAGCATCCAGTTTTCCCAGACAGGGAAGAAAAAAACTTCTTTGCCCTTCCCCCAGAGACAAATCCAGGCCATCAGCTTGGAATACCACTCAGCCTCCCTCCCTCAGAGGGGCAGGGGGAAGGGAGAAAAATTCTAAACTAAGTTCCTTTTTTTCATTAAACCTATGACAGTAGATGAACAAAACTTGCCTTACCACTTGGAATACCAAGTACCATGAGTTAGCATGGAACCTTTGGGAGGAACTTCTGAAACTTTTTGTGTGTAATTTGCTGTATTTCTAGCCATTTCTACATCAGAAGACACTGGTAGGTTAGCAATTCTCAGTATCCTTATCCTTGAGAAGTCATAACTTTGTCTTGTATCCACTACTCCATTCCTTTCTCTGAAGTATGATCTAAATCCTATTCTTAAACTCTTAAATGTCTAATATATGTTATATGTCTTATATGTGTTATCTGAATTCCTCTTGAAACCATTAGTTTTTACCTGACAGTTGTTTAGGAGCCTAAGTCATCCTTCAAAAAGACAGTGTTCTTGAAAATGATTGAAATTAATCAGGGTCACATGCCGACACAATTAAGCTCCTGCCTCTAAGGACACCTTTTATGTCTAAATGGAATTTCAGCACTTAGGTCCTTTTGATAGTGTTGACCATAAAGTTTCTCTGAGTCTTTCAGGTTTTGCTGTCAGCTGACCAGAAAACTGAATAGTAAACTGTTTCAGAATGCATAATTTTTTTTCTACTCTAGCCTTTTTTTTCCTTCTTGTACCTATTTTTCACACATTATTCATACACAGCATGATATTTCCTCCTTCTGTTGGCATGAACATTTCCACCTCATTTAGGATCTCATAAATGCATTAGGCAGGGATATGCAAAGAAAATAGATATGAGACAGAATATAAATTATTTCTGGGACTGGCACAGAGAAGAATGTGAAGAAACTGGCCTGAAACAATCGTGAATTTGAGGGAGGAACAGAACAAACTAAACTTACAGAGTCACAGATTATTCTAATTTGGAAGGGACTCACAAGGATCATTGTGTCCAACTCAACTTACATAGTAACCTTGCTGAAATATGTCTATGCATAGGCAAATTATACTGAGTATCCCATCTTGGTAATACTGAAAAGAAACAATCCAGAAATATGACTCCAGATTTTAATTTTTAGCCATATTCCATTTGAAGTATATTTTTATCTAAAATATATTCTTGAAAATTTGCTATGAGGCTGCAACCTTGCTTTTCCTACTCATTTGTATCTATGGTCATTTTCCTTTTTGCAATTTTACATTTTTGTCTGGCACACAAAATATATGGAGCAACTTTCCAGAATACCAGTTTTGCCCTTTCAAGGGAGGAGACAAAAAAGCTCAGTAAAATTTCCTCATAGCTTCTTTGTCTAGTCATTCAGTTTCTAGGGTGTGTTAAATATTGCATTGAAGTAACTACCCGTGTTTGTAACTCAGATTGTGACAGTATGTGCTTCTGAAGATTTTTCATTCAGTTTGAATCTTTTTAAAGATATTTTGTGATTGTATTCCTTCTCTGCACAAGAAGAAGAAAAACCATTTGCATTGCATTTCTTTAGGCATGCTTCTGAACTTTGGAAATACCTATTTCAGGAATCAACATGCTTTGCTGAATCATTAGAAATGCATTTTTAATTGCTTCTTGTGCTTTAACTTCATGTTACTATTTTAATTTTTCTGATTTTAGAGATTTTTAGGCCTTTATATTTATGGAGAAAAATAAAGACCTGTTGAAATAATCCTTTAAGTACATATTTCTCAATACTTTTCTGATAAAATGGATCACAGTCAAATTTAAATTTTGAAATAGAGTAACTGCTAGCTTGCTTCTAGTATATTGTTTTAGATACAAGTGTAATTGTTGACTGGGGGAGCCTGCCCGCGTGGTACCACGGGAGTCCACCCATGCGGCGCGGGCCTCCCGAGAGGCGTCAGGAGAACTTCAGAGAGAGCTTCGGAGCAAATGGAGAGAGGTTTGCCAGTCCAATTTGGGGGATTGGGGGAGGAGGAGAGGAACGGTCTGGCGAGAAGGGGGGCAAGGGGGGGGCAGTCCCGTGGTNCGTGGTGGCATGGTGGGCGGAGGGTGGGTTTGTCGTGTGTGGTGGGTTGTTGTGTTTTTTGTTTGTTGTTGTTGGTTTGGGGTTTTTTTCCCCGGGGGCAGGGAGGGGTATATTCAGGCTCAGACTGGGCTGTGTGGGGACGTCTTATCTGTGTGCCTGCCCTGCCTGGGGGCATGTCTGGGATCCCTTGTTTTCCTACATTGTCCCACCAAGGTGATAATGTGCTGTACCTGGCTCACCCCTGGCATCTGTCCAGGAACAGTTTGTTTTGGCTCACCTGTGGCCACGCTTCAGGAACACTTTGTTTCAGTATTCCATTATCTTGGTACGGTACTTAAAGCAAGAGATTGTCCCTCGGTTTGAGTATAGGTG
>VYXB01006053.1:0-11186 GCA_013397135.1 Pachyramphus minor
CTGGCCTGGATCAGGAACAGTGTCGCCAGAAGGACCAGGGAAGTGTTTCTTCCCCTGTAGTCAGTGCTGGTGAGGCCACACCTGGAATACTGTGTCCAGTTCTGGGCCCCTCAGTTCAGGAAGGACATTGAGGTGCTGGAGCAGGTCCAGAGAAGAGCAACCAGGCTGGTGAAGGGACTTGAACACAAGTCCAATGAGGAGAGGCTGAGGCAGCTGGGGTTGTTTAGCCTGGAGAAGAGGTGGTTCCCTGAAAGGAGGTTGTAGCCAGGTGGGGTTGGTCTCTTCTCCCCAGGCAACTATCAGTTTGACAAGAGGGTATGGTCTCAAGCTCTGCCAGGGGAGTTTTAGGCTAGATATTAGGAAGAAATTCTTTGCAGAGAGAGTAATCAGACATTGGAATGGGCTGCCCAGGGAGGTGGTGTATTCTCCGTCCCTGGAGGTATTCAAGAAGAGATTGGATGAGGCACTTAGTGCCATAGTCTAATAACCACGGTGGTAGTGGATCAAGGGTTGGACTTGATGATCTCAGAGGTCCTTTCCAACCCATCTGATTCTACGATTCTATGATTCTATTTACATTTTTGCTAATCTCACTGAAGAGTGAATTTTAAAAGGAACTGATTCCCATGACCCTGCTGAAGATAAATAACATGATACCTGAAACTGGATAATGCTTAATATCATCAGCTGCATAGTAAAATCAGATAATATGATTGGTAATCTCATGAATACTCATATTTATTATTCAAATTTATATCAGTGTGACTTGCAACATTAGACATCCAGGATCTTGAAGAGACCTTGATTTGTCTCACCACTTTTATTCCCAGCTTTAGCAAGTCTTTCTTCTTAATCTCTTACTCTTGTTTCAAAGGATGAGGCCTTTAACCATCTAACTTTTCTCCCAGAACAAGCAGTTTACCCTCTTTAGATGGTGCCAGAATACCATAAGCCTTTATTATAAGACTTAGGAACTTACTATCTGAATCTGATTTTTCCACTGCTTTACCCAGTTCAGAATCACTCACACATGAACAATGGGGGTGTTAGCTGACTACTAAACAGTTTTTATCAAGAAAATTATTTGACAGCTATTTAACACTTACTTTGCATGGATATAAATAATAGAATATATAAGCCAGTAGAAGAGTCTAAGATGCCTTAATTGCTCTTTATCAATTACTTTTGTTGCAAAGGAAGTTTTTACTTGAGAAACTTTCCCTTTGTTGATGTTGGTGCTTTTTAAAATAAAAGCTACATGAAGAAATGATGGCATGTAAAGAAAAATAGAGCTTGTCATTGTAGTATGTAGGTATCAAAATTATCTCACTTTTCAAAGACCTCAGACAAGAGAAATTGAAAAGAGAGTAGTTGTACAAGTAAAGAGAAAATGTATTTTTTTCCATTACAATTGGAATACTTCTTGTTAGCAATTCACAATTGAGGGTGCAAAGATGGAGTAGAGTATGCATATTCATTCAAATATATATATATATATATATATATAAATAAATACATGTATATGTTTAAAGACTAACAATCCTGTGGAGTTACCTCTTTCAGAACAGTGATTGAAACTCATACCCTGGTGTAGGGAACGTTTTGGGTAAAAGTGTCTCTGAACTGCCNATTGATGTGTCAATGAAGCGTCCGTTTGGGTGTCTCGCATGTGTAGGCCAAATGTAAACAACGTGATAGCTTACACCCTGGGCATCCCTGAAGACTGAAGAATGCTCTGAAGTGAATACTGACTAACCATAGTATGCTAAAATGCAGAGAACATAAAAAACCTACTTATTGTCTTAATCTGAAGATACAGCATATAACTATAACTTAATATAATATATATAATAACTATAAGTTAGTAAGATAATAACTATTGATATTAGGTTATAAAAAATGGGCTGAAAAATCTCTAAAGTATGTAGTTCATACTTTGGTGGAAAACTTTCTTCTAGCTAGTAGTTCTAGAACCCCTTATGGTTTTCTTAGTTCCCTGCCTTGGCACCACCTTAAATGGTCCTATTGAAATAAGTGGAGCAATTTCATATGCAAAAAAATAAGGATGTGTCTGAAAAACTGAAGCCTGAGAAGCCAAATTAATTGATTTTTGGGTGCTCTCAGGCAGCTAGATTTCTTAATGGACAATATTATGGATGAACCCACTGAAGATAAAAATAACACCCACAGCTTTCAAGGGCTGTGTTAGAAATGTAAGTCACCAAATAAATTACCATCTACAGATTTACATAAATGGAAATATGAAAGTATAATTTTTCAGAAATTCTGAACAGCACTAGAGCAAGCAATGATTTACTTGAGGCCTAAAATGGGTTGTTACTGGATTCGGAGAATCACTTTGTCTTAGTTGATTGATATCATATAATGATCCGGAATCCCAGCACTGCCACGAAAGTTTACCAAAAAGATTTTGAGTGAATAACAGAGATATTCAAATAGTGCTTCAAGTATTTGTCTGATAATAAATGTAGTAAAATGGTAGTGTTCTGTGATGAAGGGGAAATGCAAAATCCAATAGTATTTAAAGGTTTTTTAAAGACAAGACCAAGCTATCTAAGGTAGCTAACAACAGAAGAGAACAGCACATCTGACAGACTACTTGTTTCTGAGGACTGGCAACTACATTACATATTTCAGAGAGTTTTCAGACCAGACGAGCTCTGCTCTGCATGCTGGGAACAGAATGCCTATTATGACTTAGAATGTAGTAGATACTAGTTACCCAGACCACGTTTACTAGTTTGGTTTCATCTGAAAAGAACCTATTTTTTGTGCTTTCATACCACTTCATGAAGCAAGACAAAAAAGCCCAGATAATGAAGGCTATTGGGAGGTATATTTAAAAAATATACCCTTGATCTGGAATAAAATACTGGTGCAGAGACTCACTCATTGGTGATTAACTTGAAGAGAAGTGTCTGGTGAGATTCTGATTGTTGTTGTGGGCAGCCACAAAACTGGACTTTTAGAATGTTGAAAACAAGGAGGGAAAGATCTGAGCTTGCAGAGTTATCTTTCATTTTTTTCTTAATAAGTTTCTAATTAAGGAGTCAATTTTAAACTAGATTGCCAGGGATTAAGAAGACTGGTCTTTCCTCCTCAATATTACTGGAAAAGCAGATGAGTTCTTTCCATCCTTCTTTATCAGACTTGGCAGATATGCACGTGCTACTCTTTACTAGTAATGAAGATGAGGCACTGTAAAAGATCAAAATAGAAAAAAACTAAGAAGATCATGAAAGAACATAGTGAGAATTTAAATCACAATAAGAACTGAAATTAATGAAAACACCAAATTGACAAAAAAAAATCAAAAACCACAAAAAAGACAATCTTTATTGGACACCTGTCTTTACAGGAGGTGATGTTGTAAACTGCTAACCATTGATGTTCACTCCATCACAAGGTAAATTAATTTTTAAAAAATATACAAGTTCTTAGAGGATGAAAATTATAAATAATGTTTAAATACTCATTGATTCTTAGCAAGGTAATATGATTCAGTTGACGGAAGCTCTCTGAAATATTAAAATAGAGCAGATACAATTTTTGGGGTAGAATTTCTATGTATCACATTGGGTTTGTGTTTTCCAAAAAACAAACATTTTAGTATTTTACTCAGGCTATGAAGCTTGCAGGTTATAGAGTGCAGTCCTGTGGATTGCAAACACAGCTGTATCATTTGCCATGGTTCAGACTGTACTGATAGGGCAGTGCACACTCAATGGACGTTTTGGAGGAATGGCCCATAGATTTAGGGAATTATATCTGTGTGTCAATATCAAAAGACCGGAAAGGATATATTGAAAAATGTGGAACCTGGGCATGACATAAATTATATGGAATAAGGGGTGGATATTTTCCTGGTTTTGGCTGGGAGAGAGTTAATTTTCTTCCTAGTAGCTGATATAATGCTGTGTTTTCAATTTAGAACAAGAATAATGTTGATAAAACTCTGATGTTATAGTTGTTCAGCAGTGTTTGCACTAAGTCCTTGACTTTTCAGCTTTTCACATCATCCCAACCAGCAAGCAGCCTGGAAGACACAATATACTGGGAAAAGAGACAGATGACCCCAACTGGCCAAAGGGTTATTCCATATCATGTGGTGCCAAGCTCAGTATATAAACTAGGGGCAAAGCTGATCAGGGGGCACTGCTCAGGAACTCTCTGGGCATTGGTTGGCAAATGGTCAACAACTACATTGTGTACAATTACTTTGTATAATCTAGTTATTTATTATCTAATTATTATTTATTCCCCCTTCTGTTCTGTCTTATTAAGACATCTTTATCTCAATCAAAAATTTATTTTTCTTTTTTTCCTGATTCTCTCCCCAATCCCACTGAGGGAGAGGTGGGAACAAGAAACTGTGGTTTAATTTAGCTACCTTCTGGGTTAAAGCAAGACTCCACTGATCAGAAACAGTTAAAATGTGTGATGGGAAAGAACAGAAAGTGTAAGTAGCAGCAGCAACTTCCTGGTCATATTTCTTTTTCTAGTTTTGGGCATCCTTAATTTTGTGCTGTCATGAAATACAGTTGAGACATAGAACTGTAGGATTCAGAAAAGAATAAGAAATGTTGTACAAACAATAGGAATCACAATTGCCTTGCCAAGGATTAAAACACATGCTTGTGATGTCATTCTTCATGTTTCATGACACAAGTACTCACAGTGATTGCTGGGGTTAGAAATAGATGTCCCTTTCATTACACCAATCTCATATCCAACTTTCAACTCTTTCATATGGTACTGCTCAGTATCACACATCAGTATCACAACAATACCACGTTCGACCATTAGTCTGATTCAGCATGTCAGCTTCTGTGTTCCTGCCTCTCTGTCATTTATCCAAGTCAGAAACTCTGCTTTATTACATAGTGATAAGGAAACTCTTAACTTTAATAGCTGTGCCTTAAAGGAAACCATCCATGAAAGAGCATGCCAACTTTTGATTAGTAACATTAGCAATTTTCCTTCCAGGTCTCCAACCAGAGGATTTGGCAGGTGTGTATAGTTGTTATGATAAGAGAAACACATACTGTGTATTAGGAAACTACACAGGAATGAGACAGGAAAACTCAGGTAGAACTGGAACGTTATCAGAGAAACTATTGAAAGAAGTAGTTTGTACAATTATGGAAGCTATATTTAAGAGATAAAAAGGTAAAATAAGAAATTTAAATGTCACATTATAAAAGACAAGCAAACAAACAAATAAAGAACTGAGTTTGTTGAATCAATTTACAGAGAAATCAATAAAGATTTGTTATAAACATAGGATCATTTTAATCTCAAAAATGTCACTTTTAACTTTTAAAAATACATTTGACTCTATATTTAAGTTATTGTTAAAATGAGCCTTCTTACTATGTACAGTCTTCAGAATATTATGTTCAAATCTTCAGAAACAGTGATCAAAATGACAATGTTTTCATTTGACATGGAGATGTTTTTCCAATTTTAACATCCATGTAGTCTTCTACAAGATATGCTAGCCCAGTTTCAAGGGTGCAGTAGGCAGATTTCTTGTCTGCTCACCATTTTGCTATTCTGTATGGCCACGAAAAGGCTGATGGGTCATCCTTTACAGCATTCAGCTCTGAGTGTGTGTCTTCCTACACATTTTAAATATCAAAACCTGTTTTGGATTCCTCTCTGGAGCCTGTCATCTAAAAGATACAGTACTAACTTTTAGATTCAAATTTCTAGCTTCAGATAAGCTCTGAGATTCTTGCCCTTTGAGTTTCCCAGATTATATATTGTTTGGATTCTCTCTTTCTTTTCCCTGATACTGGATCATCTCTATCTCTAACCTAGATCAAAATTTTCTGAATACAAATAGTCCTTTATGACTATCCATTCAAGAGCTGGATTAAAAAAAGCCATTTTTGCCTGAGTGTTTTCTTAAAATGTAGCTGGTAATCCCAATCACACTCTAGTTATGTGACAGATCTATTTCATATAAAATTGTGTTGAATTTTGCAGTTCAAACCTCAAGAAACTTAAACCATTTTCTAGCTGCAAAAAGAGGTGAGAGTCTCCATTGCATAATACAGGTTTTTTTATTGCGTGGTAAGATTTTAGCTTCCCCTAAAAGTAGAATTCAAGGATCATGCATTGCACCTTTTTTATTCATGCTTGTGCTATTGCATATTGAGATACTAACATGTTTTTCAAAGAGTACATAGATCTGGGAGCTAAGGGAGACACTGGCAAATACATACCAAAACAGTTCTTCTGTGATATAGTGCAGCTACATACAACATTTTAATATGAGTGGAATTTCACCTTCTTAAAATGACACTCTTCTCTAGAAAACTTTAATAAAATTATTCAGTTTTCTTTTACACATGTAAGAAGTTAATTTTTCATACTAATGAGCACCTACAGTCTAGAAATCAGGACACTTCCTGTTGAAAATTTAAAATCACTAGCAAATCATAAAAAATTATCTTCCTTCCCAGCATGAGGTGAGTTGCAAAAAATCAAACTGTTGCTGTCATAGTTACCATTATAGGATGGCGGCTGTGTAAATTATTAAAAAAGAGTTTGATCATACTTTTGATTTTCAATTTGTCATAGGCCTCTTAACCTTCTCTAACACATTGTGCTTGAGGATTAAAGCCATTAGTGTAATAACTATAATTAGTCATAATTATCCTAATAGGGGATATTAGTTAATGAAATCTCATTTCAGTGTTCTTAGTAGATTTAATTAATGCAATATTTATGTCAGCTTGAAAAACAGAGGCATAATGCAATGCACCTAGTTATTTATGACTTACCAAGAAATATTAATTTAATGGAAGTTGCCAAAATATAATCCTATATAAACTCTCAATGTGCCATAAATTTACCTTACACCAATGACAGTAATATGAAGGAATATCAAGACCTTTACACCTCTCTCCCTACTTTTTCTGAAAAGAATTTTTAAACATCCCTGGCTGGTACTTTTCTAATGGTTTATCTTTCTTCTAAACTTCTTGGCCTTATTACTGCCCTACGAAGCAATTCAAATGTTGCCATTAATGTACTTTCTTCACCTATTGCCCCTCCCTCCCTTTCAATAAAGTCAAACAAGTTGAAAATTTCCAATAGCAGCACAATTAGGAAAGGATCACTATATCACGATTGCTTCTCAACAGCTCTGGACTAAGAGAATTCATGTTTACATTTTTGAAATATGCACTTAAAACAAACCAGCACATGTGGAATTTTCTGTTGCTGCCATAACTCAGGGGCTCCAGAATTGTACATAAAGATGCTTTGGATGTAAGAAATATCCTTACCCGTGAGCTGAGGCAGCTCTTACCTTGGGGAAAGTAAGGGAAGCCCATTCTCACTAGAACTATAATCCTCCAAAAAATTTAATTCCCAATCTGTGCTGTGATGATGCCCAAACATAATAGCACCAAGCCTGCCACCAGCACATTAGAAGAATACCTCACCTTTGTATCTGCCCTCGGGTGTGTATCACCAACAGCTAAAAGGCCTTAGAGTCCTATCTTTAAGCATATTCCATCTAAAGAAAAAATTTTAAAAATGTGATAGAATCTCCAGGAAAATAAAATATTTCTGAGAAGAAGAAAAGTATTTTTTCAGTGTTTTGAGTACCAGACTGAAGACTCTTGCGAGATTTGCTTTCTCCCTGAAGACAAAGAAAAATTGAAAGGAGTCTTTCATCCTTTCAACATCACTGCCATAGAGCCATGGATGCTTAGTCTGCCTGTCTGTGCTGAAAGCAGCAAATGGTCCAGAAACTTGGGCCATTCATGTAAAAATTGAAACTGATAGCAGTCTTCTAAGTGAGTAAGCAGGGACCCATCATTTTCACTCTCTCCACCATGAAAATGTTTCCTTAGGGAAAATATTTCCTAACAGGAATTGATTTTAACACAAAATTATCAACTACCTCAAGCTTATAACACTTGTGCATGAACTCTGTACTAAGTAAATTTCATCTCCAAGTTAAATGTTAGCATACTATCCAGCATAGAATTTCTAAACCCACTGAAGTAGGTTAGAAGGCAAATTTTCTTTTCAGCAATGACTTAAACATTTATGATTTAGATACTTTGGAAATCTTAAGTCCAGGGTTTTCAAATATTCATCGCTAAACTGTGAAGGCAAAAGGAAATAAAAAATAAGGGTGAAAAGGCAAGCAATTAATTGAGAGTTGAGACCTTTAAACCTTCTACAAAGGCAGTAAAAAAGTGCCAGTTTGAGAGTCTGACTTTTCCATGGGAATGGACTGATATGGATTGATAATTTTGATAATTTTTGCTTTGCTTGTGATTGTTTTCTATCCTGAGAAAATTGCTGGGGAAGAGGGAAGCTAGTGAGCACTTAGCTCCCCCTTGTCATTAGCCACACATTCCCTCCTACTCTCTTTTGCCAGCCCTTGAGGTCCCAAGTAGGGAGGGAGTTGATGTACTGGGAGTTGATCATTTATTGTCTGCGTTTTTTTTGATTAGTTTTAAGACGTGTCAGTTCGTTAAGAACATGAGAATAGATCCGTGACAGGATGAGGAGTGTGGAACTGGACTGACTGCCCCATTTTATGCATGGAAATAAAATGGGTAAGGGAAAGAAGCTACTGAAACTCAGACTAAAATTTCACTACTGGCTTCTTTTTCTAGTCTGTGCCCGTGCACAATTACCTACTCTAAAAAGTGAAATATTTGGTCTGTCAAAAGAAGCAGGTTTATCTTGATGCACATCATGCTTACAAAACTTTCTCTTCCATGTCTGTTATATGATTTTGTTACCCTGTATGGCTAAAATTCACTGTGAGAGTAGTGAATTAGGAGTAATGTCTGTAAGCCACTTTTGCCTTATCTTTCCTAAGCAATACTTGTCTAAAATCAAAGGTGATGTGTAAGATAAAATAAGTAGTTGAAAGGCAGCCCATGCTGCCATCATTAACATAATGAAGAGCCATAATTTGTAATTTTTTATGCCTTTCAATAGTGTTCCCCTGAAGAGGGTTAAGTATGATACTGTTATACACCTCATTCTTATGAAAAATTAAAAAGTCCAGTGGATTTTCAGCTGAAAGGGTTCTCTGCTATACAGTCTGACTTTTTTTTTTAATTACCGAAAACGTGAATATACTTACATAGAATTCACCGAGGCCTACTTGAGCTTTCATCACCTATCACAAACCTAGCAACAACATGCACAAAAGAATTATGCTAGATACCATCCACAGATTCAGGAAAAATGAAATTTGTCTTGAATGCTTATTTCTTGGGGCTTCTTACTTATATTAAGTCTACTATTGAAATTTACCTTATGGGGGAAGCAATCTCCAAGCTAATGTATGTGCAAAGCATCCTAACTCCATTTTTGAGGATTTCAGAGGGACTTCAGAAGCATTTAGCTTTGGGCTATCCCTCCATTGGGAAGAGAACCTTGCCCAAAAAGAAGCTTTACAGTAATTATCATCATCTTCGAATTTTACAAACAATGCACATGATAATGAAGAATGCTTTAAAATATCACCCTAATCATTATTAATTCCTTTGGTATTTATGCTAATAATGGTAATTGTGATGAACTCATTTTGCATTAATGTGAGGGCTTCTGGGACTCCACATTAATTTATAACACCATATTGAAGTGTTATTCAAGAAGAATATTACACAATTTATTTTTTAAATGTTTGCAAACTCTTTAAAATCAGAGACCTCCTGAAAAAAAGCACTTTTTTTTTCATCTGTGGAGATTGCTTTTGTTTCATTAAACCCAGAGTTTCTGCTGAGATTTAACAGTGATGAAAACTGACAAGGTTGAAGGGAATAAGCTGAGGCTCATGTCACAGAGAATACATACAGAGAGAGAAGAAAAGTCTTGTAGTTTTCAAAGGCATTTTCTTAAATCATTTTTGCTTTCATTTTATGCCTAGTGACAACTGCCAGATTTATACCACTGGAAATTAAAAATTATAAGTTTATTCAGTATATAAAGAACGCTGGCTTCTGCTAATGCTGACTGTATCTGATTGAAAGGCTGGTTCTGTTTTCATATCTGTTCCAGTGCACCAACATTGCTGTAGTATCTTTACTAACGACTGGAGTGTAACGGATGTCTTAGTCCACTATGTTCACAGTATGCCAATTTTTTGTAATTTAAACTGTAATTCTTCAGATTCTTAAATTTAGCTACCTACGTGGTTTATTTTTCCACTTGAACTGCCTGTTACACTTAGGTCTGAGCATTTTCCACACAGATGAAAGGCCAAACCTAAAGTAGATACGTGGTTTGTTCTGCACTTTTCAAAGCTTCTTTCAAAATCTTAGCAGCTGTTGAGATTCGTTTCTCACACACCATCAGCACAGGACTATCACACCACATTATTTCCCTTGGCAGCAAGGCTGATATAAGTGGCCTCAGTATCCCTCCTCTCCTTCTCCCTTCAGAACTGCATGGTGAATTTATATTATTTAAAGCATCTCCTTTATTTTTGCAGTGTTGTTGTCAGTGCAGCTGATGGGAAGTCACAAGGGTGGAAATCATTGGCAAGGGGAGAAAAAGCTGCTTAAGTCAACTTTACTGTCCAGGGAAAATGGAGTGACTGGCCTTAGGTTTCTATATCAGTAAAATTCACTGAGGGCTTAAATGAAATGTCGTTGAAGTAGTGCACAGTCTGCTATGCATAGGTGTTCGTGTCCTGACAGGAAAAACTGGTGAGAATTCATTCAGATTCAAGAACAATGTCACTACTTTCACCACCTTTTCATTTTCACTTTTTGAAAACATTGGAGTTCGTGACATTTTTTATGTTAAAATACACATGAAAATCAATGAGCAAAATCAAACAAGCTTTCTTAAGCTCAAACTCTCTGTTATTCTAGACAGAATACAGCTGGAAATCCTTTGAGCTTTGCTGGCTATTCCTCTGGAATAAAGAATGTGTAACCCTTTCATCTCATGGATGTTGCTATTTGCCTCTGATTCCTGGATACTAACTTCTCTCCTCTGAACAACAGGCAAACAGACAAATCTGAATGCAGATTAAATCCTGACAGCATTACACTGCTGCAAAACGTAACTTCGTGCTCCCCTTTTTCCCCAACCTTTCTTCATACACTGCTTGCTTCACCATCAGCAGCTGATGATGCCTGTCATGTTAATGGAATCATGTAAGGAAGAAG
>VYXB01006053.1:11234-219919 GCA_013397135.1 Pachyramphus minor
AAGAGATGGAAGATTTCCTGTGAAAAGATAGATTCCTTCAGATCTTTCATGTTCTCATTGGTACTAGAATGTTTCCCTGTAGAGGAAACCTTTGCATTGACCAGTAAGCATACATTTCAAAAAGAAGATAGAAGCAAAAAGCAACAAAAAAATCTTTAGCCTGAGTTAGACAGATGCCCAGAAACAGACATATGAAAACACCCTCAAAAAACTGAAAGTGAGAAAAAGATGGTAGGCATATCTCAAAGGACACCTCTACTGAATTGTCCATTTTCCTACAAGTTTATATCTCCAGCTCTATAGCAAAACTTGCAGGAGGAAAGAAAACTTTTCACAAGGCAATGGATAACAGTGGTTTGCAACCTTTGATGTTGTTGATCATCACATCTACCAAAATGACAAAAGACTACCTTTTACAGAAACTGAACACCATCAGTTTATTCACTTTTTTGTTACTGGAAAAAAATAAGAAAAATCCTGATCTTGGTATCTTCGCCATCTGAGGATACTTTGTGAAAGGCCAAGTATATTTTCCTGAATAACATTCAACTAAAATGAGAATGTGCTTTTTAATACTTTTTTAAAATTTTATACGTGGAATGAAATTATATATATGGCTATATAAAAGTATTTTTTTTTCATACAAATACGTGCAAATCCCATGGCAAAAAAAATACCAAAGAGATAAGAAAACTGACTGTAATAACAGAAAATTATATCTAAATAAAAAGAAGCTCAAAATCTCAATTAATAAACTATCAGGTGTTTTACAGCTTTCTATATTTGTAATTTTTCTACAAATATATGGTTTTATTCTAACTCTAAGTAAAAGAAAAATCTCATTAGATTACTTTCTAATCCAAAGAAACATTGAATATATAGTAAGAAAAGAAGTTAACAATTAAAAAAAGAAGACAAAAATACTAATTGCTAATTTTTTGGTATATTGTGGTATTTCAGTGTCTTATAACAGCCTTATATAGCCTTCCAAAGTGAATGTGTTCATTATTGCTTATTGCAAAAGATGGTTTCTGTCCCATAACGTTACTGAGATTTTTTATTCCCATACCGCTTTCGCGCTTTTCCATCACTGCTTTAGGTTGGCATTATTTCTGTATTAAGTCACTTTTCCTCAGTTTTTTACTCTTAGTGTAGTTTGAGAAGTTTTACATCTTAGGATCTTTTGCATTTGTATTGCCATTTTTTATTTGTAAACAAAATGGATTTTACAGTACCTTGCATTTTAATTTAAAATACTATGAAAGCCTATCAAACTTTAAAAATTTGCTTTGAAAGTATGCTGAAATTAGCATTTGTATTTACCACTTCACTGTGTTGGTAATAATCAGTGGAACGAAATGTTAAACCACAGAAATTCATCTTTTATGGCTGGATAATCCCATCAAGAGGGAACAAGAATAGGCTGTTCTCTTCTTTAATAGGCTTTGAGATGCATCTGTCTTACAAAAGACATCATACCACATCAGTCATATAAAAAATATTTATATTGTCATGATTTAGTTAGTTGAAATATGACTTTTAAAGACTAAAAACTTATTTATTGTTTTTGCTCAGTAAATTTGCATCCTTTTACTCAAAGGACTGCACAGGAATACAATTTAAATATCAGAAATGCATAGAGAAATTTGTAATCATTGGTTTCATTGAATCATAAAAATACCATAACCATAAGATTAGAAGAAAGGTAATAGAGATATTCCTATAAAAATTATGAAGTATTGCAAATAGGTTAAATTATTTATGATTTCCTAAACCAAAGTACAGAGAAAGGAGTGTTTAGGGCCTCATATTGCACTTTATAATAACAGCTGCATTGCTATAATGAATTGACTTTTTAAAGCAACACATTATCTGTCACTAAGGCTGGTTTTCATCTTGATGTGAAGCATTTTCATCTGAGAAGTGCAATCTTTCAAAGTTTGTATAAAGTTAACATTATGTGCTAACATCTTTAGAGCAATTGTATGTCTGCATATCGATTACTGCTCTAGATCCCATCTCTGAAATGAGTGCTTGATATTATGCTATCAGTGAAGTCAGATGTCAGAAATGCATCTTCCCTGGCATTTTTCATTTTAAAAAAATCTAGCGAATGAAAAGAAAAAGGTGAGTGACGGGGGGGAGGGCAGAAACAAGACTTTTACATCTACAGAAAATACACAGGCAGGTGAAACTTGTATGAAGAGGTATTGAAAAGCCTCACCCAGATCCTCACTGAAATCTGTGTCACCACACCAGGCTGAATTAGAGATTGGATGAAATTCTTCACAGTGATCTGCCTAATGTACCTGTTAATTCAAGACCACTATGGCTGATTTTTCATATCCAGTTTTAAGCCGTGTAGCTGGCTTGTGATCCTTGTGTATGCTGATGTAAAGAATTATATAGGAATATGACAAAAGAGTGGGCATTGAAGTTCATAGCCTGACAAACCTGGGTTTTGAGGAAGCAATTTTTATCTAAAAAAGGACAAAAGGGACCACTTTCTCAGGAAGCCCATAATCTTAGCCTAGTCATTACCCACCCACAGTTAGAGCAGCTCTGTCAGCTCTTGAAGAACTGTCAACTATCCTTGCTGATCCAGGACAAGTGGGGATCATCTGAGTATTTGGCCATGTCATGGGTGTAACAGAAAACACATTGCTGGCAGTACAGGGTTGTGTTGCAGTAAATTTGCTTCCTTTATTTTGCCCTTTTCTCTTTCTCAGATACCCCGTTCTGAAAGTTTATAGAACATGCCAGCAGAGTTTGTTCGGTGATCCTTCAAATCAAGTTTGTGTAATAAATTCTTTTCAAACCCATTCCAGGCACTTTGTTGATGACAATCCATGTTGACTGTGTCGTGGTTTAATCTCTCACGGTACCCCCTCTAGAACTTCTGAGTATGGAAATGAAATAAATCTTAGTACAAGTGATGGCCAGGATAGATATGAGTCCTTTTATGCAAAGGTCTCCTTGATTACACAAATCTAAAATATTTGTTATGAAATATTAGCAAATATTGCATCTGATGCCAAGTTCTCTTTGATGTTTCACTGCTGGTGTTCAAGAGACTACTTTAGTTAAAATCAAATAGAAGTGTGATACTTGTTGTTTTGTCCCTGAAAGGCAAATAAAACATTTGTCTCCAAACCAGACTGATCCACTTCCAACTGAAGTAAGATGTTTTCAGATTTTTTGATATTTTTTTGTCCCTGAAAGGCAAGGAAACACAGTATGGAAAAGCCAGTAGTAGCTTCCTTAGAGACCTCTACCTTTCAGATACAAAAGACTGAATATTTTTAAATGGAATAATTCATAGCTTTGTAAAGACCAGTCAAAAATACAGAGTAGAAACTGTACCTGCAGGAAACTATTTTAGAGTAAATGTCAAAACCAAAGTCTGACAGTAAGCAATGTATGTTTTAGAACAGAACCTACATAAAATTTTTAGATATAAGTGGCCAGCCAAGAACTCAGCTACAGTTTTGGGGCCATTTCTGATAATGAATTAATGACTCTAAAAGATATATTCTCTTGTGTAATTTGATTATGTTAAAACATAGTGTATGGAAGAGAAATAGTTTGTTTTGAACACATGAATAACTGCATATGCCATACAAGGTGCCAAGTGGTTATACCTGACGTATGAGCTTGTTTAATACCACTGAGATATATGCACAATCAGCTACAGGACTTTTTAAAAATTGCTAGTAATTTATTTGATACCTTGCCTGAGCTCCTTAAGATTAATCTCTTTAAAGGAAAGTATCTATTTCCTTCTTCCCAGAAAATTATACCCTTATCAAAAAAACTAATTTAGAGGAAGCCAATTATTTCTCAAAATAAACAGATTATATTACAAAACTAGTTTTCCTATGTATTTTGCAAATTTGGTGGTACTTATTTATAAGGATATTTTAAAAAAATTAATTATTTACCATCATAAAAAAACCTGTTTGAAATCACAACTACTGCTTTAGTACAGAAGCAAACAAAGACAATGACTTACATGAGAAGCCATAGCTTCTACCAATATCAACTATCTTCCTAACTAATAGAATATTTTTATATTGAAAAGTTTTCGTGCCTTTTTTATTTTTTGAAAGTTACTTTTTCTTTTTTCTGGGATCTCTTTGCTGTAGTTTACTGCACTTTGCTGTTACTGTCAGGGGACCTGACTATCCTATAGGAAAGAACTGTACACCTTGTGAGCTTTTCCATGCATCAATATTCTATTGGCTCAGAAATTAAACATGAAACTGGATTTCTGTTTCTGAAACTTCTTCACCTTTTTTCACCAATGTAAATAGATTCAGAGAAATTTTATTTCTTAAAGATATCACTGCAGTGTGGGCTTAATTCATAATATGGAATGCTAGCGTTTCTAATACAAAATAAGTGGAAAACATTTGTTGTATTTAATTTAACATTTAGCAGCATGCAGCTGCTGATACTGGTTTAAATTGATTCCAGTTAATGACATTAGAAATCTAGTTAATTCTGACTACAAAATGAGACACTTCACAGTTTAATGAATTTTTAATAAAGCTTCTGTGTATCGTTGTACGGGCCTGCTCCTTAATGCGTGAGATGGAGATAACATTCCTTATATTCCATTTGTTTCCCTGTTTCAGGGAAATGATAATAAATCATCTGAGTATTTGCAGTTCCACCTTACTCTCCGAAGAATAGTCTCTCCGGAAAACATAGGACCGAATTCTTTCTTTAGTTAGACCTCTGCGTTTGAAAAATTGATGCATGACAGAATGATTTGTTCTTCAGAAAACATATGTTTATTTCTTAAACTACACATAAAAAATGCCAAAAAATGCTAAACATGTAGGCTCAGATATCTCAACATTATTTGCCTTGGATACAGGCATGTAGTTTGTTTTAGTTGACTCATTATTAATGAAAAGAGATAAAAGATTGCAAAGAGAAATCTGCTGAATATCTTTATATATA
Organism: Pachyramphus minor; assembly: GCA_013397135.1. Classification (NCBI taxonomy): domain Eukaryota; kingdom Metazoa; phylum Chordata; class Aves; order Passeriformes; family Tyrannidae; genus Pachyramphus; species Pachyramphus minor. Next base: position 16,203 of record VYXB01006053.1, read on the forward strand.
CAACATCTGTCATACAGCACTTCTAACTCTCTGGTTATATTTCGAACGGCACTAAATAAAGCAGGGTCTCTATTTCTAGATATTGAAAGTAGCAGGGTTGAGATAATTTTATCTGTGAAAAAAGGCAATACACATAGCTTCATATCTTCTCCTTACTTGAGCACCCATGGAGAAACCAGGCACAAAATCATGTTTAGTTTGGGACATTTTAGAAGACTGGAGGAAAGGATAGTTGGTATTTGACTTAATTATTTTTCTCATGTCTTTTTCAGAAAGTAAATACTAGGACTGCTGTTGCCGAGAGTGCTGGCATTCACAAGCGTTGATGTACAAAGCTGTACGCCAGTGACATTGTTCTGTGGGAGATGTTTATTTATTACCTGATCCTGTTGCTGTTTGTGTTATAACCACAAGAAAAGCCTAAAGTCTGCATCATATTTAAAGAGGGTGAACTCATACAAAGGAATGGATTTGTCCTTGCTTGATGATCACTGGACCCTTGCCTTACTATTCCAAAACCATTTAATATATGAACATACTCAACGAGTAGCAAAGAAAATCAGTTAAAGGGTGTATCATTATAGCTGGTGTTTCTTCCCTCCTTTTTCTATCTTGCCCTACTGAATTTTCATCCTGTCTGTGTTTCAAGATGTTGAGAATGTTTGTGAACTCTGCTGTTTGATGCCCAGAGAATTCACTTTGATGTTATGAAGTTATTTTTATGAAACTTTTTTTCTGCATGTTTTAATGTCAATCTAATAAAAATGTCTTAAGTGTAATAGAATGATGTAAAATCTTTTTCTCTGCTGCTGAGGGAGTATAATAGCAGAAGGTAGTAGCCAAAGGCTGTTTTTTTTCCCTATGCCTGCCTGCAAAAGAGATTAGAATAATGTACAATTACTTAAACAATTATGAGAAAGGGCATTAGAGAAGGGTTGAAAAGACACAAAGGAAGGTTTGGGTAGAAAACAAGAAGATCCAAAAGACTTTTCTAGCAATGGAGATCAGGACCATCCAAGATCAGAAAAAGTAAATCAAGAGTCATTGAAAATATGTACAATAGAAAATGCGAGTGAAAATTCTTGCATATCTAAAAATAGCCCAGGACTCATCCCTGTAACAGGAATGAAGAGAAAACTGCAATGAGACAGTGTTGCAGTTACAAAATTTCTTATACTACAAAATAAAGAATGAAGATTTTAAATTTGCTGTCTGTGTCCCTGCCTATATTATACACTGTCCCTCACAAATACTCCTTAAAACCTAGTTTTACACCTGCATCTGGAAATCTGTCAAAATGTGGCCCAAGATCACTTAACATTCATCATTAATTCTGGCTACTAAAGGTTACATCTGTGAAGAGGTAACAGACAGTGTCCATGACTAGGAAACATGTTGGAGAACACAAGAAGTGAATCACTTCCAAAACCTTCTGATCATGGTGTTGCAAGCAGGCTCTAAGCCACAGAGCATCTGTACGGACTCAGATAAAGTCAGCTGACAAGTCTCTGCATCAAACTCACAGAAAAAGAATGAAGAACTTAGTGTAAAAATGAACCAAATAAAAAAGCCCTCTCTTGTCTTTTACGTTGAGCAACAACATCATTGAATCTTCCTGGAGACACCGGCCTTCAAAATTTAGACAAGCATTTTAAGGAATTTCTTCTCTAAGTCTTCCCACCCCTAAAAGAGAAAGAGAGGAATGACAACAGGAAGCTCTTAACTTAAAAAGATATCCAATACAACCTTTTTGAATGGAACAGTATTTAGGTCGGTCAGCAGGAATCAGGTACTTGTTGTTTGATTCTAGATGTCCTAAAAGAGGAAGTATACCCTCTTACCATCAAAACTGGAGTTCAGCAAGATATGTGATCAGTATTTAGTGTTGCTCAACTTGAACCTGAGACTCGTCAGCTTGCTGTAATTCATAACAAAACCTACAGAAAGAGAGAATATATTTTATTACAGGGCTGATACATCTGATGAATAATCAGAACACTTCAGTGCATGGTAGTGGTTCAGTTTTGGAATAGAAGCATCAAACTTCTACATAGCAGAAAATCTTATAAGTAGAGTTTGGAAACAAAAGATCTGAATTACCTTTGAACAGGTTAATTAGACCTAACACGAAAATAAAGTACTGGTAGACTAGTAGGAAGAAACAATAAAATAATTAACTCTTGTGCAATCTGGAGATATTTTCCCTCAATTGAGAAAAAGCATAACATGCCATAAAACTGGTATTTCCATTGAAGTATATGATTTTTAATGTACAGTGAGTGATGAATATTAGTTCCCAGGCTTCTCTTTTGAACTTGTTCTGTAGATATTCCTTGAGATATCTTGGGCTGAGAGGTCAAATATAAAGTATTTTTTGTTAAAAATGTTCTTCCAGCTGTGACTGGGTGTCTCTACTGCTAATTGATTATGCTGTTTTATTGTGGTACATAATGTTTGATGGTGTTCATCAATTTAGTCTCTAGAAAATCTTTTAATGAACTGGATAGATTGTATTTTGGAATGTGTATATCTGGGATCATGGTTTTTCATCCTCCAGCTTCTTCACAGTAGTCGATGATCCTCAACAAGATTTTTCTTCTGGTGGTGAGCTTAACAGGTTGGGACTGGGAAGGTATAGGTTGTAACTGATGAAATTATTTTCCATGTTGGTTTCAGTACAATGTAGCAATAAGGTCATTGTAGTCTTGAATTTCAGAGGAGAAATTTATGGTGCAAAAACAATCTACTGTAATACTCTAATTTGTTTTGAGGTATAGTTGCTTTAAAGACTGGTATTGTGACAGTGCACACTAACAGGAAAAAAATGATCAAAAGTTAAAAGAGATACTTTATTTACTGCTAAAAGCATAAGATATTTCAAGAAAACAGAATTTTGCTATCTGAAATTTGGTGGTCCAAAGTCAACAGCTTTGACTTTGGTGTTTAAGACCACGTCTGTATAAGCTTGCTTGCTTTCTGTCATATAACATCATATCTCTGGAATTTTAGTTTTCTTACTTACATTCAGAAACTGCATGTGATTGGCAGATAAGCCATATCTACTTTATAACTAAAGTTCACAACATTTGTTACATTCCCTTTTAATGAACTCCCAGAAAAAAAAACCAAAACCAACCAAACAAAAAAAACCAACAACCGAAAATGTGCTGTTTATGGTAACTGTGTGCACTAAATGCAGTATTTTAGGATGTTGCTACAATGTTAGGAATTTTTGTTAACTTTCAAATTTAAGTAAATGGCTATTTGTGCACTCAGCATATGGTTTTCACAAAGTGCTGACAAAACTCTCCTCCCACTAAAGGAAATAAGAGTGTTTCTGCAGACTTCAGCAGAAGCACACTAAGGCAAAGCAGAGGACTACAGCAGTAAATAAGGTGCTATGAAATGAGACACAGTGACATGACAATGCAAATGCATTCTGCAGAATTACTGTACAAATTAGGCTTGTACTTAGGTTTTATAAAAACACTGCTCTCAGAAGGTGATCTAGCACAGATGAAGTCAAGGTGTTGATATAAGCAGGGCTGAATTCTCTCTGCATGAAAGCCATGAATGCAGTCCATGATTTTTACCCATCTGACAGATGCTCCATGTCTTAGAACTGTGATGTGTTTTCTTCTTCTTGTAGCTGTAAGTAAAAATTAGAATACTAGTAAAAACAAGAGGTATTACTGTTGCCAGTGTGGTTGTAAAGCTTGGGAGAAGCAGATCATCAGAGAAGGGATGAGCATGTAAAACTGCTTGTAGGCATTGAAATCTGTGTCACCATTCCACAATAAACACTGAGAGTTGGTTGTATAGAAACACAGGCTTACAAGAGAGGCACTGCTTTGGTCAGTAAAGCCTATGAAAAGCAGAAAATAATTTAGTGAGTCTACAACTAGAGCTCTTACCCTTTTCTCTGGCTCTTCTAGAAATCTCTGTAGCTGCTCAGGCAGTACTACATAGAAAAAAACATCCTCATCTGTAAAAACTGCCTGGACAAGGTAATTCTTCTATTGAAAAGTCTCTGGTTCATGTTCACTTTGGTCAGTTGCATCCTTGTCCTTTTTCCTAAAGAAATTAGTGCTGCTGCTTCTTCTTTTTCCCCTCCTTCTTTCCCTCTTCTTTTATCAAATCCACCATCTGCTGGCATCTACTGTTCTTGCTTACTTCAGCCTGTTTAGTATAACTGAGCAGAAAAAGATCTATGGATTTCTCAGGGTCTGTGTTCCCTTGTAATATGATCTACTATTAATAATACATGTAGGGGTTATTTAAAATATCAACTCATCTACTGGAAAAAGAAAACAGCAGCTCAAAACAGTTCCCCAGCTGAAACTAGGAATTTAACTACAGCAATAAACTGCATGAAAATAATTCTCACAGGTCAAAGGGGGTATTCACAAGGCAGAGGCTAATCAGGCCTCAGTATCATAACAGAGACACTAATTGCCTGATTTTCAGTGTCAATGGACACCTGCACCTCCTACAGAAGTGTACATTGCAGGCAGAGGAACATGATAATAAGAATGTATGGGGTAGTTTTCTGCTAGAATGTAAAGTGCAAAAAAAAAAAGTACAATGGCAGAAAGAGTTTTTCCCTGGTGTACTCTGAGTTTGCCATTTTGTTTTGATTCCTGTTTGTAAAAGTGTTTAAAATTCATAATGTTTAATGTCCAATACTCATTGTTGGTGCAGTGGACTCAGTAAAACAATGTTGAAATCAAAGCTAAAACCAATGTAATGCGAGTTATAAGTCATATATGAGAAAATGCCAAACCCAGCTCAGACTTTGAGAATGCTCTGTGATAAGCTGCATAAAAATTTCCATGGAAACACAAACAGTTGGCCTTTTAACAAGTAACTTGTATGTTGAAATATTAGCATGTCACTTTTTTTTTAAAATGGGAAGATTATGCTCAGTTTGTGTACAATAAAAATAGAATTACCCTGGATTCCACAAACAAATAATTTGCTGCAAATAATTCATCTGTGTTTCCTTCTGTATTATAAAACTCTAATCATTTCCCCAGTCATTTCAATGAAACGATAGTTCTGGAATTTTTAATTTTCATGTCCTTTTGCAGCAATCACTATTGAAATAGAAATATTCAGCATTTGTTTATTTTAATTAAAAACTAGCTTGTACAATATTTTTATTACTTATGCACAAAAACTCTGGTTTAATTTATTGGATACCTTTAAATATAAATATGTGTCAAAGCAAATGAAAAGCAATATTCAGTCCAATTACAGTATTTAAACAGTTTTAATGTTTAAAGAAATTGTTAAACCACAATGTTGAATTACACCATATTAATCTACAGACACCTGAATGATGCCAAAATGTAAGCTGCTGAAGAATATATAATGAAGTAAAAATCTAATTTACAAATATTAAGAGGATCAACTACTTTTTAAACACTCCCAGCTGCCTCCTAGTTTGTGACAATGAATTTTTGCTCTATCTGGATGTGCTAAACTGTGCTGAATCTACATAAACAACTTTCTTTTGCTAATGTTAATTCTAGGGTAGCGCAAAACCTGTATTTGTTATTACTAAGCAGCTTCTGGAATTCTGGAATGGGAAGGAAGGGAATATGGAAAGAGAAGGGTGAAGAAAAGAAAGGAGAAAATAAAAGTAGTTTTACACTCCAATTCATTGGTGATACTCTCCTACCTGTAGATTCATTTTACAGTTGCATTCAAGCTTATATCTGTACAGAGAAGTTCATGGAATATTTTCTTTTGGTAATCCTTGATTTAAAAACCATAGAGAATTAAGAGGCTCTTGCATTCTGTCAGATCTACATGCCTCCTAATACAGAAATCTTACAAACGGGAAGAAATTAAAGATACTAGCATGGGAGAGCTACACCTAATTCATGCATTCTATGAGTGAATTTATAACACTCTTCCAGAAGACTGCAAAATCACATATATCACCTTTGCAAGAAAAATGCTATCTCTTTTCCCACACAGATAGCTGTGAATGTCTCAGAACTGAATGTAACCTGGCTTTGTCCCTTTTGTGGTGCAGAATTTCCTGGAAATTCTCTACGTTCTTTTTGCAGCTTCCCTTATCCAAGGGCATAAGATGGCTGCAGAGAAACTATCCAATCCTACACACTAGATTACAGAATTCCTCTCTATTTATTGTTTGTCTATTTATTGTTGGAATTTAGATGATTTTGTGAGGAGAGGTTATAAACCTGGTCAGAAAGAATTTGAATAAAACACAGATGTCTGTTGAAAGACAAACATATGAAATGAGCTTCTGTGTAAATAACCTGAAGGTAACATGCTTCAGAATATTTTACTTATTAGTAAAGTGCTTAGTACTTAGGACTTTTATTTATGAGTAAAAATATACATGGCTTGCTATTTTCCACATGCAGAGGATAGAAATGTGAAAGAATTGAGGTTTTTCATATAGCAAACTCCAGTACAGTTGCTTCTAATTCAAAAATTTTTGTATTCCAACTCACAACGTTAGAGTTACAACTTCTTCGGACTGATGCCAAACAGCATTTATTTTCAACAGAAGTGTCAGAATATACAAGGAATTAAAAAGAAAACAACTTTTAGGATCAGCATCATAAATAATGCACAAAAAGAGCTAACAGTAATGAAGTTATCATTCTTGGGTTTGGTGGGTTATATTGTCTGAAAATTTAGTATGATGCATTTGGGCATAAACAGTACTACCTATTTCTCCCTAGTTACAGCCCTGAAGTGGACATATGTAGCACATTCTTAGGCAAGTAAGCCAAATAGCTCACAGTTGTGTTTAAATGTGTAAGTACTCATATGAACAATAAGGTAGCATAGGATTTTCTTGGTTTTGTTAGTAACATAGAATTTGGTGTATTGCAAATATATTCTCATTATGGAACAAAACCAGGCTTTTTGAATCTTGCTACACACTTAAAAATGTTTTTCAAGTTGAAATACAAAACATAAGCTTTATGTTTTTTAGGAGACAGTATTATTTTGAATGTTTATTATTTTTTATGGTAAAACAGAATAAACTGTAATTTCTCTCTCTAGGTTCAAAACCTTCTTCTATTATTTTCCTTCATGCTTAATATTAATTTAATTTTATCACACATGATTAATACATAACAAGGACTAGTTGCTTAATCTCTTTTGAAGAGAACACATTAGAAAAGAAGTTGGCTGAAGCCATCCGGAACTGGCTTTATGAGTTAATTGTAGGACAGACCACTCCAAGGGTTCCAGAGGGACTATTTGGCGTTTGACTGTTAATAGTGCTGTTATTGTTCTATAGATCCTACTCTTCAAGGGAATGAGAAAATGAAGCTGAGGGCATCTTAGCCATGATCGCTTTTTCTCTTCCCCATCTGCATCTCTGGATTCTGGAGGCAGGAAAATCCACTAAATAGAAAGGGATGCAGCCTGTAGGACCGGCCTTCCCCTCATCTCACTGTTGTCAGTTTTCAACTTATTTCGGAGAGAAGATGGGAAGGATTTGCACTCTACAAACCATAACAGACTTTATCCTTTCTCCTTATGTTATAGACTATGCCTTTCTAATACTGAAGATGGACGCTGTAGCTCTACCATCACTCTTATTCCCAGCAGAAGAAATAATTTGGCATAGTTGTTATCTTAATTAGCATATAGCCTTCAGCAAAGCTCTGAGCAGTAGAATTTCATGCACTTTCATAGAAAACATGAACAATTACTGTAAATTAACTTAAATTAAGCTCATGTAATACCTCCATGACCAAAATGTTATGTGCAAGAAAAAAGGTGTTTTAAGGAAGCTCACAGAACTATACAATGTGTCCACTGTAACTGAAGCAGAAGGATTTCCATTTAAAGTCTTTGTTTTAGTAAAAGCTTCCAAGCAACATAATTTTTCCTCTAGAAAACAGAATGTGATATGGTTTGCTTTACTATAAATTAGGATTTTTTTCCCAGTCATTGAATGAAAATTTTGCAGATGATATCTACATTAAAACCATGGTAATTTTGGGAGTCCAGGTCAGGAGCCTTGCATCAGATTTATTTATTTAGTCTTTAGATAGATAGGAGAGGCAACTTTCCATGCTTATTTAATAGACAAGTTATCCGAGCAGAAGAACATCCAGTTTCTATTTTATCTGTCTTCAGCAATGCACAGTTCAAAATAAATCTTCTACATTTGAGATTTCCCAAAAATACTTGCTTCTCTGCAGCTCAGACTAGGAGTAAAATGGAAAATTAGAACATTTTTCTCTTGGTGTTTCTTGTGAAGATAATTCCACTGTACAGAAGAGAAATATTGGTTTACAGAGAGCATATACTAGCAGGACCATAGCTTTTAATGGAATGATCTGTTTTCTGATACGGTCCTCTAGGAACTTGCTGCCATTATTTTAAAAACCCATCAAATACTTGTCATGTTACAGTATCATATTATGTAGCAGGTATTAATTTTAATTAATTTTTAAAAATAATTTTTATTTCCAAAAGCAGTTCTGTGTAGAAGTGTCATTAACTGAGGCCAATTTAAGAAGAAAAAACAAACAAACAAACAAAAAACAAACAAGCAGAACAATGAAAACACCCTTTCACTAATTTTTGTACTTAGTTTGTGATGTAAGCAGACAGATTCTTCAGTATGGCTAAGGACTTCTGTACCAAAGTGTCGTATTTGACACTTCAATAATGAAGAACACAAATGGTGGGAAAGGATATATTATTATTATGTCATTGTACTCCCAAGAGAAGGGCAAGTACCTTGCCCTTCTCTTGGGAGTTTGCAAGTTTAAATTTAGTTTTTGAAAATCCAGTTTGAGGAAAAAATCAAAGCATGACTTTCACAGTAATATTCTTGAGAACTTCACCTTCATTATCAACAAAGACAAAATTATTTTTCTTGGGATGAGATCTATGGATCTGTATACAAAATGTCATGAGATATAGACCTTTTAAGGAGGAGGGCAGACTGGCTATGAGATTGTCACTACTTTCCTGTAACAAAAATCCAACCGAAATTTGGAAAAATTCCTTATATTTCATTAGTTATTAATGTGACATACTGTCTTTCTTCATCCACACTGCAGAAAAAATTAAGAATGTTTTGTAGTAGCTTCATTCTTTAAGTAAGTTTGAATTTCAATATCAACTAATATATTTTTTTAATGAAGTTGATACATATTATTAATTTTTCCAGCACAGAATGCATTACAAATAACTCTAGTTTCTAGGTAAATATTTCTCATATATCCGAAATAAACAATTTCCTGAGGAAATTACCATTAGTTTTTTGGAAGACAATATGCGTTGTACCCTCAATCTAACCTCTTCTTTCCAGCTTGGCTTTGTCAGAAAGAATTATTGACATTCTTGGAGACAGGCAATATTCAGAGAATATACAGTAGTGTTTACTTTAAAAAATGAGACTGTTCAAACAAAGAAGGTAGACAGCTAGGAGTTTTATCTAAGCCAAAGTCATCTCAATGGGAACTTTCCAGTCGTGCATTGCTCTATATTCTAAATTGTTACCATGCTGTGCCTGTCTTTTTATTTTTAGGTAACAGATGCAGCTTATTGCTTGGAATACAATTTACAGATTTTTATAATAGAGGTATGAATTATTAATCTGCCTTTCACTTGTAACTTTTTGTGTATTATAGTTTAGTAAATAATGATAAGCAGGAAATCAAAAAGAACACTGTGGTATGTTTTCTAAATCAAACAGGTACAAGAGTTAACAGAGATAGTGCCTAGACAGAATGTAGGCTTAGTGACCACAGTAAATATATGTATTTGCTGCCTCTTAAGAGCAAAGCATTTTCCTGGAAAAAAACTTAGTTTGAAAACTTTCAATATATTTAGAAGACTCAGAGTAATTCAAGCAGTGTATAAAGCAGTTCTTATATATTTTATGTTTCATTTTAAAAAAAAAAGAAGCTGTGTCCTTGAAACCATTTGAAGAGATTTGATTGTGAAACTTTTCACTCTACAAAGTTAATACATGTGTATGTATAACTATATAAAGATACAAATATATAAACTATAAATATATATTTAGTATGTGTATATATACATATATATATGGCCATCTAAAAATAATATAAATTTTTAAGTACTTCAAAGTAATTTTACATTGTTTTCAGTCAATGTAGTTTCTTATGGAGTATCACATACTATGACTATTGCTTATTTTTCTGAACTGATAAAAATTATCATATTAAGACCTTTTCTTAGTTCCAGCTGAAATAAACACAAAGCCCCATATTACCTTTAACAGACTTTGACTGAAGACTTGAGAAAGTAAAAGGAGATTCCAAATGTTCCTAAAATTTTTATCAAGAATTTGCATAGTCAGAATTTTTACTAATTTATCAGTATTACCAAAATATTTTTACAGAGGATTCTTGGGAGCCTCACATTATGAAGGAAGAATTCCATCAAAATGTGAAGCCATTAAAATTATGCCATTAAATATATTTCAAAAATTAAAAACAAACAAACAAATAAATAAAGTAAAAAGTCCTAAGTGAAATTAAAAAAATCCCAAACACACTACTTGGAATGTATCATAAAGAAATACAGCTGGATTTTTTTATTTTTTTTTTTTGGCAGCAGAGATCATTAACGAAAACAAGAAGAAAGAGACATCATCATTGGGTCCAATTCTAACTGATGACCAATGAAATAATTTTTATTTCTGCAGTACGCCTAACACCATATGGGAAACAAAATAATTATTAAATTAGCAAAATAAAAATTGGTACGTTCAACTGAATCTTATTGATGCCAGATTTTCATTAAGAATGGAAAAAATTTATAAACACAAAATTTCCATACTATAATCATGGTGACCAGATAACATGATGGAACTATATTCAACTACATATTTATAAATTAAGGCTTATAATACGTTGCACATAAAACACTAAGTAGAAATGACACTACAGTCATTAAAACCTCCTTCTGTCCTCTGGTCTAATACTACTTGCAACAGTACCAAAAAAAGGTAATATTTTTTAATGACCCTGAAAATATTTAGTATTTAGAGAACTTCAGCTCCTATGTATCCCTACGGAAAATATATACTTATTCTTAGATTCCTGTCTTCAGGGAAGGACCTTTCAAAGCTGTTTTGCATTGTAATCATTTCACACTAAATGCATCTGGTAGTCTTTTCTATTGTTTGGGGTTAGGAGTGCTTGAATATTGCTGTCAGTTTAGAATTCAGACATCCATGCATGAGTGTGGGTACAAAGTTTGCATATAATCCCCTCAGGATGTACATATGAATTTCAGTGTGTTAGATAGGTTCAGAGCAAAGTATGGATTTTCTATATGACATTGTCCTACTTTCTGTTGCAAATTTGATACCCTCATTAAGCACTAACAGTGGCAAACTGCATACAGTAGGAACTAACTGAATTTAATTGTCATGGCAGAAGATACACTGAAAGCCTTGAAGTCTCTCTCTTCCACAGTTCTTTTTTCTCGTCAGTTTTAGTTTAATATTTGCTCTCAGCAGAGGATGGCCCCAGCTTCTTCAACAGTTACAGATCCATGAAGATAGCAGTACTCTGCGCTCACCAATTTCCTTTGGCAGATTGTGCCATGTACTTTGTCTTAAATTGCATGAAGTCTTAGCAGAGCTACTCATTTCAGCTTTCTGTGCTAGAAGATTGTCTTTTTATAAAAGTAGTCCACAAACACCACAGAATCACATAATCATCAAGTCATAGAATGGGTGAGGTTGGAAGGAATCACAATGGATCATCTGGTCCAACCTCCCTCCTTAAGCAGGGTCATCCTAGAGCTTATTGCCCAGGATTCTGTCCAGATAGTTCTTGAATATATCCAGTGAGAGAGACTCTACAAGCTCTCTGAACAATCTGGGTCACCCTACACACTAAAGTAATTCTTTCTCCTATTAAGGTAGAAGTTCCTGTGCATCAGTTTCTGCCCATTGCCTCTTGTCCTGTTGTTTGTCACCACCAAGAAGAGCCTGACTCCATCCTCTTGACACCCTCCATCTGGATACTGACAGACATTGATGAGATCCCTTCTCAGTTGTCTCTTCTTGAGGCTGAAAAATCTCAATTCTCTCAGCCTTTCCTTGTAAGAGACATGCTACAGTCCCTTCATCATCTTCGTAGCCCTCTGCTGGACTCACTCCAGAGACTCCACTCCTCTTGTACTAAGGAGCACTGAACCAGGCATGGTAATCCAGATGAGACCTCACTAGGACTGGTAGAGGGGCAGGGTCACCACTCTCAACCCACTGGCAATACTGTTCCAAATGCACTTCAGGTTGCCACTGGACTACTTGGCCAAAAAGGCACACTGCTGGCTCATGGACAGCTTGTTCTCTATCAGGACTCCCAGGTCTTTTTCTGCAGAACTGTTCTCCAGCAGGTCAGCCCCCTGTAGTGGTGCATGGGGTTGTTCCTCCCCAGGTTCAGGACACTGTATTTGCCTTTGCTGAACTTTAGTAGGTTCTTCTCTGCCAGTCTCTCCAGCCTGTCGTGGTCCCTCTGAAGGGCTGCACAACACTCTGGGGTATCAACCACCCCTCCCAGCTTTGTGTCATAAACAAACTTGATGAGGAGACACTCTGCCTCTTTGTCCAAGTCACTGGTAAATAAGTTAAATACTGCCCCAGCACTGAACCTTGGAAAACACCACTAATGACAGGCCTTCAATTACATCCTGTGCCACTGATTATGACCCTCTGGGATTCAGCTGGTACTCAATCCATGTTATTGTCCACTCATCCACACTTTCTGGGTTTGCCTCTGAGGATGTTGTGAAAGTGTCAAAAATCTTATATCTTCAGCTGGTCACTGTCTGAGATTTTTTCTACAGTGCTATAAAATAGATTTAATGAATAATTAAAACTCATAGAGCTTCTCTGATTATTCACTAACAAGCACTGAATTCACATGGATGCCACAACCTGCTTGAGATTCTTAGTAAAGGAAAAATGTCAGACTGTCCTTTGTGCCCTGGAACTAGTTCATCACTGGGCTATTGAGAATCTGGTTAGTAATGCCCTTACACTAAGGTTTCAATTTAGATTTGCCTTCATTTAAAAAAAAAATCACAGTGAGCAGCAGTAATACAGACTTTCTTCGGATAAAATGTCGCCTTCACAAATGCATGAAAACATGCTGAAAATATAAGATGATCTTTTTTTTTTTTCTGTTTTTTTCCCCGCTAGCTTGTTGTGATTTTAATGAAGTTTTGTACTTGCCATGAAACACAGGATTTTCTAACCAAAAGAAAGAGCCCTAAGACCTTTCTAAGCACTACCTAATAGTTACCTTCATCTCAGAAAAAGAGCTCTACAATTTATCTGTTGATCTACCAGCATTAAAAAAGAAAGAAACAGTTTTTCCATAATCATCTCCTTCATTGGAATCGTTACCCTTAGCCTCATCAAGATTCTTTGCAAGAGTCTGGGACTTTGCACAAGGATGTGACACTAGAAGCTCCCCAGACAGACATTTCATTAAAAATATGCATGAAATATAAACAGAAATTGCATTAAAAGCTACATTGAAAAAAGTATAAAGTGATACAAAGAAGCTTCTAATTACTATCATCTTCAGCAGACTGCATATGGAAAGAACAGCAGCCTGTGTTCATGATACATAGCTGCTCTGCTCCTTCACTTTCCTCTGAGAAAAACATGGCTCTCAGAATGAATACACCAGGCAACCAAGTACCTACCAAATATTGCTTTTTTAGACCATCTTTTTTCCTTTCTTAATTGCCCACAATATTTCACCTATCAATACCCTGAATTGCCGCAGAGATAAAAAGAAACAATCTAGACAACATCTTCCCCCCACAGTAAAAATAGTAACCGCACTATGCCATTAGAGCAACCAGAGCCCTATTTATTCATTTCACACTTGGTTTCTGGAGGAGACTCGTTTGCTTCTGTCCCTGGAGGAAGTGCCTGGTATGAGGTTTGAAACGTCAGGGATAATTAAGACAAACTGTGCTTTTTTGCCCCAACAAAGGAAATATATCCCTTAAAATAACTCCCCACTGAAATCTCTGAACAAAAACCATCCCAGCAGTGTTGAGGTAGCTTACAATGCTAAATCAATTGTCAGCATTAGCAAGGCTCTGAACTGGAGCATCTTGCAGTTTCACTGCAATCCAGCAGTTACGGTGCTACCAGCAGGTACAAGTACAAATAGAATGCTGAATAGTCAGATATGAAAGTGCCAGTATGGGGATCAAATGAAAAGATATATAACAAAAGATGTTTATGCCTTAGAAACTGAAAGTATAATTACTGTAAGGTCAAAGTTTAGAGCTCAGAGGCATTCAATACCATTTCTCATTCATCATTTCTCATTCAGCCAGTCTAGTGTCAGTATTGGTAATCATGTCCACTTAAAAACTGCAAAAAACTGTATTCTGTGCAGCCCATTCCCCACCCCACTGTAAAAACATCTCTGAGAAACACTGAAGAAATTTCTCTGCCAAAGTGAACTGGTATGAAACCTTGATTTCATGTCTGCTTATCATGTTTTAAGATTGAAAAAAAACAATTTTCCTCATATAGTTGCTTATTAATCTATCTTCAGAACACTGAACAAACTCAAACACCTAATTTTTTTTTTTTTTTGAAAAAAAATTCTATCACAGTGGGTTATTACAGTGACTTCAATTTGTCAATGCATAGCAGTAATTCAATTCAATTCTTTTTGGAATTACCCACGCAATGTTAATTCTCTTGCATTTTCTTGAACCATTAGGTTGTACAGTGTACTTACTTTTTTTTATGTTTTAGACTTTTTTTTTAAAAAATATAATTAGCACAGTTAAGAGTTATTCTTGCTCTGACACCTCTTATTATGGACTAATGCTACATAGTCTGCATAAGACATAAAGATACATTGATGATAAAGACAGAGTATTTTGTAAAAACTGTTTTTCTGTGTGTTGTGGTTTAAGCCCAGCCAGAAATTAAGCACCATGCAACTACTCGCTCACCCTGCTGTCTAACTAACTTTACCCTAGCTAAAACCAGAACAATAAGATATAACACAATGTTTAATAACATGGAAAACATAGTTTAAAATATTAGAAAAACAAGTCTGATTTTCAGTTCTTGTATGATATATGACAGAATAGCATGTAAAAAAACCCAAACACAGGATGCTAATTACAATGATTATTACATGAACAGTAGAATTTGTTCATATTACTCATCAGACCACTTCTATGCAAAATGCAGAAAAACTGGATAGAAACCTCAGTTAGATTATTTTGGTGAAACCATGTTAACATATTTTGTAATGGTGCTGGTATAAAGGACTGTAAGAAAGCTTTTAATAATGAACTCCATCTCTGTTGAATCCTTTCTTTCTGCAGCTTTGTTTGCCACTGGGGACAATGAAGCTCCCTCTGAGAGGGACAGTTTCAAGGGTGTAAAAATAGGAATCACAGTAGTAACAGCATAACGCTCAGGGACTAACTTAAGAAAGCTGACAGAAAAAGATTGAAAAAAGGTCTAGACCCTCTTCAACTGTCCCCTTTCTTTCGTTAAAACACAGGTGTGAGGAAAGCTATGGCTTCTCCACCTTTTTTTTTTATCTGCACTGTAGCTCTCCTAAGATGAGGGAACCAGGGTTCAAACCACTTTTCTAATGTCATTTAAGAAATAAGACACTCACACCAAAGCAGAACTACTGAGTTCCATATTATGCTTTAAGAGTCTCACATATTCCCTGCAACCATACACTGAAATACATAACCTTTGGAACTAAAACTGGAATAAGGATGCTCTTTCTAAGTGATAAGAGATTCTAATTCTTATGTCATATTCTAAGCCCACATGAGTCTTCAAATACTCCACGTAAAGCAGAAACACTTCAGTATGAGAAATGATGGTGTTCCCTGCCCCATGTCTTAGCATAGTCTTCATTTGTAAGCTATGGCTTGCATTTCTTTCAAGTAGAGAGAAAGGTAATGAAGAGAGCTAATCCTGACTCTTCACACTCTGTCAGACTGTTTTACTCTTGTCTTTAATGAAGTGGGACATTATCACAACCATTATACTTTCCTTCAGAGGTTGTGTTTTAAGAAAAAGAAGGGATCTATTTACCTGACAGTTCTCTCAGAGAAGACATACTCTGAGGTGGAACGGGATCCTTCTCTGTCAGAAGAACACCCAAATTGTGAATCCTAGTGAAATTTAGACAGGTGCTTAATATTAAACTGTTCAACTATGTGAAGCTTTAGGCACTTCAGGAATTCTGCTAAAACAGAATTATAGGACATAAAACACCCAAAGACCTACCATAGGCATGTCTTTGGACATTAAATCCCTTACAGTAGGATGACAGCTAAATGAGAATTTAGAGGTTTTTTGCATTTAAAAGTCTAATATCAGATGAGGTATGTTAGTCTGTCAGTTGATTTGACCTCCAATAGCTTTGTGCTTGATTTCTTCTATCCTAGAATTCTAGTCTTAATAGCATCACAGCAGTTTGTTGTGAAGATAAAGACTCTAAAGCATACTAATACTATGGTAGTAAGGATTATCTTGGGTAAAGGAATAGTGCCAGGACCTGAAACTATCTTAAGTGCCTTTAGGGCTCTTCAGGCTTCATAGTATTTAGCTGCTTTCCTCATCAGAAGCACTACTAAGTCATGTCATGTTTAAGAAATTAAAAACATGAAAGCTCTACAAATTCATATTAATGCTTTCCCTTGAAATACATACAATGCCATTAGTAGATACAGTGGCCTACCCATACGCACTGCTGTTCTAGGATGGGTCAGATATCACAGAGTGCTATGGGGGCAGTAAAAGAGTAAAAAGCACTTTAAATTTACAAGTGTTTCTTTCATGTCTGATCATACTTACATGTTTGTAGGTAAGCACCTACAAATTGTGCTGGAAAGAGGAATAATTTGGAATCTGACTGCATGAGGAATAGCAATGCTCATCTAAGATTTGAAGTCTGGCTTTAGTGCTCATGTTGGTGTCAGCAATAAATAACCTTTTCAGCAATATGGAGAGGGAAAACATTAGTACAGTCCTGGGAATTGTTAGTTGTGGAAGCACGTCAAGGTCTTTCCCCCAGCCTGATGAATACAGCCAACAGTTGCCAGGTGTGAGTAGAAAAATTTTAAATATACCTAAAAAAAGGCAAGGAAAGAAAGCTGGTTGTGCAAAAACACCTTTACTGAAGAAAATCTTTTGTGATGTCTTATTCAGAGCAATTCCTAATTCCAAAGCACAAGGTCCAGTGAACCAGTTACATCTTTGGAACAGGTATTTACAAACAGCAGCCACAAACATCAGCCAAGCTGTACCATAGACTTAAGTAGAGAATTTCTTATATCTCACAGAGAAAGGAAAAAATAGTGGTAAAAGAAAGGACTAATTGGCACGACTGTATTAAGAATGGCCACAGTCCAAGAACGGAGCCTGTAATATTGCTCTTCAAAGAACACAGCAGGAGGAAAAAAGTGATTCAGATGGAGAGATGTCCCTGTGGGGAAGCCAGTAATTCTTTGAGCTTGTCAGACTTACCTTGCAAGCTCCAGACAGATTCAGATGAAGATAGGAATGCATCAGTGCTTGATGGATAATTCCAGGATACCACTGTTCTCTTTGCCAATGCATATTCTTTAATGTCTTGGCAGCTCATAACAGCACTTTCTAGCAAGTCCTGCTTCATATAGTTCAGCCTTAAAAATTCTTATGAAAATCTACCTGCCAAGATGCAAAATATATTCTCTCTGGTGTTATCATAACTTTTTAATACATATTGTTGGATTGCACTGGAACAATTTCTTACAGCAGAGAACATTGCCAAAAATTTACCCCATGACAAAAATCTCATTAAAAGTATGTTATGGTGAAATTATCTATCCCTTACCTCAGAATAAATAAATTATGAAGATATTGCCATTATCCTAAAATCAAAATCCAAGACTTCTGGATTTAAGACTAGGCTTAAAAACAATTATTGTTAGAAAAGTAGTTGTAGCAGTTGAAAAATGCTAATTCTGCCATACTATTGTTGCAGAATTTTAAAGAATTCTTTGCTTTGGGGCTCAGATTACATTAAAGTATTTTATTGCCTCATTCTGCTACATTACATACAATCAGAGATTTTTTTAATAGGAAAACCTTGTGTAGAACAAAATTTATCAATTTAAATTAGGAAAAATCTGTCCCTTAGAGCCATTGCTCCAAGCAGTTTGAATAGGATGGTCAAACTTTTTTAAGTGTGATCAAGTATGAAATGCTTTGCATTTCACAGGATTTTCATACACAGTTTCAACTATATCTAAACAGTTGATCCCCTAAAATAGTAAAAGTATGTCTAAGTGGAAAGGTTTGGTACTTAATGACCTGCAACTTCTTTTATGTAATGAAGAAAAAAGAACATATGGTTTAGTTCAAAGACTGATTGTAGTTTAATTGTGTTGATTGTTTTTGTCTTTTAATCAAGTGAACAAAGCATGAAAAAACATGTGCATCTTCTGAGGCCAAAGGGAATTCACTGAAAGAGTAAAGGACAACTAAGTATTTTGCAAAGGTCATTTGTTAAAAAAAAAAAAAAAGTCTTGACTTTCTATTTGAATACACAATTAAGACCATAACTTTAGTTCAAGTTCTTATCATTGGCAATCCAATCATGACAGAAATTTATATGTTCTCCCTGCATAGGTTTGCATGTTTTTTATTATAATAAATAAGGTGTTCCATTTGTGAACAGACAGGAGAAGAAACTCTGTTGACAGAAGGAATGACTACAAAAAAAAAGGTAATCTACTGCCTGAAAAACAATAGCCAATTATTCCAAAATAGAAAAAAATATTCTCCTGAAGATTAAAGACTATGTGTATGCTCAAAAGGTTAGATATATGAACTGCTGACCATATATAGGGCTATAAGGTCTATAAGGGTGAAAAACTAACCATTTTGGTAAAGTGAACATTCCCACGGTTTACATATTTAAAAGCACTCATTATGAATTCTCCTTTTCAGAAACATTATGATTGGAGTTGTCATAAGCAGATGACTGTAAAATTGAGATAAAATCAGACACCAGTAGAGCATTCTGAATTTATTTTGGATTCAAATGGTCTTTAGCAAGTGCAAATCATTGAAGTGCTAATCTATGCTTGAGGAGTATAAGGCTCGTTTCAATATTTTATAGGAAGGATTTTAATTTATCAGTCAACAGACAACACTAAGGGCAGCGTGGTCTTGTTTTTTATTTTTAATTTAGAATCAATTACCCTTTTGGTAGATAGGGGGTTTTTATTTTTATATTCATTTCTGCAATTGAAAAAAAAGTTTGAAGTTGAGTGAACAGCTATATAATTGATATAAAATACAGGTTTTCTTCTGAACTGAATAAAATATTTGTATGACATTAACAGTTGGATGTAACATTTTTCTATTATTTACAGGTCCTGTTCAACCCTGTCACATATCTTGACTTTTCCTCTCCTGTGCCATTTAATGCTGCTTTTTTTTGTTTGTTTATTTTCTTCTATCTCTGATACCTGTGGATTACTTAGGTAAGAATTTGACAAGCCCAACAGTTTTCTCATTCTTGGCATTTGCATCTCAAAATGTATATAACAAGACACTGCAGTCAGTATATTCTTTACTGCCTGCAGCTATGGTTAACTGGAAAGTAGTAGGAGAAGAGAGTAGTGATAGTATTAACACTTGCCTGAGAAAGAAAACAGTCTGAGAAAGCAATTTCGGAGTTTCAAATTTCATAACAAGCCTCACTATTATCTATTTCTGGACTATTCAATGAAAAAAGTGCTAATAAAAGTGTAACATTAATGCTTCCTAACTTGAGAAATTCAAGTTTTAAACCATATATGGATAAAGTTGTTGAAAACCCCTTTGTGGTCACAGAAATATTAGTACACTAAAATGTTAACTTCAGAAAGAAACTAAATTCTCTGTTTAGACTAATTTTTTGTGCATGTATCCTTTTTCATTAAGCTGAAGTAGCAAGAAGAACAGCATTTATTTTGAAGCCTCACTACCAAAAAGTTGATGGCAAATTGTTGAAGTTCTTTAAAGTTTATTGAAAATACAAGAATTTTCAAGGTAGCTAGAGTTCGGATAAATAGAGTTTTTTCATATGGATTCCACACACATTTTGTGTACATGCTTATGTGAACATCTGCTATGATATGGATTTCACCATAGGATAATCTGGCTTTACACATTACTTATAAGGACCAGTTTCTGCTTTATGAGAACTACAAATCTAACACATTGCAAAATATTATGAAGAAAAGCGGGAGGCAAAAAAGGGCTAGCTCCATCCAACAGTAAGAGTCCAAGATACTACCTTGAACATACCCTGATATGAATTTGTGTACTGCTCATGCTGATTTGTACAAGATTGGGAATGCAATGTTAACAGTGTTGCTGCTGAGTGTCTCCTGATTTGTATTTTTATGGTGTTCACCACAGCTTTCAGCATGCAAATTTGTACTTTTCTGTAATTCTGGTGCTGTCATTATGCTTTTAAACATATTTTACAAACATCAATGCACTGATATGTATTTTTAGAAAACTAAAGCAGCTTTTGTGGGTGCTATGATATATATCTGCTACTGCTATTAGCTTTCTACTTTTACTGTTGTTCCCTTGGGTCACATAAAGTTAGCTTTCACTGAGTTACCAATCCATTTTTGTTAATTTTGTTAACACCTTTCTCAGAAATTATTTGAATTTGAAGTGAGAGGAAATGTAAAGATACTTTTGAAAACAACATTTTGTGCAATACATTCCTAAAGCTTTTATGAACCCCAGATGTGTATTAACATGTATGCAATTTATCTTGTGGATGCACCATAGAAGATGCTAGGAAATTATACTTCATCTTTAGAAGCTGTGTTACATACTTTTATTGAATTTTCACAAGATTTTGATAAGCAACATTCAAAACTGAATATGTAGAAATAAGGGAGGAGCTGCATTATAGAGGAATGATTTATGTATAAAGCTATGAATAAACATTCTAAAATATATCCTCGTATGACTACCAGCACCATGTCTTCACATAACAAATACAATTAGACTCACTTTCTTACGCAAAACACACACTTACACTGAATCCTTCCCTGTGGGTTGAAGGCACACTATGGCTGCAAAGATTTCCAGTAGTGTTCTCTAGAGCCTGAGGGGGATTCTAGCACAGCACCTGCTCCTCTCTTTGATTAGGTATCACCAGCAGTCCCTGTGCCTTTAGGCTGCATATCTCTGATTGCCGCGGTACACCTGGAAACTTCTTGGTAAGAGAAAATGTTTGTGTTTGGGAGTTCAGTAAGTTTCCTCACCCACAACTCAGTGTATCTTTAACAGCTTCACCCTTTTGATGGTTTTCTGTATTTTTAGCTTCTTGATTTTTCCCATTGATTTTGTGACATAATTGTTTATCTTCCTCAATATCAGTATTTCAGTCAGTTCTGATAAACACAGGTAAATGTAGGAATGTGTTTATCTTTATTCAAAAATACTTCTGAATTTGGGACCTAGAGCCATGAGTCTCTTGACTGATCTTTA
The DNA here is from genome assembly GCA_013397135.1 of Pachyramphus minor. Taxonomy (NCBI): domain Eukaryota; kingdom Metazoa; phylum Chordata; class Aves; order Passeriformes; family Tyrannidae; genus Pachyramphus; species Pachyramphus minor. The sequence continues at coordinate 37,774 of VYXB01006053.1, forward strand.
GGGCTTTGTATATACCCTTTGTATCCTGAATAAGAACAGAAAGCCTGTATCTCTAGAAGACATTTTAATGAATTACAGGGGATAAACCTGAAGTTGTGTATGTTCCATAAGCTTCTGGTTTTGAATGATGGGTCTTAGATGGATATTAATTTTGCTGGTATAAATCAACTTGAATCACTGCACACACTTTTCTGAGAAGTACGGATTTTTTTTCTATTAAAAACAGGTTCTTTTTCATGGATAGCAAAAATAATTTTCAAAAAGTGACCTAACAATACTTTTTACTTCTTCTCTGCCCCCCCCCCCCCCGACTTTTCTTTCTCTTCTTGGAAATAAACTGTGAACTTACTGAATAATTATTTTCATTTTCTTATGTAGAAATAGATATTCTTTTTGGTGTAATGTTGATGAAAAGGCTGCAGTGGCTTGTCAGATTTGTGTGATGCTGGATTTACATTTCCAGGCAAAAATAAATGAGATTGAATCAGATTTACCAATTCCAACTCCTTTGCTTATCCATAGTGAAAAAAATGCATGTGGTGTGGATTGAAAAAACAATTCATACTAGCTAATAGCTGTTCTAGCAAAATAGAAAATTAGTAGAGGTTTTTCCTGAAGAATATCTTTCTGATAAGCCCACTTCATCTTTCTCAGGCTTTCTCAATTGGTCTAACAAAAATTGATTTAACCTTTCTGTATGCACCTTGTCTCATTTAAGGACATTCTGACCATCACAGCCATAATTACAACCTTACTACTACTAAAACAACATAAATATGAACCTTGTTTAACTTTCTTGTTAACCAGATGTTTATCGCATAATATGAATCAAAATATCTGTATTTTGCAATATCTGCAAATTACAATTGCAAATATCTGCAATATCTGCAAATTGCACCTATTTCCCATGACTTTACTTCAGTTTTTGATGTTCTAATGATGAGTTTTTCTGTTCACTATGGTCTATGTGAAAAATTGGAAGGACACAAAGTGAATTGATTTTAATGTGACAATGACCTTAACATTTCTTTCAACTTTTGATCAACTTTATTTTGCTGATAGCACTTGAAAAAAACCCACATTTTTAGCTTCAAAAGTACTTTAGGCACTGCCTGGAAATAAAGCCCAGGCTTCCAGAGAGGCTAACGCAGCGCAAAATGCTAAGCTACAAAACCCATTGATTACTCTACACCTATGCAACTCGTTTCTTATTGAAAACTTCATTTTATTTACAGAGACAATTTAGAATTGGACAACAGGAATTCTGCAAATGGTCTTAAGGCCCTTCCTGCAAACATTTGTTAGTAGATTATGTGTTTGTTGCCATGAATAATCCATTACCCACTGCATAGTGAGCATAATACCAGGTAGTAAGTGCTTGAAAAAAGATCTATTGGCTGCAATTCATAAGTTGTCTCACTGACCTGAGTAAGCACTTGCATAAATGTTTGCAGGATTACCCTTGCGTGTTGTCATCTATTAATAATCAGATTGCATACATCCTTAGTACTCGAGTTCAATATCAGTGAAATATAGCAAAAATCTAACAAGTTGTCTTTGTGTTCATGCTATTCTTAACATTTTATTGTCATAAATATTTTAACCCATTTTAACCCATCCTTTACAAAATGGAAATCACATTATATTACAAAATACAGCGTCTCTAATAGATTCCTGATGATTTTTTTTGTTTTGCATATGTAAGTGTCGCTTTACGTATCACAAAGAAAAAGCTGTTGTGCTCTTCTAAGAAAATTATCTTCACCTATTGGGAGAAATATGGTTCATAGTATTTGAAAACTGTCATAATAAATTCTCAAATAATGTTAAGAGTGTTTACCCAGATACTTCAGCCACAAATAATAAGCTATTTCCATCAAATGCATGAATGGTGTATGTAATGACTACTTGGGGACATCTACATTTACTGACTACAAAAATTATGTCTCAGCTGTTGTTTTATGGTTTCAGGAACCATAAAACCACTTAATAGCAACCTCCACATTCAAAACCCAAGTTATTCTTAAAGCAGTCTTTCTTTTGCAAAGCAAAATTACTGGACAGAAGTAGCAATTGAGAGAGTACTACATAAACAAACCAAGAAAAACAGAAAGTAAAAATTTGTTGTAAAAATTTATTATAAAACATCTTAAGGTGTTTTTAAATACACGAAATATCATTTTCTAAGGTGTGAGTTACCAAAAAATTAAAAAAAAATAAAAAGAGAAATATTTTGTGTTAGGTCGTTTATGTAATACTCAGTTTACAAGGATCTCTAGATACAAGACTATTTTTTTTTCTCTCAGTAAGTTTGTAGGCCTCAGAATGACTAAAGAGGGCTTTGTCTTTTAAAGTCTGTATTCCCAAGAATTTGTTTGAAAACAAATAGATATTAATTTCTCTGATACTAATATAGGGTAAGGAGCAAGAAGATGAAAACAAAATCATATTTTTAAGGAGTATAATAATCACACATATGTAAAACCAGGTTGGAGAGTGTGTGTGTGTCTTTATTTGCGCACTAATCTTCAGAGGCTATGATATTTTCTTAAAACTTTGAAGATGAGATTTTTCACTTTAGACAATTGCCATATGATGAAATTAATTTTTCCATAGCATGATTCTCTGAGGTTTTGCATCCATGTTCTGTTGTGATTCAATTCAGTTTTGAATGAAATAACATGGACCTAAATCCCAAAATAACACTAATGAAAAACTTTTGAGTTTCAGCATCACAGTTTAAGATCAAACAGAGAATGGGGAGACTAAATAGATACAAAAACACTTTAACCACACACAGTTACATATAACTTTAAGCATTATACAACTTCCCTGCTCTGTGGGTCAGATAGCACCACTCTGGCTAAAGGGTGGAAGGCTGTGTGTTTCAGCTGTCAGGATGCACTGCCTATCCCACACACTATCTGTGGCAGAGTATGACAGCCTGAACTGGTGCAAGGTCCCTGAATGTCCCCTCAGCATCTCTTGCATGTCCCCAAAATACTGTCCTGACCAGCACAGTGGACAAGTTTGTCACTATAAGATACAACATTTCTCTCCTCCATTTCATGTCTACCTCTTGAACAGAGCCATTAAGTGAAACGGAGCAAGGGCCTAAAGAGTTAACTCTTTAGAGGGAGATTCTGTACCTTGCTCTGAGGAATGTGATGTCCATGTTAAAATACAACAGAGACAAGGACCAAGCTTTTAAGAATTAGCTAAGAGAGAGATGGTACCTTGCCCCAAGAATTCTGCCTACGTTGAAATATAGAAAAGATAGTTTGTTCTAGTAAAGACAGCAGAAAGGTGGTCATAAAATAAAGATAGGATAGGCATCTGAGGAGATAAAGAAGCAGTGAGTCAGGGAGGGTTTTGCAAGCCCCTAAGAAGTAGTCAGCAAAACTAAAAAAATTGAAAAGTTCAAAGAATAAGAAGAGAGAAAAAGACTCTCATTAACAGGAACAACCCTCATAAGACTCCCCAAAAGACGACTCTACCTCAAGCCCTGCCTCAACTCCACCTATTATGAATATGATGATTAAGGGTCGCAATCTAATAAATATGTATGTAGAGATGTTGCAACCTCTCATGAAAATTGTATAAATTACCTAACTTTTCACTAACAACTTTGGAGCTGGTCTGGTGAGAACCAGCTAGCATCCCTAACGTTGCTCAAAATAAATACTTTTGCTGATAAAGACTAAAATTTGTCTCTGAGCAGTTTTTCCATGCTGTTTTGGCATCAAAAGTATAATGTTGGCCTCAAGTCTCCTGGAATCAAAAGATTTCTCTTGAAATCCCTTATAAAGAATGAGTTTAGTCCAGAAGAAACACTGAAGAAATCTAGAAGGAACTGGATTCCCTTTGCATTTACTATTAAACTTTACACTAGGAAAAGAATACCTCGAGCTGTTGTTGTGGTATATAAAATGTAACCAAGAAAATTATAGAATCATTAAAGCTGGAAAAGACCTCCAAGATCATCTGGTCCAACCTTTGACCGAATAACACCATGTCAATGAAACCACAGTAGTTCCTGCTATGGTGGCTTATCTTATGACATGTTCCTTTTGTGGCCTTGACAGTGTTTAAGGCAATTATGATCTTTAAGTCTATTACAAGGTCATAAACTTTGGTTTTTTCCCTGACTTCCTGAGAAAGCTTTCTGTTCAGCCAGGTCAGTTTTCTTCCCTTCTGGCTTGTCTTTCAGCATAGACGGACAGTCTACTACTGTGCCTTTTCTTGAAGGTTTCCTTCTTAAAGTACTTCCAGCTTTCCTAGATGCCTTTTTTGTTACGGTATGTTTCCCGAGAGACTCTCTGAACTGGTATCCTGAACAGGCCAAAGTCCACTCTTCAGAAATCCAAGGTAGAGGTTTTGTTGACATCCTTCCTTACTTCATCAAGACTTGAAAACTATCATTTCATGGTCACTATGCCCAAGATGATGTTTGATCACCACATCTCCCACCAGCCTTTCTTGGTTTGTAAACTATGGGTCTATTGGGACACTGCCCCTGGTAGTCTCACTTACTAGCTGTGTCAGGAAGTTCTCTTCCACACACTCCAGGATTCTCCTAGAGTGCCTCACCTCCACTGTGTTGACTTTCTAGCAGACATCTGACATCTGGTTCTACTGCCATGCTCTGCCTACAGCCAGAGACCTGGACACCTCCACGCTTCTGAGGGAGCTTCATCTGGGTACCCATGCTTCTAGTTATGGCTTTCAGCTGTGTGGAAACCATCACTGGGTTTGTTCTAGTTGAGCAGATGAAAACCAGAAGGTGAGATCACCTCAGGAGCCAAGAGGGAGGCTGTGTTCTCCTACTCAAAGTGCTACACAAACTTCTGTGCCATGTCCTTGTAACATAAATGGAATGAAGCTGTGACGGGAAAAGTTCGGGTTGGACATCAGCAAAAGGTTCTTCACTGAGAGGGTGGTCAGTCACTGGCACAGGCTAGACAGGGAAGTGGACACAGCACCAAACCTGCTAGAGTTCAAGAAGCATCCGTTTGATATTCATAGTCATACGATTTAGTTTTTGGAAATCCTGCGAAGAACAGGGAGCTGGACTTGATGATCTTTATGGGTCCCTTCCAACTTGAAATATTCTGTGCTGCCAAAACCTGAACTATGTACTTGAATTTTCATGCCATTTGTCTTCCAGGGTTTAATCCTTGTCTTAATCCCTCACCGTCTTTCAACACTTCCTTTCGCAATCTCACTCAGATGTTACTTTTATGCAGATGGTGCCAGGATTTAAATTTCCTTCACTGTTCTGAATATAGAGGCTTCACCTAATTGCCTTAATATTATCGTCACTTTTTTCTCCCTATTTTTTCTTCAGCATAATTTAGATGGTTTTTGTAACACTAAAGCAAAAATGGTACTTCATGCTTCTATGTGCCATGCCAAGCAGGAATTAGAGAAATAAATAACTGAATCAAAAAAGGAGATGGAATGATTATCTGTCTGGCAGGAATATTGTGTCAAGGAGTTTAAGGACCAGAGATTTTTTTTAAAATAGAAAAATGCATAACCAGAAAGACTTCAGATTTTCCCTGTATATACCATTTTAATATAATGGCACTTGCATTTTTTTCCACATTCTTTGTGATTTTTGAAATCATTGAAGATCTAGAAGTATTAAATGACAGTTAAATAATTCACTTAGAATTTTTTGGTTTTCCCTTTAGATACATAGAAATGAACTCTATTTTTCCTCTACCAGTCAGGTAGGGGCCCCTGTCAAAGGTTTGTACCTTTAAAAGTTAATGACTGAAACGAGCTTAAAAGTTGAACTTAATGCTCCTTTTGTTATAAAAATATAAGTGTGAAAAGTACATACAAGAAATAACTATTCTAATAATCAAAATTTTTAATATCTCTATTTATGTTGATGCTTAACATCTAATGTACACCCAGAGCATTGAAACAAATATATTTATAAATATATTTTGAATTCTGTGAATACTCTTTAAACATACATTATAAATCATTATTCATTCTTTTTACTCTGTTTGTGTTATACTATATAACTGTTCTTTATACTCTATATATACTCTAATGATCTTTATTTTGATTTCTCCACCTGCATTGTTTTATTAAATGTTTTTAAATGCACAACTTCATCAGTATGACAAGGATGGCAGATTTTCTGTGAAACACACATTAATTCATTCAGAATTATTTTTTTTTATTTCTATTGGAATAGTATAATGTAGCATGTATCATGTGAGTACTTTTGAGAAGAATGACACCACATCATTTCTTCTCTAAACATTTCAGAACTGTTTCAGAAAGCTACACGTCTGAGGTTTTTGGCTGCTAGAAGAAATCCAGGCTTTCAGATAACATTTAACTTGACTCAGTTGTCACCAAATAAGGAACCAGTAGCTAAAATGGTGTCACCATATAAGAAGTCTATTTTTTCTGAGGTTCTCACTTCAGAAGACATAATTTCCTCATGTGTTCAGCAAAGTCAATGAAGAAGGCATATGCTTTCTTCCTGTCTGCTTTAATGTCTTCTTAATAGAGGCTAAATTCTAATTTAAAGCAACTAGCTTGTAGGTAAAGAAAAATTCTCCAAGCCATAGGGCACTTCCCAGCTTTACTCCATGAAACTTTAAAGTACATTACTGTGGAACAACAGTCTTTATATGAAGTGTAGGAATAGTTTTGCTTTCAGAAGAATTTGTAATGGGAAAGCTAGAAACTCGTTTTCACTTAGGAATCCTTCAAAGTGCCTTCTGAAGAGGGTTAGATTTTTTTTTTCCCCAGGTGTAGTCCAGAGGGGTTTGCAGAGAGCTGTGTTATCTCTCTCTCTCTGCTATGCCAGAGAGAGATAGCCCTAACAGACAAATACAGAGGCCTTGGGAAGGCAGGGGAGAAAGAGAGAGGTTACTAAAGGCCCTGGAGAGGGCAGGATCTTGCCTTTTCTCCCTAGGGCCTGGTGCTTCAATAGTACTGTGAGGCATCTGTAAGTTTCTCATGTTCCAGCCTTCTAAATAGACTTTTGGATTCTTTCCCCTGCCTTGGAATTTCTGGGGATACCTGCGTATCTTATTTTACAGAGGCATTTCTTTAATCAATGAGGATTACCAAAATCAGTAAGACAGATAGTATAACCCATACGTTACATGTCACAAGTACTTAACCCAGCTTTGGTATTAACAGTTTGCTTGATCCTGTAGGGTGTGCATAACTCTCTTTTGCCCTTCCTGCTCAAGCTCCCATGGCATTGCTTTGAGGTGGTAAATATCTGTAGGATAAACATATGCCCTGCTTGTGTACAAGAACCATCTCCTATATAGCTTAAATAATATATAATATATTCCACAAAGCAAATTCCATAGTTACTACAAACCACCTCTGGATGATCCTGAGAGGAAATACTCTACCTTGTAGTCTGCATAGTCTGTAATAAGACAGACAGAGTATTAGACATGAAAATCCTGTGTCTTTTGCATTCATATCTTCAGAAAAATTAAAAAAATAAAATGGGCTAGAAATGAAGAAGTGGACTATACCAGCAACAAAACATTTACAGTATCATTGGCACACTAACAACCAATCACCAGAAAAGTTAATAGCTTAAACTGAAATGAATCACTGCAGACTCAATACTTAGTTTAATAAAAAAAGGAGAAGGGAATGTTTATTATCCGTATTTTAAAGGCAGAGGCTAGAAACAGGGATTTAATGCCTTTTTTGCCTTAATAACTCTTTTCCTCCTTTTTCTTTCTTCCATCTCTTCTACTTTCTTCTGTCTTTCATAACCCTCAGTATAGACATTTGCCATGATTCTTACAAGAATCAACAAACATAAAAGATGGGAATTCTTTCTGAATGCATTTGGTATATTCAGTTTATACATATGGCCTGGTTGAACGCAAGCTCTTGTTTCAGCGTAACTTATCCTATCTACCACTCTTCTGTTCTGTCTGATCTATAATTGCATACTCTTCTCGCATCTCAAGAAAAGCAAAAACTATAATTTTTGAATATAAAACTTCTTTTATTTTCTGTTTTGAACTGTCTAATCCTGTTTATATCAAAAGTTTTTTCTGTGAAATTGTTACTTTACACATAGCAGAGAATATGACAATAATGCAGTGTTACCAATAGGTATAATATTATAACAAGCAAAGAACCTCATGTAATTCCCTGCTGAAACATCTGCCTTTCTTCTTCCTCTCTTTTTAACCACTTCTTCCTGTATTTTCTTATCCTCATCCTCTGCCTTCTGCATTTCTGTTTCAAGCTGTCTTTATTAGTATCCATGACTTCTTTCCTTTTCAGTTCATGTTATTCTTACCTTACAAGAAAAAAAATATGTGAAAATAGAGCTCCTTTTATCTTTTACTTCATGTGTGTGTGGTCCACCTGGGATATGGCCTGTCTACTGCTTTTTATTATTCATTTATGCCATTGGGGTATCCTAGCAAAAAGCTACCTGAACAAAGCTGGTGCCCTAAGGCAACTTTGGGGAAGTTTGCTTGCTTGTTTGTTTGTTCATTTAGTTGTAGTTTTAATTGGCATAGATTAACATCCTAAAGTGCACATTTCTTTGGCTATAGCTGTGGGGTTTAATATAATTATCTGACTTAATATAGGAGTTCAAGTCCAATGGCCTCGCAGTATTCCTAAAGAAATAGCTTCTTTCTGTTTTCTCAAAGACAGTTTTCTAAAATGGTGTGTTAGTCTGATGCCCTAAGCTTTTTTGCACCAAGGGCACCTTGTCAGCTAAAACTTAAGGAACTAAAGTGATGCTCTCAGATATTATTTGAATTGCATGGCCTTGGGGCTTCCTAAGGCAAAGATGGCTGCAAAAAAAGATAAATTTATGAACCAAAGCCATCTTTTTTGTTGGACAAACTAATGTGTTCATAGAACAGACTTCTACATGGACCTTGAAAGACAAGTAAGAGAAATTCTTTAAAACCAGATACCCTTGGAAAAATGTTTCTCCTGGTATAAAATGATGCCCCAAAGACATTAGGAATGTCTTACAGTGCTCAATTCCATAAAAGTAGCAAAAAGAGTTTTCCTGCCCTTGGATGAGATATATTTATGGCTTCTGTATTCTAACTGTTCAAATTTTATATGACAAAAGGATATTATTAATTATGTTGGTTTTACCTTTAGAAAATAAAATTAAGTTAAAAAAAAAAAAAAAAAGGCAAGACATTTTACATTCTTTCCAATAGTACTCCAGCCTTTAGAAGGTATCTTCTAAAAACCAGGATTTCATTATTTCTACTTTTGGACGTTAACCTGTCAAAGAAAGTTAATGTTGAAAAGAATAATGTTACAGAAATTTACGTAAGGAGAAAGACTACTGACGAGCAGTAGTTTGGTGTCAATACTGAGCCCAGTATTGTTTAACTGATTCATCAGTGACTTGGATGAAGGGTCAAGTGTCTCCTTGTGAAGTTTGTTGATGATACAAAGCTGGGAGGAGCAGCCAATGCCTCAGAGTGCTGTGTGACCCTTCAGAAGGACCTCAACAGGCTAGAGAGAAAGGTGGAGAAGAACCCACTAAAGTTCAACAAAGGCAAATGCAGGGTCCTGAACCTGGCGAGGAATAACCCCTTGCACCACTGCAGACCCGCTGGAAAACAGTTCTGCAGAGAAGGACCTGGGGCTCCTAGTGGACAGCAAGCTGTCAATGAGCCAGCAGTGTGCCCTTGTGGCCAAGGAAGCCAGTGGTATCCCGGGATGTACTAGGAAGAGCATTGGACTGTGCAATTGCCCAGAGAGTTTGTGGAGTCTCCCTCACTGAAAATATTCAAGAACTGTCTAGACACAATTCCTGTGCCATAGACTCTAGCATTACCTTGCCTGAGCAATGAGGTTGGACCAGAAGACCCACTGTGGTCCCTTCCAACCTTACCCATTCTGTGACTGTGTGATTCTGTGAAACAGGTATTTCTTCAAAACACTACTGTGTTGGGTCCAACAAAATTCTTATTGTTTGTTGGCTTCAGTTTTGGATTTTTCGTAATTTTGCTGAGAAACTCAGGAACAACTCTCTTAATATCCTCCAGGATGTTTTTTTCTTCTCCTCCTGAAAAAAAGTATGAGGCGCAAATCTTAATTAAAAGAAAAATAGTTCGTAAATAAATTATTAGTAATCTATATATATCCTAAATCTTCACAACCAATGTGTAGTTTTTACCAAATATAGTTTAATTTATTTAAATATTAATTCTTTTATAATATCTAGAGCACTTTTGTAGACAATCACACAAAAGGGCTTTTTCTTCTTTATTGTAGAAGCACACAGTTTGAGTAATAAAGGATTCAAAAGGTTTCAGAAGGGCTTAACAGAAGTGTTTCTTTTTTTGATATGTTTTAGGAAGTGATAAAAAAGCTTTTTATGCCTCATTATGACCTCAGTTTTCTTTTATACTGCTGTAACCTGACTGATTTTTGTGGGCAATTTCATATGATGAGTATTAATAGGAGTGAAGACCAATGTACTTGTTTATAAGTACAGAGAAAAATATTAGTTCTTTCATCTTATCACATGTGCTTTTGTATTTGCTTAATGTCCATAACATAAAGACTTGAGAGCATTCCTAAAATTATTTTAGTGAGATTACTGCATAAAATCAAACAGAAATTTCTCTTAAATGTTTGCAACATTAACTGACATTTTTTATTGTGCAAACACTATTGGTAGCTTTCTAATCCTCTGTAGTCTTTTATGTACCATAAGGATTCCTTTCTCTTGAAAAATGAATCAAGAAAGTGTCTATAAAGCCAACGGATAAAACTGAAGAAAAATATGTAATATGCTACATCAGTTTTTTCTGTATATACTGGATATATAATTCTAAAATTATGGGGGCTTTACTGCTAAGAAGCATGCATATATAAATTCCGTTTTAAATTATGAGAGCTTGGATGAAGGAAGAGTATATTCTGTGCCTTCTACATTTCTGAACATACTTTGGGCATTCTGTAGAAAAATAAATGGGTTTGTATGCATATTATACTGGCAAATATTGTTATAGTCCATTTAATATATTGTGTACATGTTCTATAAATAGTTATTCATAGGCAATTTAGTAAAACATCTATACCCTGTACTGAGTATCATATTTTTTCAACATTTGAATAGCAGACATAAGAATTGGAAACTTAATCATATGAAAAGCATATTCAGCACAGAAATCTATTATTGATCCTAGAATATAAATTCTAACTTGTCTGAGTGTTAAGTTACAGTGAAAGAGACTGTCCTGTCCATTAAAACCCCTGCAAAAAAATTTCATTATTTGTCAGTTAAAGTACAGAGACTGGTGATGTTCAAGGAAACTTTTATAATATCTGTATCATATGATATCAATCTATTATTATCACTTCCTTTGTTTAATAAAGTTTTAAAAATCAGCTAAAATATTAAAAGCACACACACATATATAAAAATATATGCGTATGCATTTTACCCTCGTTTACCTAAGGATTTTAAACAAGATAAAGACCCAGTATTCCTACATATTAGCTTCAAAGATATCTGTAGCCTTACATTTTATTCCCATGTACTTGAATCAAGTGGGCTACGACATCTTTTGTAATATTTATTGCTTCACAAAACTTTTATTGTCATTTCCTCTTCTGAATTCAGTCTCATAAACCTGTTATCTCAGACCTCCTAAGGTTACAGGAAACTAAAATTTAGATATCTGTGTTCAGAACTGAGGTCTCAGGGAGTCAGTGTAAAGGGAGGAGAGAGTTTCATAACCCCACAGAAAATGTTAAACTGACAAGTTAAAATGGTCAAAATATTTTTGACAACATGTAATATGTCAAAATACAATGTTTTTCAAAGTCAAGATGTTCTGTAGCGATTTATTGATTTTTATGAAGATTTCTATAATGAAATTTTTGACATTTATTTGCTTCTGACCAGAAGGACTAACTCGAGGATCAAGTAGTCTGATCCTGTTTTGTTCAAACTCACAAAATGCTTTTCTTTCATATCAAAATAAAATTAATTACTTTGAAAGCTGTTAAGCATACATAAAAGCTGTAGTGGTGTTATGCTAATAAGAGTGTCTCAAAGAGGCAGAACACATCACTTGACGGTTAGGGATTTGGACCAATATAATAAAATTCAACCAAAACCCAATAAGTAGTCTTAGAGATTCCAGCTACTTTTTGTGTTTGAAGAAAGATATTCCGCTTGATAAGTCAGATGCTTTTGTTCTGCACTGTGTTGAAAGACAATCCTGTACTGCATAATCCCACTTGTCTCAGCCTCTTTCTGTCTTTCCTCTCTATTCTTTCTTCTTGAACTTATCACTGTCAAAGTGATAACTCAGGGTCTCCACTAATTCTGTCTCTGTTTCTTTATCCTTTCACTTTTTATCACTTTTCTCATTTATCTTTTTAATTGGTCCTCCCCATTTGTTTTTTATTTTCTTGTGGTAATCTACAAATCTTCACTTTACTACCCTTTAAATCTTCCATATTTTTATTTAGAATCTAAAAAAGTTCAAGTGGTTGGAGGTACAAAATATATGCAAATTGTTAGTGCTGGAATTTTTGCTGCTTGTAGTTACAGAACTAATGAGAGGTCCTTTTTTTTAAAAGCAGAGATTACTTCTCTCTCCAAAACTATATCACTAAAGAATAAAGGTCTATGTTTGATCAAAGGAAATGATGAAGAAAAGTATTCAAATAATTTAAGGAATTCTAAATCTTTCCAATTTCTACAGATTTTATATCTAGTACTGTCATTTTTCCTGTATTTCCCAAAATATTTGAGTAAGTCTTACACTGGAGAAGAAAGCTGTAAGGAAGATTAGTCTTATTTTCGGATATGTGCTGGAAACAGTCGCCAGTGGTGCTGTGAAATCTTCTGTATTGTTGTAGCTGGAAAAGGATTAAACCATCTTTAGAAAAAGAGCAGAACAATATTTCCTTTCTGTAGAAGTAAAGATGATAGTGAGTATATGTAACTAACATGATACAAGTTAATAAGAAAGAAAATTCTGTGCTTTCTGGCACTATCTGCATTAATGATATCCAAAGAGCTACGCTAATTTACCCCCAAGCATGCCAGATGAACTTCAAACAGTAGTAACATCTGAAGAAAGAAAAGCAAGTAGGTTTACTTTGTAAAAAACCCAACTCAACCAACCAACCAACTAACTAACTAACCAACCTTGTTTTAAAGAACTTCTAACAAGTAATTGTATAATTACTTTTATGATATTGATACGGGACATCAAACAAATTTAGATATTCTGAAAAAAATGCCTAAATGAAGGACTCAGAAGTTAAAAACAGAATAAAGTTCAACCAACTTCTCTGCTTATATCTTCTGCAGCATGTGAAGAAGTTCAAAGCTATTGGAGAGATCATAATACTGAAGACAATTCCTTTGGGATATTTAAGTTTTTCACTGCATACGTTCACTGATACAATATTGTGGCAACAGATTGAAAGAAAAAGGTTGTGAAATAATAATATGACACTTTATAGCAATACTAATTATTTTCTTTCTGAATTTTGTGCAAAATCTAATATATGCAAATGCTCAAATCCAGACATGTTTACCAGAATATTCATCATAAAATCGAGCCTTATTCCCATACTCAGGATGTGGTATTCCAGTTAAACAAATGTAATTTAGTAAATACTAGTAGATCAGAATGTAATCAGCTATGCAAATCACAAGTACCTACGGTACCGGGCTTTAGAAATGTTGACAGACAAGTGTCTTAAACCACTGTTAGAATGTGTTTAAAATCAGTCAGTGTGGTTCCAACACACTAAACTTGTTTATAATCAGCGTTCAAGAAGGTCCTTTGAAAAGTTCAAATTCGCTGAAAAGAAATAACCCACCATTTAGAACAAAAGGTACAGAATAATTTGTTTTCAAAAAAGCCTAAAAACCTTTCTTCTAAATGCTTCACAGAAAATTAGAAATGCCTTAAGGAGGTGCTAAATTAGAACAATTCCTCAACTAAAACTTAGACACAGCAAGGCATTAAAAATTCAAAAAAATAATGTTAGTATTAGTTTATTCAATTGTGCTGAAATATTTACAGAAATGTGTATTAGTACAGTTACTACTAATAGAGAGGTTTATTCGTATAATTGAACTTTAAAAAATTACAGTGCTGTATGAGTTATAAAACTGGTAGTTTTATTAAACACTTGCTCAGTACATTTCTTCAAAAATCTATATACACAAAACTGGCAGCTCAGGAAGAAATAATGAATATATGGAGCATCTTCATCTCTATGCAGATGAAGTGTGTGTTCATGCCCTTGATTTAACATTCACAGAAAATCAACAAACTTAAAGAGTAATATAAAAAAATATTTGTGTCAGCACTTTTAGAGTAATCACATATTTCAATATAGCAGTACACAGTTTAATGAGAATGCCTTCAAAATAAATCAAAGCATTGGTGGGGTTTTTTTTAAAGGTTTGCTGATCACAGAAATGTTCCAGAGAATAAAAGTAATTCCTGACAAACAATAAGGAGATCTTCAAAGAAGAACGAAATTTGAACTTAGGAAGCTTTATTTGGTGTTTCTACTTAATAATACATTTACAATTAACAATATTGACACAGTTAATAAATTCTAGACTGAAGCACAAGTTCAGAATTTTAAATCTGTTGACATGAAACAAAGCGGGTTTTGATTTACTACTCAGTTGAAACAGATTGTTGTAAACAATCTAAAAAGTGTCCAAGGTTATTTTTTTTCTTCATTTATGTGCAATTTTGTTTTTATATTTATGAAGGAGCCCAATTCTCAGTAAATAAAAATGAATGGAAAACAAATATTGCAAGATTCGTCTGGGAATAGTGTGTTATCTTCATCTTCCAACTTCTTTCTCAGCTTTATTTGCCTTTTGGGGGCTGCTGCTTTCTTATTTCTTTTAATACATGCATTGACTGGTGCAATTTCTCTCCCTCTCAGACGTGGCAGGAAATTTCATGTGTTTTGATAATAAGTGAGTAGACACCTAAGCTCAAATCCCCACAAGCTTACTTCTGACATTCTTTAATATTATGATTTATCAAGTATTTCCCCAGCTCCCTACTGGCTCATTTAAAAGACATTTTAAATGGTTTTACAATAAATCTGTTTAGTAGCTGTCTAATTTGACACACATTTTGACATAGTCAATTGTCACACCTTTAACGTATCACATGATAAGAAAAGAAGCTTAACAACTGTTTAAACTTTGCTCTGTATGAAAAACATAGTGTCATTATTGGATTATAATAATCATAATTGGATTGCAAGCAGTGATTAGATGATTGAAGAATTCAATTTATAGATAATTATCTTTTAAATACCACTATACTATCTTAAAAAACAATAACTTATATTCTTGTCATTATGTATCAGACTAAAGGACTATTAATGCATAGTCTAATTTACCTAAAAGAAGTCAGAACTGTATTTAATTCTGAGAATATGTAAATGGATTCACAAATATATTATAAAAATAATGGAAGGGAATATTAGAAAATTAGTAGATTGAAAATATTGAATGCAAATAAAATATTTAGAGAAAATAGCAATATGAGCAACATATATAGCAATGTGTTACCTACCAACTTCATGCTTCACTGATCTGAATTTTAGCTAAGAATTTTTAGTTTCTTTTTAGAGTTGATTTAAAAATTATCATTTAATGAGACTTTAAAACTAATTTCCATAATACTCAAAGAAAATATTGTTCAACATTCAAAAGAGCTATCAATATTCTTTTTCAAAGTTCATATTAATGCCAGCTTCAAAAAGGGATATGTTTATGACACCAAGGTAAGAAAATATAAATTCAATTGATAATCACCGTGTAATTGCAAAAAAGACTTTTCCTAAAGTCATAGCACAGATACCTTGCAAGTGTCTATTTCACATTTGTCTACTTTATTCTTTCCCGTTTAACGGTTGCTCAGGAAATGCACAATAACAGTCTAAAACAAATAAACTTTATACAATTGAAGAAAACTTCCTTAAAGCAAAAGCTCTACCTTCTTAAAACATATTGTTAACTGTGCATACTCTACAATATGTTCTGGTGATATGCAGCAACTCTTTCAACAACCTTTGTTCAGAAAGATCCCAGAGATTAAGCAGAACCCTGAAGTGCAGTTTATGCATGCAAATACATAATCTGAACATGATTTTAATTAATTAAAAAGATAAATTTAACAGTAAAATGTTATTTCTATGCAAAAACTCAGTAAGAAGATTGTTTTACATCAAAACAAGGTACTTTCACTATACGCTGTTTTATAGGGTTATCCTCCTATCTCATGGTCCATTATGGGGGACATGGCCTTGAACTGTAATGCTGCTCCTTCAGGACCTCAGGAGAGGTCTGTGAAGAGCCACAATGATAAACCTCAATACCTTTACCTTCACCAGGTCTCTAGAACATTCCTAACACCTGCTAGAGTGCTTTGCTACCCTAGTCCAGAGCTGCTCACCAGTCTTCCTCAGAAAAGATCTGCAGAGGGATGAATCTGCCAAAGGATACAGATAGAAAGTTACAAATACAGCCATGGGTTAGAGTGTCAGCAGGCTGCAGCTGGCTAGAAGTGAATCACATTTTACATCTTCAGATTACTGGAAATTCTAATATATCTTCTTTTTTTTTCTGCTGACAAATTTAAAGGAGAACACCAAGCCAGACATACAAGTCCTAAGAGGGATTCTCAGCCCTGGGCCCAAATCAATGGATAAGCCACAACTGTCACTTATCAAACTCATTTGTTCCTGATGGCTCAGGCAGGTATATTTCCTCTGATTTTCTTCTCCGCTTTTTCAAAGGAGCAAGTGGAGACAAAACCAGGCCTGAAGGTAGGGTAAGTACACAGAAATTATCTTTGCGATTACCTTTTGGCAGAAAAGTTAAAAAGTCAAAAGAAAACATTTGTTGAGGATAGGAGATTGAAGACCAGTGTGTAAATAGAAGGACTCATGTTTTTTGTGAATGAATTGAACGTAAAAGAGGAGATGACTTCTTTGATTTGTTTATACTTCAGTAAATGATCAGGCCATAATACCGTATCCAGTAGGGCAAAAAGAAACTTATTTATTTATTTTTTTAAAGTATTCTCTTTCAACTTATTTAAATTGTAGTCTTTTCAATACCTGAATTCTTCCCCATAACTAGACAAAAAATATTGAATTGTTTGACTACACAAGGCCACATGTTGGTATAAAAGTGACTCCAGAACATCTATTTCAGGGACTCCCGAAGGAGTAAAGTAGCTTTATACTCCTCCCTTTTCAGTTTCATTCTGGCACATAATGCACATGTTTCCTTTCTGCTTAATGTTAGACATATGTGCAAGTGCTGATGAAAAACCAGAGGTGTTTGGCCTTTTGAGGATCTCATACTACTCAAACTTTTCTGACAGACAGGGGTCTGACAGTTTGCTGAAGATTCCTGTGAGGTGAAGTCCATAATGGAGAGATTTTAGAGGTGATATAAGTGGCATTCCAAGTTTCAAGGGATATCTTCTGTTCCAAGGAGGAGGGAGAGCACATGTAAGGGCTGTCATGAGTGTGAAACACTATTTTGAGAGGTACCCAAAGAGCACTGTAAAATAACCTGAATTCCAGGATTTATTACATTTGATGACCTGATTTGATGTTTGCCTGCAGGCTGAAGCTGGATGAAACAGGTCATGGAAGGAAGTCAGAGACCTCCGCTTGAAAGAACTAGAAAAGGGACAAGATTCGTTCTGTACGTAAAGAAGGTCAGAGCAAATTACAGATTTATTGGAGTGAACAGTGGTCCTGCCCATGCCCCCTAGGTATAGCCACTTAGTACATGATGGAGTTTGACAAGTTGGCACATGTGATTGCAAATTAAAGGCAGCCCATTCACTTTAAGTTGAACCTGCTGAAATGTTTCTCTGACAAGTGACATTTAAAATTCCTTGTCCCAGTGGAACATACTCAAATGAACTTATTTCCAGTACAGAATAGTGTATAAGACTTAGCCCTCTGAACTCATGATCGTCCTGAAATAATCTGATGAATAATTTTTAGTGTGCATTGTTATTCATATTGGGATGCATGAAGTGGGGGAAGAAAAAGTGTGAGGTACAATGCATAATACATATTTGCATCCTGGTTATCTTCTTACAGTAGAAAGACTTGTTAGACTCCATCAGCAAAAGCATTGTGTGCTCCTAGTTCTTGCTGAATGTGTTAGGCATTAGGGCCAGTATTAGGGTGGGAGTTCTATCTCTGCTTACAGAAAACAGATTAAAACACCTTTCTTAGGCATCACCTGTCCCAATAACCACAGTAGACATCATTTTTGTGTGGATCCTGTGAGAAAAATGGCTTCTCCTCAAAGATGACATGCTGTAGGTATGTCTGGTAGGCTTAATGAGTAAGGTCAGGCATATACTAATTAGTGTGGTCAGCAAAGGATTGGGATATGTTTGGCAAGTCCAAGTTGCTTCCTGCTGAGGTATCATAGGGGTGTGATCAGGAGGAGTTACATGTACATTGTGTCTTACTGAGACAAATTTGGCTTGAGAATACAAACCCAAACTCAAGAACATTTGTCAAAGTCAGCAGTGGTGGGGATCTTTGTGTGTCTCGAGATACAGTAATCTCTTTCAAATACAGCTCAAAGAATAGTGTGACTGTGATTAAACAGAACAGTTAGATTCAACTACATTTTCATTGAAGAAGCTGTATCAGTTTGAAACACCTAGTAGAAGAATCTGAAATTTATATATTTTGTTATGAATTAGGCAACTTATGATTTCTACCTTTAACATAACAGTTTATTAGATAGTTTTTCTCACTAACTCTAACTCTACTTCTTTCAATCTGAAACTACCATGTATTTAGTTATTACAGTTAGGTGTCTGAATTTCCATCCTTTCATGACAAAAATTGTGGATTTTTAATTTAAGCGTTTTACTTCATTAATCAGTTTTAATATTATGTGACTAATATACTCAGATAATACCAATTGCAATATTATATGCTATTTACAATAGATAATTTTACAGGTTTAGGTAAGGACTTGAATGCTATGATAATGATATATCAAATAATATGTCTTGAACAATTAGGATAAAGCCTCAGTATTTTCCTGTGAATTTCTGGGACTGCATTTTGGGTTGTTCTAGTCTTTGAAGCTCACTGACTTTTAAGTTGGGTATTTTGAAATATAATTGGTTTTAAATGAACCTATTTACTGTTTTTTGCAGATGTTGTTCAATAAGCATACTAAGTTAAACAATCAATATATATAATACATGTTTCACATCTGTAGGCTTCAGAGATATCTTTGCCAAATAATTATGCACCAATTGTACAGTTTTCTTCACAGAAATCTTTCAGAAAAAGCCTTGAAGACACCAGATACCTTAGATTTAATACTTAGGAAAACAAGCATCTCAAAGAACAGTGCATCATGCTCTAGATAAGAATAATCTAAAACTGACAGAATAAGCAAAAATTGCTTCAAGATTTGATTTCACATCAAAAACATCTAAACATAATTTGCCATGTGAAGAGGAAAGCAATGCCACCAGTTCAAATTAAATACTGGAGTTTTTTTCCTGTGAACTGTTCACAAAAATACAGTTAAGAATTCACATGAAGCAGGTATATACTTCCTCAAAATGTTTGGGGTTGTTTGTTGTTTGATTTGGTTTGGTTTGGTTTTTTGTTTGTTTGGGGTTTTTTGTTGTTTGTTGTTGTTGTTTTCTTGTTTTTGTGGTTTTTTTTTGGCAGCTATCGGATGAACATTATCCATTTGTCTGTCTTGTAAATTTTAAAGTGATATTCTCCAAAATGAGTCTTACTGAATAATGTAGTTCACAAATATATGTCAATGTGAGTGATGAAATTAAAAACCCAAATTTGGAGGTTAGGGAAATAACAGGTGAAAATATAATGATTTTTAATGCTTATATTTGTTTCCAATAACCTGTAGTCACAAAATAGAAAGATATAATATAATGGCCAGACTTCGCGAACGAAGAACTGTGGAAGGTCTTTGTACGACTTCCAGCCTGCGCATTGGATTTATTTTAGGTGGGACACAGTGCGTGCAGAACTGAGCCCACCCTTTAATCCTAAGGTTCATCTGCCGGGGCCAAGCGAGCTTGGACAGTGGCAGCGAGGTCCTCAGGACGTAGGTGGATCGCCTTACAGGGCTAACGGGCTCCACCTGCCCGGGGAGTTTCCCCGACAGGGAATCGAACCCGGGCCTCGGCAGTTACAGTGCCGTGTCCTTAACCACTAGACCACCAGGGGCTCCCAGAAAGATATAACAGATACTAATAAACCAAGAAGACACATTAACAATAACACAAATGTTGATGGTTGTCCTTGGAGATGTAAGCTCATTTGAGATGACAAAATTCACCAGCAGTGGCCACCTAGTTCTGTTTTGTGATAGATAGTTTATAAAAGCAATATTTTCCTATCATTGCTAAAATGTCAAAACCACTGTGGCACTCTTTTTCCAAATGTCTCTTATGTTAATTATTCTACAGAAAAGAGAGCAATATGGTAACTAAGCTGACAATTTTGTGCAATTTTTTATATGTACTACATAAAATTATACTTGGGTTTGGTTTTTGCCTTAGCAGAGAGAAAAATTATTCAACATTTAACAGATATCCATGCACAGATAATGAAATATAATTTTTTTTTTTTTTGCACCTAGTAAATTATTTCTGAGATTAACTTCTGGGTATTAATGTGAGATATGGAAGTTATTTCTTCTCACAATTTCTTGAAGTTGCATATAAAAGTGTATACATCTTTTCCATAAGAATCAAGAATCACAGAATATGTTGAGTTGGAAGGGATCCAAAGGATCATTGAGTCCAACTCCTGGCCCTGCACAGGACCATCCCTAAGAGTCACACCAAGTACCTGAGAGTATCATTCAAATGCTTCTTGAACTCTGTCAGGCTTGGTGCTGTGACCACTTCCCTGGGGAGCCTGTTCCAGCACTCAGCCACCCTCTGGGTGAAGAATCTTTTTCTAATATCCAACCTAAACCTGCCCTGACAACTTCAGGCCATTCCCTCGGGTCCTGTCACTGGTCACCACAGAGAAGAGATCAATGTCTGCCCTTCCTCTTCCTCTCACAAGGAAGTTGACATATGTTTTTGGAGGGTAAACAATTGCAAAGGGATCATATGTTTTTGTTTTCCAAACTATTTAATAATTTAGAAAAGATGTCTAACATATAGCTTCTCAGTTCTGTGTGTAGCAATGAGTTCCAGGGATTTTTGATGTGTTGTTTAAAAACATTTTATACTGTTAATTCTTCTTTATTTAACTGGGTTTCTTAAAGCTATGATGAGAGGTTAAGTAGCAACAAAAAAAAATATTTTTCTTAGTCCTTATTGTATGTTTATAGTTTTATTTCTTATATGGCAGTCTAACTGAGACAGTTGCAATCATATTATTTTTGTTTCACAACAGGCTTTTATACGTTTACTATTTTTTCTTATGATCCCCTGCATGTTCAGTTTCCTGGCAGGTATCAGTACCACATTAGTAACATGGAATAAAAAGGGCAGGCGCAGCTATAGAAAATAAATCTTCATTGATCATATCAAAAGGCCAGAGTTACATGCTGAGAAGTTTGGATTTACCTGGAAAAAGCCTGACTGCCCATTCTTCCCCCTGAGGCTGTGGTAATACAACCAGCTTTCCATAAGCCTTGAGTTTTCTATCTCCACTTCTAGCCAGCACTTTAGAGCCAGTACTGATTGGACCTCTACCAGCTTTTATATTTTAACTCTTTTTACTAAAAGGACTTTTGGTACGGTTAACACTGATGGTTACAAATATTTTGTTTATACAGCTATCTCCATTACTATTATCACAAGAAAAATTTGCATATAAAGGATGAAAACTCTTAAAATCTAAAGAATAGATAGCCTGTTTCCAGGTTTTATAAAGTAGAAATTATCTTATGCATGGAAACTTAGCTGTGGTGAAGTGGGCTGGGGCAGGGCAGGTGTTCAACCTACACTTTCATGCCACCTAAATAGCTGTTTGTAGACTTAAGCAGTTTGGATTTCAGATCTAAATATTTGATCTGATTGCTGAACTATGCTAGGTTCAGAGAACCTTATGTCTGAACTGCTTCAGAGGCATATATTCATAGAATTACTGATACCAGTTACCATGCTAAAAACAATTTAGAAAGTCAACAAGGCTGATGTGAGAGTGCAGATCCAACACAAACGTCTCCCTGGTCGATAAAAACTGATCTGCTCAATTAGCACAGTATAATAGTTCACTTGAGTCTGTGCCAAATTTCATTCAGACAGAAGCATGAGGCAAATTCATGCAAACTCAGAGTCACCTGGCTACATGCTTTCAGTCCCTTAAACTTGTAAGTCTCCTGAGTTGAGTTGTAATCCTCTGCCCCATTTCTCTGTTGATATAGCTGTTCAGTAAAAGCTGTTTTCCAGAGTGTTATTTCTTTTCTTTCTGGGCCTTCTGCTTCTCTCTACCTGTAGCTACGCATAGCCTGAAAAAATGAACCAACAACTATTTTTGTAATTAGTGCTTCTGAGTCTTCTGCATATAATAAAAGACTAAGATCTACCTACCAATGAATCACTTTGGTTTCCAGACCTTTAGTTACACTGCAATTTTTTATTTTACATGTGTGTGTCTTATGAAATAACTACTGATTTACAGAAGAACATACTATCATTTTTCATGGGTCTATCAGACTTCTGTGCAAGTAGTACCAGTATTGAATCTGATTCTTAAACTGGTGAATGCAAGAGTAGTTCTCAGGCTTCAGGATTCCGGTCAGAAAATCTTTTCCCAGTGAATCTTTTATTAATGTTAGGAGCAGTTTTGAATCAAGATCATGTATTTTACCTAAATTATCAAAAAAAAAAAAAAAAAACCAACAACAAAAAAAACAAACACCAAAAAAACCCCACACAACTACACATGCAAAGTATTCCACTATTAAAAATCCCAAACAGACAAACAAACCCAAACAGAACCACCTTGCCCATTAACAAAGAAAAATTAGTTTTGGACCAATGCAGGCAGTTAATTTGCACTATCAATTCTGCAAATGAGAGTCAACATATTACAGTGGATGTTTAAAATCCATTCTTAATGAATGACCAAAATTAAATATCTCAGAATAACATTCACATTACCCTGTATGCTTGGAATCAGATACCTCAGTATGCAACGTCTAATAGAGAAGCATATCTTTTCTGTCTCCTGAACATTTGCTACTAAGTAGCAGCCTGAGTTGTATACCTCTTTCTTTCTTCATGTGCTAAAATGCTTCTTTCCAAATTTTCTTTGAAAAAACATCTGCAGGAAAGGAAAAGACTGTGCCCATTTTTGCGTATCATCCAGAGTGTTAATGCATTCCAGATTTTCTTTCTTTTTTATCTCAAAGCTAAATCATCATTTCTTTTATGTTCTTCATTTCCGAATAGACAAATACAAACAGGAATTTTCAAATCCACTCTTCTCCATACACGTATGTCTATACATGTATAGACTGTATATGTAGGTATATATGTAGGTGTGAGTGTATGCAGACTGCATTTCATAATGTGAATACTGTTCTGGGCTATACTAGAGATATGATTTTATTACTTATTCATCTTACAAATTCTATTACCATTTTCATGGACAAGCATTTTTGCAACTAGTTTCACATAAAAAGGTCAAAGCTGTTTCTCATCCAACTAACCCTGTTGTGGTTGAGGGGTGTAATTTGCTAAATCAAAAAAGACTAAGTGAAAAGCTCTTGTCTTAATGTTTCATTTACCTGTGTGGTCAGAGCTGTGAATGAGAACTGAGTTTAAGGTATCTATGACAAATTATTAAATTGTAATTTATGGTAAGGCCTGTCTCAGATTTTCAGCGTCAAGCTTGTTAGTTGTAAGCAAGATTCAAACAAAGTTGGCCTAGAGTCTCACTACATGCTCCCATTACTTTCCCACATCTGGACCCCTGCTGCTTACTTAGCAACAGTTTGCTCCATAGGTTCAAACAGGCATCTCTTTGAGTTGGTGTATGTGCTGACAGGAGTTTTTCTCTGATCTTGTAAATTGGACGAGCAATACATAAAATATGTACAGTGACTTCATTAAACAGTGCTACATTAACTGCATTAGGATCTCCTACTAAATTCTAGTGGCTTCTCAGGGACAACAGAAAACAAGTTGAGGATCACTGGTAACAGGAATCTAAAATTAAAAATTACAAATATATTATTATTTTGTACATATGACTTCATACTAACTTCCTTTCCTTTTCCCCTCATATCTTGTAATTAAAGACTAATAATAGAAGGCATGTGTTGACAATGGTACTTTTATTAAATGTATACTCAAAATAAAACACTTTTCTTTTACTAGAGAATAATGAACACTTCTCTTGAAGGTTTTATACTAAGTGACAAAAAATGCCCCTGACTTCTTTTCCCAATTTTTGTGGTCTCAAAAAAAGCAGTAAGTGGGAGAGAAAGTACACGCTGAAGAAAAGGAGCCTTAAGTGACATATTTATTTTCCATAACAGGAAAATAGCATTCACAATTTTTTCAATTCAGGGGCAAAGTAGAGCAGCTGTTTTACCCTACAGGAACCTTTTAATTCAGTGTCTCAGAATGCTTTCCTGAAGAAAGTACTCACACAACAGTATGTGACAGGCATACTTTTGAATTGAATGTATCTATATACATACATATTTATACATATATGTTTGTGCATATGTGTGTGTATCAAGTAATTTGAGATTCTTTAAACTTTAAAATCAAAATTTACCAAATTAATTTATTAATAAAACCCTTTGTGCTTCTTATGTATTATTAATCATTATCATTGCAAATAGCA
This sequence comes from Pachyramphus minor, assembly GCA_013397135.1. Lineage (NCBI taxonomy): Eukaryota > Metazoa > Chordata > Aves > Passeriformes > Tyrannidae > Pachyramphus > Pachyramphus minor. The sequence continues at coordinate 62,659 of VYXB01006053.1, forward strand.
AACTGATTGTCAGTAAAAATCATATCCTGAATTAACTGTGAACATACAATACCTTGAAGCTGATGTTGTGTGGTTATTGCATGATAGCAGTAGTAGTCAAGCTTCAGTGCTCTTTGATAAGAGAAATGAGAACAAAAGGAACCTTCGCCTCTTTTTTAAGTTCATCATCAATATTTTATGCCTCTTGCTACCTCCACCCAAAAGGGATTTCAGATGCTGCTCCATTTGATGCTTATCTTGGTTTTGTTTTTGATGGCCATCCTTTTTGTATGTTAGGCAGGATGTTCTACCTACCTGCAGTCCCTTGTATTTATGTTGTTTGTTGTTCTTTACCACAGAATTGCAGTTTCTGAGACTTTGATGACTTCTGCATGTCACTGCACATGGCTTTGCTGGCACCTTTGCTGATTACATTGCTCCCATACTTGTACCAAATGCTTGTATATTATGACTAGCATACAACCAGAGTGTCACGGAAGTTACATATACTGTTGCTGGTAGCACTATTTTAATAGGTTTATATTTGCATCCAAGATTATTCATAAATAACATTATTCTGTTTAGTGCAGTTTTACACATCTCTCCTTTTACTCCACCTGCTTGTTTTACTTGTTGCCCTAACAGTGGTCATGCTGTTTGTGGATAGGCTGAGCTTAGAATCCTAAGTCTTCTGTACAGCAATTAGAAAACCATCTAAAATGTATTGAGTCTGGCTAAGATGGAGTTAATTTTCCCCATAGCAGCCCTCATAGTGTCAGTGTTGGGTGCTAGAAAGAACTGTAGTGGATTGACCTTGGCTGGATGCCAGGTACCCACTGAAGTCACTTTGTGAATCTGCTCCTCAGCTGAAGAGGGGAGAAAAAATAGGACAAATGACTAGTAGGTTGAGATAAGGGCAGGGAAAGACCATTCAGAAGTCACCATCATCAGCAAAATGAGACTCAACTTGGAGAACTTACTTTAATTTTTTACCAACCAAATCAGAATAGAAAATGAGAAATGAAACCAAATGTTAAAACACCTTCCCTGCACGGCTTAACTCTTCACTCCCAGTTTCTCTACCTCCTTCCCCTAGCTGTGCAGGGGGACAGGGAAGGGTGTTGCGGTCAGTTCATCATATGTTCTTTCTGCCAGTCCTTGCTTCTCAGGGGGAAGTCTCCTCATTCTCTTCCCCTGCTCCAGTGTCAGGATCCTACCACGGGAGACAGTTCTCCATGAACTTCTCCAGTTTTGAGTTCTTCCCATAGGCTACATGTTTCAATGTGGGCCCCTTTACACAGGCTGCAGTCCTTCAAGAAAAGCCTATTCCAGCGTGGCTCTCCCATGGGATCACAAGTCCTACCAGGAAACCTGTTCCAGCATGGGTTCCTTCTTCCATGGGTCAGCAGGTCTCTGGCAGGACCCTGCTCCAGTACAGTCTTCACACAGTCTTCTTTCAGGCATCCACTTCCTTCAGCATGGGTCTCCTCCATGGACTGCAGGTGGATCTCTGAACTCCTATTGATCTCCAAGGGCTGCAGGGGCACAGCTGCCTCACCATTGTCTTCACCATGGGCAGTGGGGGGATCTCAACTCTAGTGACTGGAGCACCTCCTCCCCTTCCTTCTCCACTGACCTGGGTGTCTACAGATCTGTTCCTCTCATGTATTCTCAGTCTTATTTCTGTCTGCAATGGCATCTGGACAATATCTTTTTATTCTTCTTAAATATGTTATCACAGAGGCCTTACCTTCTCTGGTTGGCTCACCTTCAACCAGCGGTGGGTCAGTTTTGGAGCCGGCTGTCATTAGCTCTGTTGGACATGAGGGAAGCTTCTGGTAGCTTCCCAGAGAAGTTGCCCCTGTAACCATGCCTGCCACAAAAACCTCGGCATGCAAACACAACACATTAGGAAATGTATTTTATCCCACTAAAGACTTTTCCCTGTGATGATACACAGAATAGTTTGGTTATAAGGAACAAACTGGCATAGAATATTTTCTGATAAAGTTGGTCAAAATGTATTTCTTGTCTTGCTCAAAATATTAGCTCACTCAAGATTTCTCATCAAGGTTACGTGAGTCCATTGGTTATTATAAATTTTGAGCACAGCATAACTGTGAAAATTCTTTCATTTTAAGCCCAAAGTCTCCCATTAAAGTCCAGTAATTCCAATGTAAATCAGAGTGTGTACTTGGTTTAAAAAACAGACTAAGCTGCCCTGTGTATAGGTGAATTTACACTAGAGATTTTGTCAGTATAATTATTTATACAAAAAATCACACACCATGCAATTATTATTCTGCTAGTGACTATTTTCTATACTGGTCTGACTTAATTCATTTTATTGGCAAGTAGAGCAAAGGAGTCAGCTCTCCCTGTTGCTATATATTCATGGACTGCAGCCATAAAAGTCCAATCATCCAACATATTTTTGTGTGTGTGTAATGTAAGACTTCAAATTAATTTCTGCTTGAGTTAGAGTAGCATAGGGGAACCAAAGTGCATTTAGCAATTTAAGAATAAGGAATGATTATTACTTGATAAAGATGTGTCTCATGCTACTCTTAAAACTCTCTTCTTTATAATTTTAATATAGCTAGTTGCAACTGCAAGCCTCAGGTATTATTATGTATTTTCTTCCAATAGACTGAAGAAAATTCTCTTGACAATCACCTGTCCTCTTTAATTATAAATTTTAGTTGCTAATGACATGAGTTCTCCAATTCTTTCTCTATTTCTGATGTTCTTCTTTTAACCTGTTCCATTTATGCCATGTCTGATGGAGCTCCCAAACTAGCTGTTACCAGACTAAAATTACAGCAGTCTAAAATCTGAGCCAAGAAAGTTTGGAGATTTTCCAGAGATATTAGATCACAATTGTTTTATTTGTGTATCCACAGATTATATTATTCCTATGAGTTAGAGCATAACAGTCAATTTTTATTCTCAATTTGTTATTCAACTTATTCCAAGTGTTGAGTACTCAGACCTCTGGTTTACATGATAGTGCCCACCTGCTGCAAATGAAGCCTAATTTTTCTTTTATATGTTTTTGACTGACTCTATGCTTAGCTGCACTTAACATTTTTTATTAGGTAGATCAAAGTTTTTTAAAAAACTAACTTTATAATACCAGTAAATGGTCTTATTCAACAATTTCAACCACATTTCTCTTAGCTTGCTCAATGAAGAATAATACTTTTGGAACAGATTAGATAACAAACAACAGTTAAAAAAATAATCTAAATACAGCATCTGATATTTTCATAAATATAGAACAGAAAAACATAAATGTGATCATTAATGGAAAAAATGTACAATTAGAATTAGAATTTTTCCTGAAACACACAAACCTTTCTCCTTTTTGACCTTACATTAGCTACATTTCTCCTTGTGAATTTCTAATTTTATTTTGAATTTCTAGCTTTCTTTCCAATTCCTAATTTCTGATCAGTATTTTTTCATTTGTAACATAGAGATGTCTTAATTAATTATTTAGCTGCAGGTTGCCTCCCTACTTAAATCACTCTGTGATCATATAAAAATAAGACTTAATCACCAAATATTATGAGTTGAAAGGGACCCACAAGGATCATCATGTCCAAGTCTTAAGTGAATGGCCCATACAACCTTGGCATTATTAGCACCAAGCTCTAACCAACTGTGCTATTTCCCTGTGTCAAAAGTAACAATTTTTTAGTAAGCAAGTTGCCATTTATAAGTTTTCTGTTTTCAATTAACATTTTAGTCTGATCTCTGAGCTACAACCAGTATTTGAAAGATGCACAGAATTTCTCTTTCATAGGCCAAGGTTTTAAATCCAAGTCCTGTAAATTACCAGTTACAGAGTCAGTCACACTCTTCAACAGAGTAATTTGGTGGTCTATGTCAGTTAAATATATTTCCAAATTAATTGAATAAATTCATCAGTCATTTGTTGTTTCTGAGCTCTAACTGTGTACTTTTCCAAAGTGCTCTCCTTTTCTTTTTGCCTACACAGTTCTTCTCTCCTTCAGAACTGTGAGGTTGATTCAAGGATGATGGATGATGATAACGTCACTTGCAAAGTTTATAAAGTAATTTTTCTGGTTTCATTGCCAAGACAGGTATTTTATTTATATATGGTATACTATATATAAACCATATACAGTACATATTTAAATAAAACATATATGGGGTAGATTCAGTTCCTGATTAAGACAGTATATTTAGGTCCATCCATGTAGTTTTCTACCTCTGTGCTAAATATACAATAACCAAAATGGCCTAAGAGGCTGATGTCAGTGTTCTCTAAGAGTCTTCAAATCATTCAAGGCATTCACACAGGTCTGACATGGGATTCAGAGGAAATCCATGATCTCTGAATATTTCTTAAATGACTCAGTGAAGCCCATAGAAAATACAGTCAGGGTGTATTGTGTACACAGTGTGCTGAGATTTCAACTGCCACAAGCAACGGCGGCTTGTTTCAGTTACCTGCAGACAGGTGTCCAGCGCCATCTGAGATGCTCTAAGCTCTCCCTTCCTCATATTTTAGAAATCTCTGTTTTGAAGCGTAGATTAATGAAAACAAAAATGAAGCTCCTAATCATCCAGGTTCTCCCTTTCTGAAGAGAGGTTCTACTTTTCTGCTGCATTTTTTTCCTTCATTTAAAAGCATTTCAATCACTTTTGAAACAGAAAGAACACTCATTTTTAGTTTGGTTAAATTTGTATTGACATAAATTTACATATAATTATTTCTAATGCGCAATAACAACAATTTCTCTGCAATTACCAACTCCTTGAATGGGTGGTTCTTAGTTACATAAATAACTGATTGGAATTCTCCTTGGAACACACATTTTACCAACACCAGAAAAAAAAGTATTTTCAGTGGAAAAAAATTGTGCATCTTGACTGTAGTCTTTTTGTTTTGTTGGTAAATACCTGCAAAAGTAATTCATATACTTGAATTTTCAAATGAAAGATCTTGAGTAATGTAGCAGTGTCTTAGAAACAGAAATTCAAGATTAATTTCTAATTTCAGTTTCCTGGAGATGTTACTTTTTTAGGTTATGAAAACTGTCTTTTGTTACTACATGTCAATAGGATTTTTTCATATTATAATTTTGGGATTTCAAATTCAGAATTTTCTTTATATCTCCATGTTTGCATATTACTTAGAGGAGACTATCTTGCAGATTAGAACAAAAATGCCAATTTGTACTTGTAACCTTATTATTTAAAAACTCCTAGGAACTGTGTGATTTTGGCATTACTGTGATACTGTTTTTTCACTACACAACCAAGCCAGACAGAGTGAATTTACGGCTATTTGGAGTGGTTGACAAATACTGAAGGAAAATTGCTATATAAGTAATGTATAAATACAGTCAAGCAATTTATTTCTCATTTTCTAAGAGGCAATTTGATAAGAAAATGTTTGCAGAATTAAGTGAATGGCTGCATTATACATGTTAGTAAACAGACTGGATTATTTTCTTCTTTCTCCTTCTGATAAGCAACTTTGCACTTCCCTAGGTGTGACTTTATTGGTGTATGAATAATTCAGTTTTTTCAACTAACTTATCTCAAGGAGTGCTATCCAATATATTTTCTTTCCCTTTCATGCTATGCCCTTTGTCAGTTCCTCCTTATGAAGTAAATTGTTGAAATATAGACAAAAGGGAGATAAAAATTCCTCAAGGCACAGTGAGTAAAACAAAGGAATATTCATTTTGCAGAAGTTATTCTTGATTTATTCTTGACAGGTGTAATCGAATTAGATTTCTAGGGGAAATAGCAAATGTTGATCAAAGATGACAAACACCTTTTGACAGCTTTTTGTAGCTTCAGTATGCTGTATGAGTAATTCAGTAATATATGAATGGACATAATATTATCAAATTCATCATATAAGGTCGACATCCATGCTTGTCAAGTAGTCAAAATTCAGATTGAAAGGATAGTAGTTCATATAAACAATGCTACATCATCATTCATGAAAATTCACTTATAGAGTGTCACAGAGAGAGCTGGAATCCAGTATGCGTGCACAAATATTTTTAATAGATTGACTTATTTTCTGTGAAATGACAATTCAGGTCAACATGGGTGTATGCAATATAAAAGGTTGGTATCATTGATTTCATTCTTAGATATTCACATGATTTATTTTTATTTGAATGAGAAAAAACAAGAGGCTTTTTTAAACATTTTAATACTATGTGCAACAAATGAAAAAAAAGTAAGTCTCACAGAGCCATTATATCACAGTATTAATATTTAGGTGGAAATTAGAGTTGCACTGGTCATTTGCCTCAGCTTGTGACTTTAAAAATGTGTGCTTCAAGACATTAAAATGCATTTGGACATACAAAGAAGTAGACTGGTTTAAAAACTTTCCTTAGACAACAGCTGTATGAAGCTATACTTCTGAGAAATAAGCTATCTTTTTTGGTGGCCATAATAAAATAGTGCCCTGCTTGTTGATAAAGCTTGTTTGAAAGTTCTTTTTCTTAGTCTTATCTGCTTTTATTTTTGTGATATCCTGAAACCAAAATTTTTTCATATTAAAATAATCTTAGTATTCCTTAAATTCCTGAACTCCCAAAGCCTACGTTATATATATCTGATGGTGAATAATTATATACAATAATTTGGCATATGTAATATCATATTAAAAGTCAAATGAAAACATTCTGCAACACGCACTGACTAAAGTCTTTGAACATGTTCACAAATACATTTTACAATTCTTTCTACATACTTTCAACTGCTTAAAAGTTGACCTTACAGAAAGCCTTTGGGGTAAAATACGTGAATGTCAATAATCTTCTAAAAACTTATTTACATTATAAACTCTTAAAGCTTCAAAGGAACTGTCACAGACTCCTCTCCCAAACATTTCAGTCCCATGTCCATTCATCATTTGCTTTTATCATGCAAATTCTCAGCAAGAGAATGAAAATTCCGGGCTGAATGAAAGACATTGGCACTTGGATCAAGTGGGTTTTTTCCCAGTGAGTAATGTTCTTTGATTTGAGTCTTTGTTAAAATAATTTCAATCACAGTCTTATAGACTCCAGTTATAAAAAGCCATGAATTTCATGTGAGTTGCACAAAGTTAATATTATCAATATCAGTATGACACACCTTGCCAGGGATTCCAATTAGGTGGGAAGTTCAGAATTGCTTTGCACAGACTGGGAGACACAGGCTCTTCAATGAGAAGTTGACATTCCAATCCTAATCACGAAACTATAAGCGAGTATAACAGAATGTAGGAGAAAAGTGGTCATGATTAGGGTTTGCTGAAAACTATTTTTTTGAATACTTTTCACTGGAAATTGTTTTTGAATCACACCGTTAGTGAGATTTTGCCATCTGACAGGAAATTTGTTTCTAGTGTTTTCTAAATTAAACCTCTCATAAAAAACCTCAATAGAAGTATTTTATATTACAGTTTATTTAGTAATTTCTTTCATATTTTTGCATTCTTTATTATAGTAGACTTATTCTTTAGCATATTTACTAACATATTCTTTATTATATTTACTTTATTAGTTCTACATTTTATAAGTTCAGTAATAGTAATATACAGCATTTAGTACTACTCTTAAATGCCATAGTAAATAGCTTAAATGTGTTACTGGCTTTTATGTTATCTTCTATTTCTTCAGCAATAATTTAATTAAAATATCTATTTTTCTAGATATCTTCTGTTCTTGGAATGTCAGATCACTTCATTAGAGTTCTGTTCTAGAAAATATGATAAGCTCTCCGGGTACTGAATGGAGGTATGGCTGTTTCAAGTAGCTTATATATCAGTCCAGAATATTTCCAAGATATTAGAAATTATGCCATGTTTGCAATGGCTTTTCTGAACCTACCTTGTTAAGAATTTGGTCATAAATAAAGAGTTTAAAATTGTGGCAAAAGCATATACAAATACTGCTTTTCTTCCTTTACAGATGTGCAGATCCTAGAAAATTCCTGCTGTTCAGGTATGAGCCTCCTTTTAGAAACTTTTCAATAGAAAATAAATAAGAGAGAAAAAATTCTAAAGGAAGAACATTTCCATATGTTCTCTGTGTATAGTCATGTTTCCTCTGACTGTCGCACAGGAGAAGTGTATTAGGATCATATTTTATTGTTTTGTTGCTGTATCTTAGATGATAGAATTGTATTTAAAATCTCTTATACACTTATCAGTAAGGGGAAAATTAAAAAAAGTTTAAACCCCTGCATTATCCTAATGGTATCATGTACTGCATAAGAATTATTTTGTAGAAATCTCACAGAAACAGTCATATTATGTAAAAAGAAATAAAAAATAAGCAAATTTGGTTTTACATTCTTCTAATTCATAAAAGATTTGTGAATGAAGATATAAGTCATGCAGCACATCTTCCAAAAAAAAAAAAAAAACACTTTTAAAGAAAGTGGTTTAAAATGAAACAAGTTTGTCAAAGATAGTTATGATTTCAGTATAAGTAAATTTAGTATGGTGGGACAAAATTAGAGATAAATAAATCAACTGACTCTGACTGCTTTTGATCTACAAGTTCCTTGCAAGGATCTAGTCACAAAATTCAGCATTCAGATCATTCTTTAGAGTCTAGGTGTGTTGTGTGAGTACATAGATGTGAATTCTATTCACTATAGGAAGATCTCATAGCAGTGGATTAGCATAAGTTTTTTAAAATTCCAGATGACAAGAAAATAATATAGCTATTTTCAGTAGTATTTTATTTCTGATTTAAAAAATAGACCATATAACAGAATACTATGATTTAGACTGTATTTATTAGGGTTATAAGGTTCATCTACTTTCAACTCATCTGGGAAAAAACATGTACGACTTTTGACATCAGCAGTATCATTGCAGTGTGACCACTTTTTATGAATTCTGTATTTCGTACTGGGGAAAAACATTTACTGTATTTCAGAATTTGTTTTGTCATCCTGTAGTCAGTGATTGCTGAGACGTAATACTAAATTTTTTTAAAAAATTTCGTAAGATCTAAACTTATGTCACTTTTAATTGCTAAAATATGCCACTAAAAATGAGTGATGGAAAAGCTGAAATATCTCTCAGGAAATGAAAACTGGAAAAAAATAGTTTAAAGCAGTAAAGAGGTCTAAAAGGGAGAGGTAGTACTATAAGAGCAAACAACTTTGAACTACAAACATTTTTGAATAAAGAGATCTGCAGAGCAGTAGTGTGCATGCTGATTCCAATATCAAAGAAAAATGTTCTTCTGAGCACATCTAGTGCCTGACTTTGCCTGACTACTGGATGAAAAGAGAAGTGGGCAGTTTTAGAATATGCAAAGGTAGCTGTATTGCAGCTCTGAATATACTGACCATTGCTCTTTTTGTGGGACACTACATTAGGACTGATTAATGAGGCTTGTTGGAAAGTATTCTGTTAGTAACAATTAATTAGTAAGGGGAAATTATTAAGTTCTTCTGTATCTCTGTACTCTCCATTCATTTTGTCAAATTTGGATGCCTCTTAATTTAGCCCTGGATTCCACAATCATTCTCAGTTTACTTTTCTGGGTGGTAGTAATTGTACATTCATCAGATTTCCCAATTGTTCTTAGTTCTGAAAAGTATTTTGAGGTCAATGAGCCATATTCTGTGATCGTGATGGGTACATTAAACACTTTTGTCATTTATATCAAAATGGTAAATACTAGTTCTGAATATTTTAATTTAATCATCTCTCCTGAAGCATATATTTCCCCAGCAAATTAAGCTGTAATATTTGTTTCTGCTTTAGGTGTTAAAACTAAAGATGTGAAAGCAGATCTCATACAAAGAATTCAAATAAAATTCTCCATTCCAACCAGAGCTTCAGCTGTGCAGTTAGTAGGGCAGCAGTGGCGGTGACAGAAGGTGGTACAATGAGTGGAATTAAAAAGAGATCTAAAATGGAGAGTACCCTTGCTCCAGTACCAGAAGTACCAGATAGAGCAAAGGGGCTGCTACAGTACCCATAAACTTCGGAACACGGTGTAGGATTTGTTTGGTAGATCCCATCCCAGTTGCCTTGTGTCACCTTTTCCCTAATGAAATCCAAAGAATGCTTGTTTACTTTTTAAAGGCTCATGCAGGCCTAGACTGTCACATAAATCTGACTCTCCACTTAACTGTTTCCTATACTATCACTTAAGTCAGTAAACATTTTTTCAGCAAGACTTCTTAATGTGAGCAATTGATTCAGTTACTGCACTCACAAACTGGAATCAAGAAGAGAAAACAAATTTAAAAATTAAAAAAATAAAACTATCTGACATGATTTAGCCTGAAAATTATTAGGAATTATCAATAAAATAAGTTTTATGCTGCAGTGGGTGACAAAATGTCAGAATATGTCTTCAAAAGTTAACATATCCAATAAGTCTCTGTCTTCATACTCTGTAATTTAAAAATTATTTCCATGCACTTGGAATTGAGGTAATGATAATTGAACCAAGTGTGGGTAAACTGACTGGAAAACACATTGAAAGACAGAGGAAAAACTGTATACACCCTTGACAGCAGTGTGGCACAATGTGACATTTTGACTCAAAGGTTGATTATACAGAACAGTAATTGTTAAACAGTTCTACAATGTATTGATAGCTTTACCTATCCTGTTTTACTTACTTTGAATCAATGTAATTATATAGCAGCTATCAAAAAGAGAATTTGCCTCTACCTTTATAATTTCTTCTTCCACCAACACATTTTTCAATTGAACCAATAACAACTAAATAAATTCAATTTTCAAGTGAATTTATTATAAATGAATAATTAATAACTGATAATTATTTCTACCAGTGTGTTCAGAGTTGCAGCGCCTGAAGTACACACAATATCTGAGGCTCTGATGTGCAAAGGTTTTAGCCAGCAATTGACTTTCAGAATTAATTGGCACACTCTTTAAGATAAACTATTAAATAAGTATAAATGCTTCCCAATAAAATATATTTGCCTTTCAATACCCATGGGTTCAGATAGTTTCAATAAATGTGATAGTATCTATGAGGTCCAGAAGTTCAGCAGTTCTGTTGCTTGTTTTGTCTCTTAGTTACATCTTTCCTGCCCTTATTAACACAGATTCTTGACTTCAACCTCAATTTGTCAAAGCTGGGCACCTTAATTTAGCCAAACTGTCTGTAGCTGTTCTGTGTGAACATGAATTTCCCTGTGAAGACAACTAGCTATTTCTCTCCTGGCCAGAGAATACCCTGGCTGAGAAGTCGGGCTAGAAGAAAACATGCATGGGATATGGACCTTAGGTCTGACCCCTCAGGTTGGTCTGAGGCCCCAACATGGGCCTGAACTAATAGGGCAATAAGGATATAGGCAAACCTATAACTGAGCAGAAAAAATTACTACCATGATGATATGGATGCAGACAAAGTTATAACTGAACAGAAAATTATCAGACAAGTAGAAACTTTTACTGCAATTTTTTTCTTCTTCTTCTTACTTTTCTTCTTTTTTTTCTTTCTTTTCTTTTTTTTTTTCCCTTCTTTTCTTCTTCTCTTCACGGAAGAAAAGTCTTATGAGTCACAAGTTTTACTCGTTTATTTTAACTCTTCAACTTCTGATCTTTGCAGAGACCAAAAAACTAAAAATCATGTGAAATGGAGCATATTGAAGAAAATTGTAACAAATTATATGCTTGAAGTGGTTAATAAGTATAGATATATTTTTGTTTCAAGCTGGCGCATCTGTCCTCTACAGTAAAGTGTTGAAGATGTTCTGCTGTGGAACTTAGTTTCCTACCTCTAAAACCAATAAAATCAGACTTTCTGGTAAAAATCCTCAGGAGTTTGTTTCTGTGTAAGTACCTGCTGGAAGAGCTTGTACATCACTTCTTTGATTCATTATTTATACAGGTTATTTCAAGGTACTAACATCACTGGCTCAAGAGACTTTAATAATACACGATATTCGCTTTCAAAATCAAGTTATGTTCTTACCAAGAAATCATTCTTCTGCTCTCTTTGTAAGGGAAATTTATAGAATTCAGTAAGAACAGCTAAAACACCACACTGGGATGGCGAATGAGGAATTAATGTGCCAAACTGTTGGGGGAAGGGGGAAGAGATTGGACTATGGCTTTCCCATCCTAGTCCTATTAAGCTAACATACATCTTAAACCCCACAAAAAATAGTTACAGGCCTTTCAGAAATTCACTGTGAACCAAGTGTCTGTTAAAAAAAAAAAAAAAGCAATTTTATGCAACAGTATTAGCCAGTGATCCATATTCAAATGCACATTATGAAGTTCAGTGGAGGCTATCTGAAATGTAATGGCCTGTGATACACAAGAGACTAAAATTATGTCTTCTTTCCTTGTGTATTCGAATCAATAAACTTAAAACTTTCAAAAAAAAGCACAGATCCACAGTGGCGCTAATATGCTCATGAACTTCCAAGAATACAGTATTTAAAATAACAGTTCCTTCTTCCTAATTTATCATAAAAAATGCAGTAATCTTCTGAAATAAATAAGGGCAAAAATCTGCTCCTATTGACATTACTGGCAATGTTCATATTTATTACAATAAAGTCAAAATTCCAGTCCAAAGCTCTAGCTCTCATGGTTGAAAATAATATAAACCCTGAAGTTCTAATAATAGAGAAGGAATTTGTCTTGTGTTCTTTGAAAGCAACATCTAAGAACAGATGTGCAAAAAATAAATAATTAATTGTATTTTTTTAAATGCAGTATTTTTTAATAAATGTATAGAATTAAATGGACTGACTGAAAGCCTTTGGCTGCCTAGACTTTACGTATGTGTGTATAGTATATACATGATTCTTACAGGTGTATTTCAAGAAACCAATGATTAACAAAGGAATTCAACAAGTTGTGTAAGAACTCTGGTGTCCTGGTTTCAGCCAGGACAGAGTTAATTTTTTCAGTAGCTGAGGATGTGTGGCTGTGAGTGTGACTAAGAGATTATTCAATACAATTTTACTGAATTGCCAGAGGAAGAGTGAAGGGACTTTCTCACTCTCTCCTTTCAGAGGAGATAGGCATCCCTTTCTGGTCAGAAAAAGATGGGGTGGTGCTGGCTGCAATTTAGTCAGGTTGGGTCAGACTCAGTAAACATTTTGCATGTAAATCACCCTTTTTGTACACTTTTGTTATTAATATTATTGCTATTACTCTTAGTTTTTCTTATCTCATTGCAGTTTCCAGTAAATTGTTTTTATCTCAACCTGTAATCTCAGTTTTTTGTATCTTCCCCTGGAGGTGGGAGGGCAGTAAGCAGGAGTGGGGGGCACTAAATTAAGGGGTGGTGCTCCTAAAGCACAGCATCCAGTAAGGAGAAGCAGTTTACTATGTTAGGAAAACTGTAAAGATGGAGAAAGATTAATAGCAGATTTTTTTGAAGGATCATCTGGCATGATCTTGTTTGTTATTGAAGATTCTGACACAGAAAATAGAGGAACTCTGATGACCAAGTTAAAAGATCGGTAAATAAAGAAAAGAAGGCAGAAAAAAATGGATGATGCACAGGGCTGGAGAATTAAGAACAGAATAATTAACAATATTAAATTAGAAACAAGAGAAAAAATGCCTACGGATTATTGCTGAAAATGGCAAGAATTGAGAGTTGAGATAACAGTTCAAAAAAAGAGAACCAGTAATATATGAGTAAAGTAGAAAAGTGACTCAAGCCTATTACAGGGAAGTTAAAATGAAGACAAGAAGGAAAGGCAGGGAGGGGAAGAGACTAGAAAAAAAACAGAGAAAAGAAAAAAACACTATTATTTAAGTGTAGTGCTATGTCAGCAAGTGACTATGAATGGGTTCTGGCACATTACAGCAATAAGTACAGCCTTCATAAATGAACACTATTTAACTATGCTCAACTTTTAAACCATTTTCTAATTAAAAAACACAACACCAAACCACACTGCCACCACAAAAACCCCACAAAACTTCAGATGTTCTTAATAGGAGCAAATGATTCTGTGGACTGCATTCATGACTGGCGAGAGGAAAATAAAACTTACCTTCACTTGTCCATCTTACCTGTCTTTCAGCCCATTTAGTCTCATTAATCTGTAGCCTGTATTCCAGTGAGCATCTGATATGCATGTCCTAAAGATTCTTCACTGGATTACACTTAAGTCACTATCTAAAGTAGGTGTATTAACATTAAAATTTTATAGAGCATATATTGTGGAGTCGTGAAGTTTTAACAGAGCTGTCTTGTCAGTCTTTTGTAGATTCATTGGAAGTTGGTAGTCCTTTGTAGATTTGTTGGCAACCTTATTCTTTTTATACCTTTTCATTTTCACCAAGGGTAATTAACCTCTCTGTGGGGTGACAGGTTTGAAAAAATGTGAAGTTATTAATGACCATCATGATTCTATTAGAAATGCAAAAGATCAAATTCAGTAGGAAATTTCAATCAAGGCAGAAGCAGTAAGATGCTAAGCTGGAGTCTCTAATCTCTTCCAAAAAAGATTTGGAAGAACAATAATGTAACCTTCATCAAAATTCAATAAGAACTTTACTGTTTTCCTAGGATATATTACAATGCAACACCTTGCAAATACTTGCAATCTTCTCAGGTATACAGGGAATATCTTGATTGCTGCCAGTTTCATTTAGCAAGAATCATTAAGATATACTGCAAGAACACAGAAGAAAAAAGTAATGTTAACACAATTCATATATAAATATATATGTATTTTTATCAGTAGAATTTTGATAGCAGTATTGCAATTAGCTGTTTTATTTATGTTTTATATAGCAAAACTCAATAGACTGTTCTAGTCTGAAGTTGCCTTAGGAAGATATATCTATCTGCAGAATGATAATGTTTATTTCTCTTACTCATTTTAGTGGATTTCATACTACCCTAATATAATGTGTTGACCCTGGCTGGATACCAAGTACCCACTAAAGCCTGCACTCCCCTCTGCAACTGGACAGAGGAGAGGAAATACAGTGAAGGATTCATGAGTTCAGATAAGGACCAGGACAGGTCACTTACCAATCACCATCGTGGGCAAAATACACTCAAAGAGGGGATATTGATTAAATTTGTTACTAACAGAATCAGAGCAGGAGAATGAGAAGTAAAATAAATCTTAAAAATACCTTCCCCCCACACACACCTTCCAGGTTCTGACTCCTCCCGCTGCAGCAGTGAAGGGAGGCAGAGAATGGGGGTTATGGTTAGTTGCTGTTTCTGCCACTGTCAGGGAGAGGAGTCCTTCCCCTGCTCCCCATGGGGTCCCTCCCGTGGGAGACAGTCCTTTGCGAACTTCTCCAGCATGAGTCCATCCCATGGCAACAGTTCTTCACAGACTGCTGCCATGTGAGTTACTTTTTTTCTTAAATATGTTATCTCAGAGGTGTTACTGTCATTCCTGATTGGCTCAGCCTTGGCCAGTGACAGGTCCATCCCGGCGCTGGCTGCCATTGGCTCTACTGGACATGAGGGAAGCTTCCAGTAGTTTCTCACAGAAACCACCCCTGTAGCTCCCCCACTACCAAAACCTGTCAGTGTAAATCCAACACACCTCCAAAAAAATCAGATTATCCGGAGGGGTTCTGGAAACACACATGAAGGCAACATCAGGAAACAACATTCACACCATCAATCCACAGATGGATTACAAGGCTTCAAGTTTACCATACTTCATTTACCATTTTAAATTCTGCTATGAGATAGAAGTGACTTGCTAATGGAAAATTCAGGTGACTATATAATAGGACAACAACTCTTTAACTATATAATGGAAAATTTAGATGACTTTATCCTGACTTCATGAGCCTGAAGGCTCTTCTTTCATTGTCTAATACTGCATGTCTCATAGCGTCTTCAAAACTGACCGATGGCTTCCTATTCTGATTAGGCAGGATAGAGAGAGTTTTCCGTGGATCAAATCCTCTTGGAGTTCCTCTCGTACTGCATTTATCATACTGCTACCCTCTCAATTAATTAATTTAACAATGTCAGTTAAGAGTGCACTTGAAGCTTGTAGGATGCTCTGCCTGTAAAACTATGCTCTTTTGTTCATTATGCAATATAATCTAAGTATGAGAAAATAAAAAAGCATTTAAACTATATATTAATTCATTCCATATGCCCAAAATGCAGCAATCAGTACTTTTTTCATTTGCAAATAAAAAAATAAATGATAGACAAATATACATCAGAATGATTTTAAATACTGGTAATTGAACTACCTCTCAGCAAAACCTTCAGGTTAACCACAGAAAATAAGCAGGAGGACAAAAAGAAACAGTTTTAATTTTATAATAAACATTTTTGATAGTCAAGCAGGCAAATAAACAAATAAGTGTAATTCATGAGCTTCAAACAGAAAAGAAAGGGATTCTTGGTATCTCAGACTAACCCTTCTGCAAACACTACCACATTTGGTAGACCAAAACAGTTTTCAACATATTATAAATCTTTTCAACTTTACAGGTAATTTAGCACTGGGTTTATACACTGATCAGCCTTCATCACAGTATTTTATGACCAACAGCTTCTAACTTAACAGTTCTCTTCAAAACTGGTTGGATGTGTACAGAGCAGTGTATCAATGATAAGAAATAAATCAAATAAGAAATAAGAAATAAATCAAAAAATAATGAGTGTAAACTGTCTAGAATTTTTTTGTCAACATGGTTAATTAGTACAATATTCAATATTTGGACAAAGCAGCTGAAAGCATTCCTTTAAGAAATTTCAAATATGATATAAAATATTGAGACATTTAAAAACAAGTTACAATACCCTTCTTAAAGTTCAGCTAGGATTGCAATGAATATATATTTTTTTTAATATATAAATAAAAGTCTCCAGTGAGCTATTTAGTCATTTAGTCCTACATCCATACCATTCACATTTACAACATGAAATTATTCTTCTAGTACTTTTTGGACTGGTGTTCCATTTTTTAACCTTATAATAAAAAAATAGTAGTTCAACAGTAAACATCTGGATGTGTAAATACTGAGCAGAGGCACATGGTGACAAGAGCTCTAAATTCTGAGCCCTCAGAGTTACCACGACAAAGCTGTCTCAGGTCCTTACACAGCTTTGCACAGCTCTCTGCTACTGCAGAGCTTGGCAGATAGAAGAAAGGTGGGGGGTCTACAAGATGTCTCAGCTCTCTGACAGGATAGATGCTATCCAAAGGTACCCTATCTTTTTGCTCAATCTGTTTGACCAAGAAGCACAAAGCTGAATAAATTTGCTAAGCTGCACCTTTTGCTCTCACAAGAGAGCAAAAACCTGTCCAAAGGTTTGTTTACATATTCCAAATATATGCAACTAAATCTATTACTGCTTGAAAAATTTGCTTCACTTATATGCCTTAGGCTACTGCTGTTAGGGTATTGCTACAAAACTGGCTGTCTAGTTGCCTCACTGAGGTACCTGGGGTATCTTTAATTAAGCTAGCTTTCAGTGATGTTCATAGCAGTGAAAGAATGGCTAGACTTTTACCACACTTTCTACACTCGGAGGATTTCATGCTGAATTGTGTGAAAGATGTATCAGAGTGACTGCTGGAATCCCAGTTCCTGAATCAAGCACAAAGGTAGATACATACCTTCTGTAACATTTATCATGGCTATCCATTATTATCACCATCATCATCGTCATCATCTTCAGTTAGAGGAAAATGTATCACAATGGACTCAGCAGCCCAAGAGAGGAGAAGCTGCTGTCCCCAGAAACAAACAACAGTGAGGATGTATTCCTTCCTTCCTTCCTTCCTTCCTTCCTTCCTTCAATTCCAGGTTCAAAATATTTAAATAAAGCCAAGAAGACTTAAATACTAATCATGATTTTGATCCCTAATTACCTATCAAAAAGTTTAATATGATGATCATCAGGATATGTAAAGAAGGTTTTTATGGCCAGCAAGAGATACGGAAAGTCAAAATATGAGACTCTGTAGAGCAGCAAAAAAGATGAGAGGGTGATAGACTAAATATATAAATTAACTACTCTAAATAAAGGGGGCAGTGTTGACGCAATAAAACTTTCTTTTCAATATGCACTTACATTCGATTTGGGACATCAATAAAAAGGAAAATAAATAAAGGAAATAAAAAGGAAATGTTGTAAAAGGCCAACAGATGCCTTGAGGCAAATAAGAATCCCAAATGTCACTTTCACAGATGAGACAATAGTCCCAATATTATATACTTCCTGTGGACAGACACAACTCCTTTGAAGTGTGACCAACATGATCAGTGTAAAGTCATGTATGTGTCAGAGGATTTTGAGAAGAGGGAAAAGTTGTATTAATATCTGGGGATATGGCCTGACTTGCTCTGTAGTTTGCATTACGTTTGTAATTTTTGCAGTCCAGAAAATGTATCTTGTGTATAGCGGACTTTTTATACATGTGCAAAATAAAACTTTCACCATTTTACAAGAAAACCATTTTAAACATTTTCTTACTATTAATATTTCACTGTTCATTTCTACTGACTTGAAGTTATATGTGAAAATGGTTTTAATTTCTGAACAAACAAACCAATTTGCTGCCAGTTACAATATTGTATGGTGAGGGCTATGCAGATTTTTGTTGTACTGTTAAAGAATATATTTACATAACTAGATTATGATGTTACCCTATGCATTTAGAAAACTTATGAAAATAAGATGTGTGTATCTTATGTGATTAGGTTATTACTAATAAGTAAGCCCGGAAAAAAAATCTGCTACTAAAACTAAAGAAGGAATAAATAGGGTAATTCTATAGAATGCAAACAGCCCATAATTCATAGAGGAGCACATTGGTTTTCAGTATGTCTAGAATGAGAAAAAGAACAAACTGATATCTGTAAACTTAGAGGACTAAGCACTAACCATAATTTACCTGTGTGTAATTTGTGCATACTTTATTTTCTAGCAAACTAAATTGGAATCAGGACAGCCAATCTCAACTGCCATAAATCCTGATATTATATTCTGCTTTGCAAAGTTAATGAACAAGATAACTAAATAAGGAAGCACTCTAAAGGAACTAAGTGACACAATTGTACCAAGACCCTTAAAGTGACATAATGCATATCCATACTGGCAAGTATTTGCAGTGTGTGCAAAATACATGTCAAAATTAAAGCATATGGCTGTTTCTCACTGAATACTCTTGCTCAAAGAGCAAGATTATTATTGCAAATAATCATGAAAATACGTAGCAGCAAACGTGATGTGTTGTAACTGATTTTGTTTATAAATGCCTAGAAAAAAACCCAATTTTTTCAAAAATTTTCAATAATTTCAATAAATTTTCAATAAGAAAGAAGTAAAAAATCATGTAAAATACATGGGTTAAATATCTGAGGAGTAAATATTCACAACATTCAGTAAATTCATATAGTCCAAAATTTCTCTTGAAAAATTATATCAAAACTGTATATAAACTGTTCCTAAACATCCACAAACTTTAAACGCTTGGGCTTTTCCAAACTTATTGTTCACTCAATGTAGAAAAAAATTCTTAAAATTTTAGAAGCACAAAAGTTTCTTCAAAAAGTTGCACAAAAAGAATGAATAATAAGGTTAAGACACTTTTGCCAAACACTAATCTGATCTGCATACATGCTCACTGAAACATACCTTCAGATATTTGGGGTTGTATTGTTTCTACCAAAGCCCACTGAAAATGTTTCAGGTATGTTTTTTTGGGGTTTTTTGAGGGGTTTTTCCCTCCTAATGGAAAGCAATCAACTTTTTTTAAAATTGTCCACACAAAAATAAAACAGAACCCTTAAATGAAAACAGTAACTTCATTGAACAAAGTAGTGGAGGACAAAAATGAATTTTTTTCCTTGATTTTTTTGGTGTGTGGGTAAACTTCTTGCAAAGTCTGAGCAAAACTGTGAGAAAAAATGTGACAATGCGACTGAAAGCCTACAGGCAGCATCTTAGTGAAACAAGGGGGTCCTGATTGACAGCAAGTTGACTATGAGTCAGCAGTGTACCCTGGCAGCCAAGAGGGCACACTGTGTCCTGGGGGGCATCAGAACCCAAGGGAACAGCATGAAGTTGTGTCAGGGGAGATTTAGGTAAAGGTTCTTCACCCAGAGGGTGGTTGGGCACTGGAACAGGCTCTCCAGGAAAGTTGTCACAACAGCAAGCCTGACAGATTTTAAGTCTTTGGACAACACTCTCAGACACATGGTGTGACTCTTGGGGATTGTCCTAGGCAAGGCCAGGAGCTGAACTTTGATAACCCTTGTGGGTCCCTTCCAACTTGGGACATTCTATGATTCTATGATATTTCAGATATGATAAAATAGGATACGTGGAAAAATATTGATTTGCAATTGTTAAAATAACAAATCTTCCAAATAATTTTTCCTTGTAGCTTTAAAGTCAATGATCCAAAGTTTACTCAGACTGTAATATTCAATGAAGGTCAAAGGATTATACAGGAAATGCAACATAGGCATAGGGAGTGTCTGTGTAGAAAAATTCTACTCTTCTAAACATATATCATAGAATCATAGAATCAGCCGAGTTGGAAAGGACCTCTGAGATCATCAAGTCCAACTCTTGATCCACTGACACTGCAGTTGCTAGACTATGGCACTAAGGGCCACATCCAGTCTCTTCTTAAATACCTCCAGGGCAGCCCATTCTAATGTCTGATTACCCTCTTTGTAAAGAATTTCTTCCTAATGTCTAACCTAAACCTCCTCTGGCAGAGCTTCAGACCATATATGGTCTGAAGACCAAGCATCCATGTCATACTGTTTGACACTAAATTCTTGGACCAGATGCATACCTGTTGTAATCTGCCTTCCACAAAGTAAAGATTTTTTAGAATTTCTTTTTTTCCTCTTTTTATTCACCGATGAAAGAAAATACATATCATTCATTAATGTGTTCAGACATTAAAGGCGTTGGAGCCACATCTTTAAATTTTACTTACATTTTTTGGTAAGCAAGGACAGTGCTGCAAAGGTATTTACCATCCATTGAATCAGAAATTCTGAAGTCCCTTAAGCAGGCAAAAAAATGGTAGGGGGTGCAGAAGGTGATAAAGGCCTGTCACTCATCTGAAGTATTTGCATTCCCAGGGTGACTTCCCAAACAGCAAAGCACAGCAATTGTATGGCTAATAACACCTATGGAGAGTAAAGAAGAACAGATGAAGTATTGCAATATTTAGAAATACAAATGTATTTACATCCTTTCAGCAGAGCTGCTATAAAGCCTTTGAATAAATATAAGATAACAGGCTAGAGAAACTGATCTGGAAGTATTCAAGGACAACTGGATCTGCAAACCAAATGCCAAATAAAAATATCAGCCCCAAAAATGGGAGCTAAGTTACAAGGTACAAACATAGTTACTTAGATATAATGTACACAGCCTTGAGAGTTTTCCACTGAGATATGTCTGTGCCATAGCTAGTAAAGGACTGCTGTAGATACAGGGCTTTTGAGAGGCAGAAGCTGTCTTTTTCTCAGTAAGGAGGAGTAATAAAGTATTAATGTAATATATTTCCTACCTTAGGAGGTTTAAAAAGCTTTGTGGAGGCTTAGCAATACCAAGACATTGATTCATTATTTTCCAACTCTTAGTATACTCTCAGATGTTTCCCCACAAAAATGACAAGACATTTTGAAGAAAAAAATCACTTATCTCCATCTCCCCCTTCCCAAATATACCTCACAGGACACGCTTTACTCAACAAAGGTTCACTAAAGATACATGGCACTTCCAATATATTGCCATGCACACAATGCTATCATATATATATTTCAGACATATACATTTAGAGTCTGATCTTCTTGATACTTCTGGGAATGTGGACATTTCAATCCTTTTGCTATGTATTTCTACACTTATTTAAGTAATTTTAGTGCTACTGAAAAGGTTGGATTGACAGCCCCAGAGAAGAAAACCCAACATAGAAAAGGGATGGAGTCAACAGATTTCTCAACACTAGCTCAGCAGAATGTTTCGGTGTTAACTTAGAAAAGGAGGTCAGTCCCATTGCCCATTTTGGTTTTAGCCTTTCTGATCAACCTGCCAAGTTTGTCGGTTAGTGCTAGTTGCTCTCAATATATCTATGATCTGCTTTCTAACACAAGGAGGGCTGCTACACAAATCCACTCCATTTAGGTAACGAAAACCAAATGTTCCATAGCATTTTAAAATCACTTCTAACCTTGGCATTATTTGCATTGACAACCAAAAAGAAGAGCTTTGAAATACACTCATATATAGTGTGCATATATATATATTTTTGTAACATTCACAGGGAATACTTTGGTGAATTCTGAACAAAATCCCCTTTACCCATTTCACATTGCCCATTTTAATATAAATGAAACATATCTATAATCTGTGACACAGTTAAAAATAATTTATAGTAGACTATACTAAATAGAATCAATGTTGCACACCATATGCATAATATAGGAGATGAGAGGCCATGTGGCTATGTTCTATGAGACTATGACAAATATTGGCCTGAAGTGAAAGGCAAGAAACAATAAATATCAACCTATCAGTCCAAAACATAGCTTGTGTCTTACTATTAAAACCTAATCACATATTACATACAGTTTGCGAGTGTCAAGAGACATGAAATTTCACAAGACTTAGTAGCAACAGAGGACGAAGATGATGTCTTTTTATGAGGAAGGAAAAGATTATGCTTTGAGAGCTTTTGTAAAATTAATTACTTGGTGTAGCACCCAGAGCAGGTTTGAATAGAAGAATGGTAAAACTGACTTTATGGCTTTTGTGGATTGTATAAAAAAAAAATAAAATACAATCCACATTAAATTAGATTCAGACTTGCCTGTGGGGATGTTTGAGGGGACCAGGGTAAGACTGTCACACATATAAGGTGGGTGTGTTTGTCAGGTATGTTTCCTTAGGGATTGTCAAGGATGTGAAATGGTCTTAATTTATATTACATTTGCTCTTTGGCTGAAATCCAGTCACTGTGTATCATCTGACTGTTGTATTTGTATTATACTGCCTTTCTAAAAATGGAAGAGAAGAAACAGGTACAATATTTTTAATGTGCACATAATGAAAGTTGTCAGAGAAGAGGAAACAGTTTTTAAGCATATTGAGATCCTGCAGTAAATTTAAGTATTGCACATAAAAGTTTTAATTATAATTTTAAAATAGGTTTTCTGGTAATACTTCCTATATGCTAATTTCATTACAACTGTAATGATTCTTATATGTCAAAAACAAAGGAAAATCCAAAATGAGAAAAGTCAGACACATGTCATTAGTGATACAAGACTGTTTTAACTGCAGTAAAACTGCCCATGAAAGACAGAATTGATATCTGCTCTTCAGTAATATATAGTAACTTCAAAAAATCTTAAAAATAAATCTGAAATTGCAGAATGAATTCTTAGTTAAATCCTATAGTTAACTGGAACTAATAGGAAAAAGTAAAAGTAACTTATTGGACTCCATTGGATGCACCTGCCACAGACTGAGTAAAAACTCTTGGTACTTGATTTACACTCCTGGTCATGAAAAGAACTCTACAATTTAAAAAGTACTTCAGCTTCTTATACTCTGTCTACAAGGTATGCATTGCAAATAATGTGGTGATGCTATAGTTTAGCAATATCTATCACTATACAGAAGTATCTGGACCACCCATATAAGAACTTGAGGTAGAAAAATTTGTTATAAAAAGTTTTGTGTACCTTTTTCCATCTCAGAAATTATTCCTTTCTCGTATGAGGTCTTTATGATTCTTTTGCCTTCTGTGGACTGTATTACAAATTGTCTTTCACTGTGAAGCAAGGATTATCACTGATATTGTTCAGAGTGAAAAGAAACATAAATTCAACCCTACAGAGTTTGACAGTTTGTTAAAAACTTTAAGAAAGCTTCAACAGCTTTTCACTGTGAACAATTTTGAAGTATTGCTGAATGTTTGTGCAAAATATAAAGACCATGTCTCAAAGTTTCAATTAAACTGCTTTTCCAGGAGTGAAAAGAATTTTTATAAAGAAAATTTTATGAAAAGTTGTTCTGCAAACAATTCAATTTTTTCTGTAAAATTTTTCACTATGGATAACTCAGATGTGGTCTTGAGATTTAAAAGACCTATGTTTGACTTGAGCATGGATTTCAGTCACATTTTAAGTGACTTCTCGAGTATTTGTTTAAATAATGAATAATTCCAGACTGCCAGTATACAAAACTCTTATGTATATTTTCTGGCATATTAAGCAGTTATGTCCATACAATCTTGGTCATAAGCAGGATTCAACTTGGAAAAAAAAACCTTTCAAATTCTGACCATGTATTTTCTTTTAAAAGAGTAACAGCTCCAACTTGTTTCAATGACTTAAAAAAAGAATGCGTTTGTAAGTAAATATTATATTTTTCAAGTAAGTGTGTGTTAGTCAGGCAACCTTTCATTCTCAAATGAGCAAAGGCTTTAAAAAGGTCATGAAATAACTGCTGTGATGGTCACTATCACACCAAAAAAACTAGCATTATGAGTATTCCCTTACATCGGTGTTATGAACAGTTGAAGCCTCCATAGATAGAGTGCTATTAATCACTCTGAGTTGTGTTCCCAGCAACTTGACTGGGATATTAAAAGAAATAAGTTTGTGTCACCATAGGATATTATTATCAAGTGTCTTACAGTTCAAGTCAGCAAAACATGAATTGCTGGAGAAGATGAAAGACTTCTAAAAGAAAGTAATGTATTTAATAATGCAAAATGATGAAAGAAAAAACATTTTCAAACTAGGGAAATAAGTGTTAATTCTTTGAAAGCTTACCCATATGTGCTTTTATTTAAAATTGTGTTAGCACTGCAAGAGTATGAGCATATGAACATGAGAATATGAATTTTCTGAGGTTTTTGGAATTGCTTAAGTGTGTGCAACTTCATCACTCCTCCTCTCTTGAGACATTGGTTATATTGGATGGTAAATGCCACAAGTGATTCAGCTGCTCTAACCTACCTTCAACAAAGCCTTCTATTATCTCTGCTTTTCATTTATATCATGTTGATGCAGAGTAATTGTTTATTCTTGACTGAAACCCGATCACTTTTCTGTCTATGAACGAAGCATTTTCTAAATGCCCCTGGTATTTAAAGTCTTCCCTTCATCCTGGAGGTAAAACATCAGCAACTGGTAGATCTTTAACTTTAGGATCACTGTAATTTCAAACTTGATTGTTCTTTATCCCTGCATGTGTGATAGAAATACCTTTGGATCTAAGCCATGAACATGATTAAGAGAACTGAGCTTTTGAATGTTTTTGATGATTCATATGTTACCTACTACTTTTATTATTGTAGAATAAAACTTAATAGACCTGAGTTTATGAAATTGACTCTAAGAAGAATAGTAATATTTCTGTCGTCCCAGCTTCCCACACCTTTACCCTCTGAGTTTTAAGAGGCCCTGTCTTCACAAAAAGCAAAACTGAAATAGTCAATATATTTCAAGGATTCTCAGTTTCGTCCAATTATATTACCAGAAGACTTTGGTAATGTCAGTTTTGATGATGTACAGTTATTATCCTTGTGAAAAACATTAATCAAAACCATGTTTACCTGTTGTCCTTTTTGATCCCTTTTGTTTAAATACTGCCTTTAAAGTATAGATGATATTTTTGATCTTTTACAAAGTCTCTGAAACTTTAGTCTTTCATAAAACAGTAGAGCGGGCAGTCATTACATTAAGTGAATGAAAAATTTTGTCCCTTCAGATGATTACTGATTTCACCACATCACTAGCAGACATGGATCTTACTAGGTGCAACTTTCTTTGGCAATATTTTAAAGTATAGCAAATTAAACAAGAGCAAAAGATTTGCCTGGGGTTGTTGCTCTCCTTGGCTCTATTCATTATTCCTCTATTTTTTTTATATTCGACTGAGTTCTCAAGTCCTGAGTTCTCTGCAACACATTGGTAGTTTGTGACAAACTCTGCACTTACATATAGTTCAAAAGATAAAATAGTAAAAGGGAAAATTGGATAGAGTCAGTCTTCTGTGTTTGGATTCTGTAAGATTTACTGGTTGAACTGTTTTCTCAGCCATGCCTCAGTCAGGAGGGTATATTACATCTACACTTGCTTCAGCAGCTGCTCCTTAATGTGTCACTAGCATGCCATTCATAAATAGAAAATCTCATGTACTTCATAGGGCAAAATCTGGCTGCAATTCAGAGGAAAGAAAACATGCCTTTCATAATAGCTCCAAGGATGCACAAACATTTGACTCCCCAGTACTAATAAGAAACAAGATCAAGTCCTATGTCAGTGAAAACTGGAATAAAAAGATGCAATTCTTGAGGGTAATCAGAGTTACATCCACTCACTTGAAATTAGAAACCTCTTTCACATTTTTTCCTTCCCCACTGAACATCTAATTTTAGTTATTATATCTTTTGAAAGAAACAAGACTTTCATAATTCATAGATTTTGAACATAGATATGGCTATTTAAGTCACCTAGACTCGTTTCTTGCTAATCAAAATTTTATAATCTGTATTTTCTGCCTTGAGCTGATAGTTTTTCTTTGTTTTATGCTGTCTTCATAGCCTATTCATCACACAAAGCACTTTCTCAAAACCCTTCTAAAATGTAGATTATCCAATTTACATTTTTTCTCATTAGTTACGTTCTTCTTAAATGTTGATATGTTTCTATAAAACAATTTTTGTAATTACATTTTTAAAAGTCACAAATACCGTTAAGTCAGTAATTATTTTTAAATTGTTCACTCCATTTTTTGCTCAGGCAGAGAAGAAGCACTTGTAATGGACTGTATTTCCAGTATTATTCAGGAGCCAGTCAAGAATGGAAGAATATTTCCAAAATATTTGTGCACATTGTATCAGAGAATGTTGCACCAAGTCATATGAAAACAATCATCTCTCTGGGGCCAGCAGAACTACCTACTTAGGCCTGATTCAAGATTCATAGAAGACAATGAGATTTTTCTACCAGTCTCTGTGGGCTTGTAATCTTATAAAAGGTGAAAATCTTGTGCCCTGCATGAGAAGCCCAATAAGTGGACTAAGTGAGATACGTCCACTTTAACACTGAATATGAAATACTTCTTGTTTTCTACTTGCATAGTGAATTAGAGATGGACACATTTTATACAACATAACCTTCATTTTTTCTCTATATCCCCTGCCTCCTTTGACAAAAAAATGTGTTTTGAGAAACAAAAAGTAAAGGTATCTGTTCCAGAAGCATGTGTATAAATAGTTTTTCAAAGAGGCATCACCCAATGAAACACTGAAATGATCAACATTTGTCTTAGCCAGCCTACATCAAAGTTAACGATAAAAACCCAAATGCAATACACCAATGCAGATACATTAAAATGGAAAAAAGTATTTCCCTTATCCTTGAGGTATAGACTATGAAAAACTTGTAATTATGATTTATTTTGAGCATGGTAGTTGAGTCCCCGGGGTTTATTTTGTTGAGGATTTCTTGCCTGTAGTGTGAAAACCAGAAACTCTTGCATCTGGCAAGGTTAAGAACGGAATACTTGCTCTTCATTAAGATCCCAAATGACTGCAGCATCTCTGCTGAAATTTGTGACTGAAATTTGCACAGAATGAATAGGGACCTGAAAAATCGTTGGTTTTGACTTTTGAAATATCCCACTTTATATTTCTGTGTTATTAAAAGACTAACTGGACAAGATAAAACAGTTATTGAATTAGTTTTTGGTTGACTTTAAAGAAAAGTTATAGAGTTTGTTAAAAGAATGTTTAGATTTAGCTAAGTCCTTTCTGTGACATTGTTTATTGATCATTAATTTGGTTTCCATTCTGTCCATTGTCTTCTTAAACTGAGATACTCATGAAATTGGGCATCAAAAGGTACTCCAGCAGGTTCAGACATAAGGGCTCATGCATTTGTTTCACATTTTGTTCCTATGAAATTTCATGTGGAATGTTAGTTTTTACTACTTGGTGATGGGAAAATTAACAATTCCAACACTATATATTATCTGTGAGACATTGCAACTATACAGTTTACAAAATGTTTCTCACGCAAATGACTGTAATGTTATCTGCTTCACTGGAACATGTAGATTACTCCCTATTATCTCAAATGTATTATGCCTTATCTACAACTGTAGAAAACATGATCTATTTTTTTGCAGAAAGTATGCAACATCATAATTAGAGGATTTTTTTTATGTATCAAAATTGCATTAATTAATTTAATTTTGGCTACATACATCAACCGAGAAATTTGCTGAAATATAACACAACTGCAAAAAATACAATACATAACCTGACAATAACTTTAGCTTGGAAGGGCAGAGGTTACTTAGGTTCAGGGCTCCCCACACACACAGAGCGTAGGCACAAGAAATCCAGACACCAAATAATAATATTACCTCTGTTTCCTCAAAGCATATTTCAAGTGACACAGACCAAACTTGCAGTGTGGCCAGAAATTTCCTTTAGCCAGCACCTGAGCTGTGAGCACACTGTATAACATATTAATCTCATTCTCCAAGATAGGGCCTCTTTTGCTGTCAAGTATATTTATAAAGGTACAAAACCCAACCACTGTTTCTTAGTGTTCAGCTGTGTAGTGGCTGAGGTCAGATGAGACATACAACAAAAAAAAGGAACAAATCATCATTGCTCCCCATTGCTGTAAACACACACAAGATATACATAAACTGAGTTTATAAAAGAAGGTATTTGGCATGAGGGGATGAAAGATATTTAAATCCTGAAAATTTGGGTGGCAGTAATGACTACTCAATCTGATCAGAGATTTGGTCAGAGGTATAAATATGAGCACTTAGCTGATACCTCTTTGAATACTGCCGTGTCTATCAGTGGAATAAAGTTCATCAAATCCGCTTAATTGAAAATTACACTATTCAAAAGAAAATATCTGCCTAAGAAACAGGCTTTTTTCTGCTAAAAGAAAAGTCAAATATTTACTGAAAATCAACTCCAGATAAAGGGTTCTTGGAGTGTTCTTGGAGACCAAAATTATTATTAAAACGAAGGCAAGGTGTTTTTTTTTATTATTTCATGGAAGAGAGAATAATGTTTTCTATTTAGGAACTGTGAAAAGAGTTAAACAGAACACTTACTAAATTTCAAAAATCAATGTATTTGTAGGGAATTTAGATCACCCTGATATTTAACAAATTACTATTGCAAAAAAGGACAGTCAATTTACCATATCTATCATGAAGTAAACAAAACATACTTAATCACATCATAAATAAAGATGCCATTATTTCAATAAAAGTTTTTTATTGCAATATAAGTATTTTTTTTAACTGTGTTTTCCCAGAAATTATTTTTGTATGTCTGTGAGACCATAGAAATGGGCATAGCTTCATCAAAAATGAGCTATGATAATGGTAAATAATCTTAACTGAGGTTCCACAGGTCCATAAAATAAAATTATTATTTCCCCTTTAACTGTACCCTGACATTGTTGCAGGTTTGAGGTCTTGTGTTTGATTTTTTGTTTTGTTTTCTTGTTTCTTTAGGTTCTTTTGGGTTTTGTTTGTTTTTTGGGGGTTTTGTTTGGGGTTTTTTGTTTTGGTTTTTTTTTAAACTCCTCTATCAATTCTTTCCCTTTTTATTTCTTAACATGTGCCCTCAAGTTAGGGTATTTTTTTGTAATTTAGTTCAAAATTCTTCACCTGCTTAGAATTCATTTGAAGGTGTCACTAATTCCCTATAGGTTTTGACTCTAATTGCAGGTACTCATTTATCACATACATTTACATCTATTTTACATTAAGAATATTTTTTATACATATGTGAATAACACCTTTATGTAAATTCCAAAATAAATTCTCTCATTAATAATACAAAAGTATTGTCTTATAGGATGCAGATCCGCAATGTTTTCTCTCCAGTGTTTATAATAAATTAGAGACATTCAGTTCTCTGTCTTTCTTAAATACCAAATAAGTAAAAGACTCTTTTGTTACTTTGCAAGAGAATAAAACAACTGACACAGTGATTAAATGTTTTTTCCCTTACTCAATACTACATAACAGCCAACTAATATTTTAGCACATAGGTTAAACAAAGTTTTTTGCTTCAAGCCTTCTATGAGGTTTTCCCACAAATGAAGATATGATTTGTAACCACTTTTCCTCATCAGGTTCATTTTCTGTAGCAGGGAGTGGCTACTTTTTATTCTGATCTCACACAGAATGATTCCATCTACCCCATTTTGGAAACAAAGATGTAGAGCAAAGGTGCTACCTCCACAGTCCCTCAGTGTAGTCTGTGATTAAAGAGTGACATCTCCCTTTAACTTCACCCCTACCATCACGGAGTTAGAGACAATATTTGGAGAATTTTTACTTCCAAAGGATTTTCTTTATTTTCTGTGTTTACTTAAACTGAAAAGACTGCATTTGGAATAAAATGTCGTATCTTTCCTAGAAAAATACACCTAAAGAAAAAATAGCCAATATTCATCTGCCGACATTCCTATAGCAATTTCAGTACAAGAGGCATTGTCCCATCACAAAACCCAGTCTTTTACGTGAGTCAGTATTCCAGTTCCTCTGGACTTTCCTTCTTTCTAAACAGTTTCCCCAATATCAAGGAAAAAAGAATGTCTCCTGTCATCTGAAAAAATTGTGCATGTACATCTGTTTCTAGAGGTACAAAGATAAAAGAAAATGAAACTAAGAGAACTTTAAGTAAACACTGAAATGTTAAAAAGGGGAGATGAGCTGTCTTAATACTAGGTAATGTTACCTGTATATTTTATCCCTTCTTTTATACTGACTCTGAAACACAGTACTTGACATGTGAGTTTAAAAAAAAACACTTGGGAAGATTTAAGAACAAACAGACCAAACATATCAAAAACTCTTCAAATATATCAAATGAATCCCACAAGCAAGACTCTGGATCTTTTAGGCCACCAGAGTGCAATCAAAGAGGATCAAAACTCTGTAGGGAAAGTAAATGATTTATTGGCATGGCTCTATACAAGAGAGGACAGTACTATCCTTAGATTAGTCTTTACAGGTGATGAGAGTAAAACCACTACAGAGATAAAGGGATCAAAAAGAGTTGATGGAATAACTTCAGAAAGACAATTGAAATCAATCAAAAGGACCAGATCACACTCATCTGAGAGCTTAGTGGAAGCTAGAGTATGGAGTAGCCATCCTAGTAATATACACAGGACTTAAACTCATCCTGAGAAAGAACCAAAATAAAAACTGGCTTAATACTCTGACCTTGGTCAAGAAAGATTCTCAGGATGAATAGGAATTCCAGAAAAAACCTGAACTCCTTTACAGGCCTAAAAGCTTTAAAAGCTTTGTAATTTGTATTATTCCTTGAGAGTCACATTGCAGACTACTAAATTTTATAAATTAGCAATAGAAGTAAAAGAAAAACCATAAAAAGCAATGTTTCCCTTCCATTAGAGTAAATTAAGTTCTAATTCTTTCCTGTCTGGTTTTTTTCAATCAGGAAAATATGAAGGAAAAAACATATCAACATAATGAAAAAATATACTGTATCACATAATTATTCTGATGAGTGGTTTGACAGCAAGGCTGCATTTTATGTAAAAACAGAAAACACACTTTATTATACAGGCATGTCATACTTATACACTGTTATTTAAAAATAGAGGCTGATCTCTAAGAGGGACTAATCTACAAAGCCCTACTACTAGAGAACCTTTTGAGAAATAATGTGGAAGCTTTTGACGAGCAAAATTTCCTTAAGGTAATAATATAAACTTCATAGAGTATTTAAACGCCCTACTGCAAGGAAAAAAAAAAAATAAACCAAGTTTCTGATAGTCTGTTCTGTTGTAGTGCAAGAAAAATATGTACCAAGGAATTATGGCAGTTAGAAGAGTAAGGAAGTGAATGGTTTTTTGTTTGTATTTTTGTTTGGGTTTTTTTTCAACCTATGTATGCAACTGCTTCCAAGATCTATCTGTCTAGGTATTTGTTGAACAGACTTGTAGAACTCTAATTGACCATGCCACTTTGTCACAGGGCTATTGTAGATATTTTGTTAATAATGGTAAGGGAATAAAATGAAAATTATTTTATTTTTGAAAATCTTTTACAATATTAAGTATAACCACATACTAAAATTTACCTTGCATTTTGAAATTTTCTGAGACAATCTCAAAACTGATTAGTCTCAGACATAAGAATATATAATAACTGAGACACAAAAATATTGAAATATTGTCTGGTTTATTCCACCGAGATACTGAAATATTAGAATATTCTGCTATATCTGCAAGTTTTCCTCTTTCAAAGCAAATATTGTAGTCCACTACAGAAGAACTCAGTAGTACATCTTAGAAAGCCTTGTGCATGGACATGATAATTAAATACTATTTATTCATTGAAGTTTCATTTATACACAGCACTAACCTCAAGGTGGAATTTTCTTACTTCTGGCTGGACAATGTTATTTCAGTGATGGGATTTGAATTTCCATTTATTATAGCAAGGTCTGTCAGCTGACATTTTCATTCTGGGTGTTACAGTGCTCTGTGAAACCTAAATACAACTCAGATTATTCCTCGAAGCTCGGAAGATACCCTGGCAGCAGCCACGCTGAGCTCCGTGCTGTGGCAGCTGCCCTGTTAGCAGCACCAGCTGACTAGGGACGTCTACCTGAGCTGTTGTCAAACCCTTGGCTGTCATTGTCATTTAAACACCCTCCAAGAGGATGCCTCAGGAGAAAAAGAAGAGTTGAAAGCCCCATCAGAGGTCGGGTCTTCACAATTGTGGGAGACAACTCATACAAGTTCAAACACCATTTCACTGCATGGCTGGAAAAAAAGGGGCACTAGGAAGAGAGAGCCAGTTTTGGCAATGCACAGCTTTCGTTCTCCTCAAATTTGAGTGTAGCATGATAACAATGTAAATGTAATGCAAACATTGCACTGTGAAAAAGTAAAAAAATATGTGTCTTTATAAGTCAGCAATAGAAAAACCTGAATGTAAACCATTTAGTATAATTTTCAAAAGTGACCTGACAAATACTTTGTAAGCAGTAAATTGGGATTTTTTTTTTTTAAATACATGATTTCCCAATTGAGACTGGATTTCCAAACACTGATATCTAATATGTTAAAGACAAAATATTGAAAAATCAAGTCCATCCTGAAAGACATGTAACGACTAAAAAAAAAATACCCCTTCTGCAAGCATAAACAGAAAAAAATCCAAACAAAACAAACACCAAAAACCCTAATCAACCTAAGAATTCTGTTTGGAGTCAGAAAAAAATCTAAACTGTGGCTGTCAGAGGTATTGCTGAATTTGAGACCCTGCAGACAGTAATTAAGCACAGGTGACATTGTATCCACTATCGCTGCTAATGATTACATGAGGAAAATTCAGTATAAAATCAGAAATAAAAAACCAGGATGATGACTCTTTATATATTCTGACATGAATAGTTAAGAAAAAAAGATATGTGAAGATCTTTTAGGGATCACAAAAAAAACCCTAAGGTAAGATTCACTTATGCATTATGTTGTCCTGAAAGAACAGTCACATAAGGAAAGATTTTAAGAGTTGTCACATATGCAAAAATATAGGCCACATCAAGAAAAGGCTCCTGCTGATATCACAGTAAAAAGCACTATTTGAAAGTGAAGTTTACTTTTTACCTTTTTCTTTAAAGTTACATCCTATTCTAGCCCTTTTGTCTCACTTTCTGCAGACATTTTTTACGGGAACAGGTAAGAACTAAACTGGTGATTCATATATCCTATTTTCTAGACATTGTAATTTACAGAGTAATATATGACAGTAGGTCCTCCTTAAGGGAATGAGCTTAAGTCATTTACAGTTAAGTATAGTTTAGACATGGAGCAGCTAGTTCCCGTCATGTCTGTTCAACAGCTTGGAAGGAAACAGTGTAAAAATAGCACTGTCCCTGCAAGAAAGAGATGGACAGCCTTTGTCTGATACACCTCTAATGCTGTTACATTCCAGAAGAGCACCAGCTGAACACGATTTTGTACCTGAAGCATTTTATTAAATGGAAAAACTGAAAAAGAGGATTCTGGCAGTATTAGAAACTGATGTCAGAATCACTTGATCTTCCTAATGTATCAAGTCATATATTAGGTAGGCAAAGGTTACTCTGTGGGAGCTGCTACCACCATAAGAAAATAGTTTTGAAGTCATCAGATGAAAAATGATGGCCATGAACAGCATTCATGTCACAAGTTCTTATATGAATTTATCACCTTATGTAGACATTTCAGAGCAATGAGTGAGAAGGATGATTCAGTTTAACAAGGTCGTGCAATAAGCAAACATTGAAACAGAGGAGCCCAGGGACAGGAAAAAGCAGGACAACTGCATTCTTACAGAGGTATTATGATGATAGTGCCACTACATCAGGAGACCTCTGCAGGTCTAAGCAAAAATGCTTTAAAAACTAACTGACTATCAGTTGTAGGCTTAGCTGTTGGACTGCTTATAAACTCAAAAATTTGTGTGGTATGTCAATGTTGACTTAAGTGTTATACCATGTATTGGCAAGGAAAATGTGATGTTGAAGACCTTGACATTGGGCTAAGTTCCTCTGACATGTAAGATCAGTTGCCTGAACCTCATGGCTAGTCTTGCATCACTTACAGTGCCATGATATACTCTGTGTGTGACTGATATAATGAAGGACTTATATGAGACTCATGTCATTGTGAAATGGCAGCTGGAGCCCAGATGTAATGCCCTAGAATATCACTGGTAGAATTGGATGTCCTTACATAGTCAACCTCTAAGTCTTAAAGAGGAGCTTCCATTTCAAGGGTATTTACAAGCTCCCAGAGCACTGGACATTTACTAAATATAAAGCTGATGACATTCTCAGCCACATGCAGTACCTTTTCCA
Source organism: Pachyramphus minor (assembly GCA_013397135.1). Classification (NCBI taxonomy): domain Eukaryota; kingdom Metazoa; phylum Chordata; class Aves; order Passeriformes; family Tyrannidae; genus Pachyramphus; species Pachyramphus minor. The sequence goes on from VYXB01006053.1 coordinate 97,528, forward strand.
AGAGAAACTGAAATGCCTGTGAGCTGTTATAGGGTATTGCTGCATGAGGCTCATGAGCACCTATATATTTTATCAAAGAGTGGTGTAGCAGTGCTCAGAATGTTTTCTGTTATATACTCAAGTAAAACCACCTAGAATTATGATTATGAGCCAACTATATGTGGGAAGTTATATGATCATACTTATATTCTGAAAGGAAAATCATTGCCACTCCAGGTCTCCAGAGAAAAAAAGACAGGGATTAGGGAGGCTAAATATAATACTTGGCATTTTTCCTGTTTCTTTTTTTTTTTTTTTTTAAAGCTGTTGATTAAATTAAGTTACATCACTAAAATTCCAGGTCTACTTCTTTGCAGTATAACATGTATATATAACATACAGGGTTAACCAACAGTGTCATGATATACAGTATTTACAACATATTAAAAAGTGATGCTCTGTTTGTGATCTGCTCTAAAATGAAGCACAAATTTCCTGGGGTAAAACAAAACCAAACCAAACCAAAACAAACAAACAAAGGTTTTTTGTATCCAAGAATTGCAGACTAGTTGCTAAATTCTGTGGGGAATTCGAATAAAGAAGATTTTATACATTTCACCACTTAGAGGGCATAACTTTTTTTTCTCCTAGGCATCCTTATGATCAACCCAAAATGGAATATATGTTCAGTGGCTAAGTTGTCCCTGGGACCTGATTATTTTGCCATCTTCTCTGCAGGTATAAAGAGCTAGCTGTAAATACAGTAATTTGGTCCCTATACAATTCTTTCCTTTACCAGTTTTATCCACTGTATAATGAAGGTCTCACAGCTCAAATATTGGGTATTTTCTTTTATCTACAGAAGTATGTATTTTATTAGTTTCATTTTTTGATAACAAATTTATACCTTACATGAAACTCCAGATGGGTTCCCAGAGACTACAAGTGACTAACCCCATGTTTATCTTCAGCTAGAGGACTGGCTGCAATTGTTAGGAGAGCTGTCAATCTCTTCTTAATGCATTCAAGTCCTTTGGAGGAAAGCACAGGCCAAAGGGGAAAACCCAGACAGGAATACTTCTGAAGCTGATTATAAAGGAGGCTGAGTTCTAGTTAAAGGTACAGTTCCAACAGTCTGATTAACATTCTCCTATAAAATAAGGACCAGAGAGTAAGCCATTAATTTTATGGCTATTTTTTCCCCACTGCTTGGTTTTTCATAAGTTGAACTTCCTTCCAGGCTAATTAACCACTAAACATTTTACAAGCAATCCAAGTGCGGAAGCTGTAAAAGATGAATTGCACTTATGAAGTAATTGACAAAGGGTATATTGGGCCTTTTAAGCAATGATATTGTGCATCTTAATACAGGAAGAAAGGATCCTTTGTACTGTGGTTTGATAGGTCATTAGTTAATTCTCAGAACTCTGCACTAGATAATAATGGCTCAAGGCTAGAATGAACCTGCCTGGATTAGGGTAGGAAACCCTACCTCAAAATGTCGCTAGAGAAAACATTTAGTGTTTGTGTCTTGGTATTATCAAAATACCCCCTGTGTTATTTTAGATTAATTCCCTGGCTATTTTCATTTCTTTTGGCAGCAAAGTCAGAGCTGACAAACCCAGGCAGTTCTCAAGGAAGTTCAATTACTGAAATATCTGACAGCCTGCTTTGCTGCTTCTAACTAAAGTTTTGAAAGTTACATGCTGCATGTATAATACGGTTTTCACTACAAAGGAATAGATTTGCATTTTCTATGGGAAAATCATTTTCAAGCTGTAGGAGTCTAATGATAAAAGATAAAAAATGAAATGCTGAAGTTCGTATTTTGCAGAGAAATTAAGTAAGTTGAGCGGCTGCCACACGAAACTAGGAAAATACTATGTTTTCCTAAAGGCAGAATTTACTTGCCTTCCTGTGTAAATGAGGGAATGTCAGTCAATCTGAATAATACCTGCATATATAATGTTCTAATTAGTCCATATGATGCAAGATGCAAATGTTTATAAACTTTTCAGAAATCAGGAAAATTTTATTTGTTCCTATCTCAATAGGAACAATTTGTTCTTATATCAATAATCTGAGTTCTAGGTCTTATGAAGTTGTACCTCTGTGTTTGTCATTTAATTATTTTTAAAGATGAAAACATCTTTGTCACTGCACTTGCTAAAAGCAGCTCAGACCACGTTTCCTCTGTGTTAAACTCACCCTTTTCTTTTTTCCCCAGAAATCTGCAAACAGAAAAAAGACACAGGTATAAACAATGAATACTTTCTCACAGTGTTAGGCTGTTAGCCAACTCCAGCTATCATGTTGGAGGCACAAAGACCTCCAACCAGATTCTGAAAGAAGAGCTTGGGCTGTCTTGAAGTCATCAAATCAAAAGTTGTGATCCAACAACTTCAGGAACCACATTAAATTCCTATTTCTCATGAAAGACTTCTTAGCATTTACAATTTCAAAGCAGTAATTTCAATCTCTTCACTGTCCAAGCTGTAGTTTAAACTACTCTTGAGGAAGAAGATAGGTGCAGTGGGAGGTGGAAGCATCCACTGTGCCAAAAGTAAATGTATTTCAAAAAAGGAAAGAGAAGTTATGGGTTCTCACTTATTTTTTTCCTCCAAGGTTATTTATTCAATTCACATTTAAAACCCAAATGAATTCCTTCCAATACAATACAGAATCCCAAGGAGTAACTGTAGTTGTAGCTATAACCACAGTTGCAGTAGTACCTATTGCCCATTCTGCTGCACTGAATCTTGCATTACGGTTGCATAATGGCTCAGATTCAACCAGAGGAAAAAAAAATCTTTCCCTAATAGTATGGCTAATGTAATGCTTAGAGCACCAGCATATAGCTCCTTTGGACTGGAATTAGTAGCTACAATTTATCACTGAAAAAATATACTAGGCTTGACCATGCCAGTTTAAAAATGTTGCCTTTGCTTCACTACTGTATCACTCCTGCTTTACCTCAGAGAAATTCTATTACAGAAAATGAGTTTATGTCAGCAAGAAGTTAGAATAACTCAATGATGAAACCACCTCAACTTTTAGAAAAAAATAGGTCTGTGTAAAGGAACAGGTAAACCTTATCAGCATGCAAAATACCTCTGAAGATCATTCTTTAAATTACCTGAATCACCAATCCAATTTATATGCATATTCATGGTTACTGAATCATTATGGAGTATAGATAACACATGGTACCCCTTTCACTGAAACTGAATTACTGTAAGGACTGTAACAAAACAACCCTCAGATCCTATTTTGGTCAATATGGTAATTTCAGAGGTAACTTTAAAAACTCATTATTCCAAGTGAAGAAACCTGATAGGGTTCAGGAGGAACACCCACCAAAGGATCTCAGAGAAAAATTCCAAATCCATTTTCAAAGATGACGCAAAAAATTCAAGAGCATAAACTTTTGGGATTTAGGATCTTCTAAGCATAGGCCCAGTAACAGAACAGGAGCCTCCAATTTGTAGCATGAGCAAATGAGCTTCAGGGGACAGTTTACAAGGCACATGTGTTGTCTCACTTCACAATCAAGTGATGCATGTGAATATGGGCTTATAGATGGACATATCTACCTCAAGATTTGGACTTGTAGAATTTAAGTCTATTTTGTTTCACTTCTTTTATTCAGATAACTAAACCATCAGCAGACTTTTGGGCTAAATTTGAGCCAACGAACTTTACCATTCCTGCACTGCAGCTTAAGCATTCATACACAATTTGACTTCCATCAGTTAAAACCAGAAGTGTATCTATTGTTTTCCAAAAGTTAATCTAGTATTTTAATAGGTCTGGACAAACGCATTAAATCATGTCAGACCCTGACATAACCTCCAACTGTGGTAGTTTTAATATACTATAGAGCATCCATTACATTGAATATAAAAGTATAATTCACATCTACAACAACACTGTGGCCAACTACTTAAAGATGAAAAGAAATACACTCTGGTATCACCTCTGGGAGTTGTCTAGTGTCCCCTTCTGGATATTGAAAAATTGTTGCTTGAAGCACATTATGTTATAGGGTTGGACACAAAAGCCAACAATACCATTTTGGTACCAACTTTTAAAACAGTGATTCCTTTAGAAAGTCGGGATGTGACACATAAGTTCTCAAAGGATTTGGCTGTTTTATACAAATTCAATACACTATTTTAAGGTTTTGTACTAATGATTTCAATGTATTGTTGCACACGCTCAGCATGTTTGACTACATCAGGGATTAAATAAATTGTGTTTTAGGGATTTAAGCTTGAGAGGAAAGTATTTGGCTATGTAAATTGAGGTCTAGAAAGTCCTTGGTTTACAACCTGTCTTTGGGGTTTTATGTCACCTCCACTCTTTGAGAAGGTTGTTATGTATATTTTCAGATACATAGGACTGTGTAAAACATAATTAGAATTATAAAACGGTTATTAAATTAGCTTTGAAATTAAATCTAAAAAAAATAGACGTCTCTTTTTTAGAGTCTAGAGCCCCAGTTTACATAAACAGAAAAAACACCAAAGGATTTACTATAGACTCAGTTAACCCTTGGCACAAATAATTGGATTTTGACAAATTTTTGAGTAATGGATTTACTTGGAAGCCCCTGAACAAAAGTATTAAGAATTAGATTAATATATAAAAGAACATACATCAAAATAAAGCATATTTGATCATAAATATCCTTGACTGAAAAGGATGCCTCTGTGGCCTTCTAAGAGGGTCCTCCTCAAGTCTTTCATTACTTTAGTGGGAAATCGTTGCAACTTTTTTACAAGATTTAATTTCAAAGTCTCAGGGTGCATTACATATTTCAATTATACTTCTCTAGAAAAATATTTCTAAATTACCTTTATTAGAAGTATGAAAAACCTGACAGTTGAATTATCTCCTTTGTATATCAACCAGCAGTACTGCAGCAATGAACTTGTTGAAGGAAAATCTCTGTTTTAAAGCATTAAAACTTGATTTTGTGAAATCTGACTGAACAAAAGCCAGACCAAAGTGGAAGAATAAAACAAACAAAAAAAATCTCATTCCTAAGAGATAACAGCCAACATTCTTAAAAATGCATGTTAACTTTCTGCATTACGATCTTCATACTCCTTGAAAAACTTTAGTTTTATTTTTTTCCTCAAATTTTAAGAGACCTATAAGTCTTGGAAGCATTAAGGAACAAAAAAGAAAGCAATATTTTACACAATGTCACATCAACAGAAAATACTTTCTATATTGTTTAATTCCACAATAATACTAGCCCAGAACAGTTCAGACAGAAGATAATGTTATATTGTCATGATACTTTGAGCAACCGTGGTTTATTGGCACCTTCTTGTGTACTCACATGTATGGAAAGTATCTGACTAACCAAGAAATGATTAATCATAAAGAATTACCCAAAGGAGCTATCTAATTTGTCTAATAAGACACAACAGACTATGAAGTAGGTTAGAAGGTATAATCAATATAATATATAAAATAGCTGAAGTAATATACCCGAGGCTGCAATATTATGCAAGTAGTGATGTTAAGGAGCTAACTAGGGTCTATACTTCAGATTGCCTGTTCCTCAAAATTACATTTGTTGTTACACCTAAATTTGTTCACCACACTATTAGGTAAAGCCCAGGTTGGAGGCAAATGATTTTGCTGGATATAACAATAACTACTGGACTACAAACAGTCCACTAGAAAAGTCATAGAATAGAAAGATGCTGTGACAGACTAAAAACCATAGAGAAAGTTGCTGTAAACCCACATAAACAGTGAAGAAATTATTTAAAAATTATTTAAGAAGGAAACAAACCCAACTCTTCAAGTCTTAAATGTGCATGACATTGCTAGCCTGGATACATAAATGCAGCTTTGCAGTGTAGTTGCTATACGAAAAGCCTTAAAATCTGGGCATATTCATATGTTGAAGAAAATTATCTTCTGAACTGTGATGCAACACTCATTTGCTTTCTCAATGGATGAGCTCAAGTGAAAGCTGCGGACCTGACACGTCAGGTGTGTCCTGACACAGTCCTCATGATAGCAATCTGGCACCTTTCTCACTCTTCATCTTGATCAGCATGAAAGTAGAGTGCAGTAATGTTGCATGTGTCCCCAAATACAGCCATATTTATGCTTTTTATGTAAATGAAAGTGAAGAAATTACCAGGTGTAAGCAATGTGTCCTTATTTGGTATTTCTCATTGGATGAATGTCACTATTCGTAATGAATTCAGACTGGAATTTCATTAGCAAGCCGGAGTTTATAGGAAATGTATGTTAATCTTTTCTCTCAGTGGAATGGGAAATAGGAAGTCATAAATGATTCTGATGCTTAATAAATAGTTATAGTTATTACACATGATAGGAGTCCAGATTGCACTATTCTACCTTGTAATGCAGGGTATCTTCATTTTCAAGTGGCTCTACTGAAATTAATATTGTTATATGGAGAACAAGTCATGGCTCAAAATGAAGAAGATCAAAAAATATTTCATTTGGGTTTTGGACAATAATCATAATACCTCCTATAATAATCCAGTAACACTCTATCCTCTCCATCAACAATATGTGCCTGGATGTACATATCAAAAGAAAGAGACTCAAGGTTATATGACGTCTGGATTACATTCCAACTGTTTACATGTGCTTGAACAGACATCCATAGAAAGATCACCCAGGTGTGTAAGTTTCAAGTATTTGAAGCTATTGGTAAGATTTAGGCTTAATGACAGGTATTTGTTTTGCTTTTTTTAATACCAAAAATTTAAGTTTTAAAATTCTTATGCTATTAGACACTCTAGCCTTTTAAAAGTCTTCTTTTCATTTTTCTTTATATGCACTCTTCTTCATGCCTTAGTGTGTTTAACATTCTTTCAAACATTGTTTTTCATCCTCAGAATAATCTGAGTCTGAAAGGACCTTTGCTGTGTCATCTATCCATTTCATCCTTCCTGTGTTGTGTTACTTCTTTTAATTTGTTTGCTCCAAAACCATCTTTAATAGATGAGTAGTTATTTCACCTTGAATACCCCTAGAGGCAGTCACTCTCTAACATCCTCTGGCAGTTTGTTTCATTGTCTATCTGTTTTAAGAATTTCAACGTTTTTCATACTATTTAACCTACATTTTCCTTGCAACACTTCAAGCATATTACTCTGTCTTGGGTGACTAATGAGAATAATTTCCCTTGTCCCTTCGCATATCTGTAGAGGGATATCACACTTTTCTTAAGTCTTCTTTTCTTTAGATTGAACAGCCAACTTATCTTATTAACCTTTTTCTCCCCTCACAGATCTTACTTTCCAAACCTTCTATCATTTTCTTGATCTCTCTTTTCTTCATTTTATGTCCCTTTGCTCAAATGATAAAAGAAGAAAAGAAATGCCAAGAAAAACTGTAGGCAAGCTTTGAAAACAAAGCACAAAATGAGAATTTGTTTTTATTCATACTCAAAAAATACAAATACAAAGAATAAAATATCCATCTGAAAATCACCACTGGAGGGCTGATGTGTTCACACATGAAGGCTGTGTGGGTAATTGTATGGCTGTTCAAATCCTTTGGAAAATAGTGTGCCTACTTGTCAAGATCTAAAGCAAAAGGACTGAGATTTCAAAATGGAAAAACAAATTCAAACAATCCCTTGCCTATTGAAATAATTTGTCCTTGCCTCAGCTGCAGGTCTCATTTGACTTTTTTTTTTTCTTAATGCAGTACTTTGATGCTTTTGCTCCACAGCATTACAAAATAAACAAACAAACAAATAAAAAAAGAGAACTTTCTACAAGTAGTGAAAAACTAACTGAGTCATGTCTAACTTAGGCTATTAGAAAATAAAATGCTGCTCTGTTAGTGGCCAGTCTTTAAGCAGACAAGAGCCTTTTTACCAGGTCAGAAAAAAAGATCGTGGCAGTGTCACTGGCATTAGCCAGCAGCAGGTGAATATATAATATAAGAAGAAGAATAGGAAGAATAGGTTGTCCTGACAGGGTCTGATCATCAAATATTTTAACTCAGAAGAATTTAATGTACAATGGGTTTATTGTTCAGTTTGACCTCTGTTATTGGTTTGTTCCCTGTTTCATTGAGCTCATCCCTCTCACTCCCTTGTGCAAGACTGACTTCCACAGAAACTCTGCTGGGACAGTATGAATCAGTTTCAATTAAAAACATTACCACTGATGATGTTCCACTTGCCAAGAAAGGTGATAAGTACCGTTTCAGTTGGCATGTTTCACTACCAAAACAAAGGCGAGTTTTCTGTGACACAAAATGAGAGAGAGTAGATATATTACAGTCCTTTACTCTGTTTAGAAATTCTTGGGAGGCAGATTTTCTTCTTCCCCCTTCCCCCTGCCCCTCCTCCAGCCTTCTTCAGCCCCTAGATGAGTCTCATGTCAAGAAGAAAGTCTCATGACAGAAGAAACTGAAGTGTTATCACTACAGGGGATTCATCTAAAAAGTAATTAAACCACTCAACCAGAACTCTTATTACCATTTTTCTTCACAGCTTCATCCAGAAAACACAAAGAATAAACTGGAAGATAAAATATCAGAAACGTCTCATAATGCTGTTACATTCTTATACTAGATATTATTCTATTTATATAAGCTATGTGTGAGGAAATACTGCTATTTGAGAACCAACACTCTTACTACAGGAGTCTCCAAAAAACATCAGATCATTCCAGTGATGCTGTTCTTTTTCTCTTCAAGTGCACTGTGCCACTGGCTATAGTGGATTTTTCAAGAGAGACCAGAGACTTTTCTTCATGCTCTGGTGCTTTAGGGCTAGACTAATCTCTGTTCCCAGTGAAGAGAGGAGAGTAGCTCCATTCACACAAATAACTATGGCTTGTAAGGGGCTCATTATCTTTCCAGGACAGTTACTGACAGCTGCATTTTAATAGAAATTTCAAATATCCTTTTTGGAACATAAAGCATGAAACAGACATACACACAAAATAATCATTTAATAGAATTCATTGATTTAGCATTAGGAGAAAAACCTGATCTGAGTTATTAATCGATAGAGTGCACTTTGAAAGTGTAATTCAACCTGTACATTTGTAACTGTGTTTCATGTGCTAGTATATATCACCTCTCAAAATCTCTGAGCAATCTGCTAACATGGTCACTGGGTTGGAATATGATAGATGAGATTAAGTGGTCTGAGTTTTTATAATTCAAAATGTAAACAAATTCAAACTTGTTACTTGGTGTTAGCAAATATTAGAGTGTCATTCAGTTGTATTAGAGCCATTAGAAAAGGGAATTTCTAGTTTTCTGTTTCTAACTCTAATTCAGGAAATAACTATCTCGCATATTCTTTGTGGCATCATGATGGAAACCACAAACAGATTTCATTTGCCGTGGGCATTTTTGCTGTGTCAGTCAGGAGCCCAGAGACTTGTGCTGAGTGATGAGCTGTGTTGTTCCAGCACTCACCTCCATTTTTCCCTCCTCCTTCTCCTCTGTTGAGCAGACCTAAAATCTGGGTAGACCTGTTCTGACAGGACAAAAGTAGGGTTGTCACTCTTTTTCCATTAATTTTATTAGTACCTAATAAAAATATACTGTTTGAAGAAGTCCTTTATGACTCTTGTGACTACCAACTTAGGCAAAGAGTTAATGACTCAAGGAAAGCTCACAAACATTTTGAACAAGTTAATGCTTAAGTGGCCCTTGACTCAGAATAACAGGATCTTTTTTACAAGTTTGCTAGGTGTTTCATAAAACAGGTTGGAATGACAAAGCAGTTGGGAAGGGGAGTAGAGGACTTTGAAAGAGGATTGTGGTGTGTGTGACCCAGGACAGGTGAAACAACAGAACTGTCAGGTGTGTTGCCTAAGATTTATAAGAAAATTCTGGGGAATGACAGTGATTCAGTCTTGAGGATTGGGAACCGGTGTTGGTCTCCCATGACCTTTTTCTCTTTTCAAAAATGTGAGGTGTAAGTTGACAGTACAGCCTGCCATGATATGAAATTCTTCAGACGAAAGGTAATTCCTGGGATTCATTTTCATTGACCTCAATTAAAGAAGCAGCCAACTCAGTTACCAAACCCTATATCTATACCAAATCCCCAATGGTTCCCTTAGGCCTGCACCTTCACTGTCTCTGACTAAACAGAGATTTGGCACATTATGGACTCTGACCTCCCAGTCAGTATAAAGGATGTAACAGATTGTCTCTTTTTCTATGTATACAGTTCCCATCAAAGCGCTTTGCAGATATCAGTGTCCATAGTAGTTATGAAAGTGCCATCTCCAAATGATATACAGCTTATTCATTTCACGTCTCATCATTTTTGCCTTCAAACTTTGTCTTAAATTAGATCATTTTTTGTGAAAGAAATTACTGGTGACAAATGTGACATGTAGTACAATTGTTTAATCTGTTTTCCAAAACTGAGCTCAAGTTGCTCAGATATTATTCATACATCCTTGTAAATGGATTTAATTATTTTTCTTTTGAGGTTATTTGTTTGTTTAAATTTATTTATAATGAGTTCTCTTCCACACATCTGTCAGCTGAAAGGAAATGGGTGCTTTCTGTGACTTTGAGATCTTTTGTAATGCCAGAATAGTGAAAAGAGGCCTTAAGGTAAATGATAATAAAGTGCTACCTCTATTTGCTGTTTATCATTCACTATTTCTTATTTGTACTATGTGACTTGTCAAATGCATTGTTTCTTTTCAGTGAATGAGGAATTAGAAGATTTAAACAAGAGAATAACAAAGGTGTTGAGTAAATAAAACACTTCTCTTTTGTCACTCACCCTAAAATGAAGGTGGAAATCGGCATGTTCGAAGTGCTAAACCAGAAAGGAGCAGCAGGGTAAGCCATACAACAAAGTAGAAATTGAGGCATACTTTACATCAACTCCTGAAAGACAAGTGATGAGGAAAACAGTGCCCAACACAGGAAAGATGAGAGACAGAACTGAAGTAATCAGAAATGAATGAGTCCCATAATTACCATTGTTAACAATCCATTTTGTTCTTTTTCTCCCTGGGTCATACATTTTAAGCTGGAAATCTGGAACCAGAGAAAACAGAGAGAAAGGAAGATTCATTCTCATTCCTTGCCCCTATTGGAGTGAAAATGGACCTTTAACACTGCACTGATGACAAGCCTACTGCAGACAAAATATTTGAATAGTTCTACTGCCTTCATTATAGCAAAAACAAGCTTTTTTTCTCTTCTGATGGATAAAAAAATTATTAAGTAGAACTCAAGACTCAAAACAATAACAATGACCTCAAACACTAAAAATTCCTCTTTCTTTTTTTTCTTTTCCAGAAAAGTAATTTCAGGATTAAGTTGTACCCGAAAGGCTTGCAATTTTATCAATAGCAGAGGAAGCTATACTCAAAAGACAAAATTTTCATCCATTCTGTACTTGTATTTATTAGCTTTATTTATAGAACCTTTATGGAGTAATGACACAGTCTACTTCACAACAGTTGTAGTTTCATGGTAGACTCTGACATAAGGCCTTCAAAAATTATATCACTATGCAGTTCTTTGAAGATACTAATGACTATCTCTATTGTTCACTTTAGAGGACTTTCTATTGTTAACTTCCTGTCTCATTCTTTTTTGGCTGTTTTCTTTTGAAATTGGTCAAAGTACTTTTGGAACCTGTGATGTACAGCAGCATTTCTGATGAGCACAGTTTCCTGAAGAACACTCATACATAGGGTTCAAGTGAAAAACAAGAAATTGCATGTCTCAGTAAAAGTTTAGCTAATAAAGTGAGTTTTCTTCAGTGGTTTTGAAAAATGGAACCACCCAGACTGCCTAAACTAGAACAAGACCTCCACAATCACACAATAATTTTGTGCTAAAATGCATGTAAGTTCAACACTTATTACAAACTTCTACTGAAACATTTTTCAAAACATCTAAGAGGATGGCTTTAATTTCTTGATTTCACATTTGCAATATAATTTCCACTTAAAATGCTGTAATGTCATCAGTGCACTCTCCCTACTCCAATCCTGGGGGGAAAAAAAACAAAACAAAACAGAGGAAGCTACTGGGAGAAATATTCACTTCAGATCCTGTTCTACAGTGATGTCTAAAAATGTTTGTAGCTATCAAAATAAAATCAGGCCTTCTTTTCTCTTACAACATGAGGTTTCCTATTCCCTGACTAATGCAATCTTCCCTTTATTTTGTGTCCTGAGTTCCAGATGCACTACCTGTTGGGAGCTTCACCTCTGCAACTGAGCTTGTATTGGGTTCATCTTTTAATATGTTCTAATTGAGGTAATAACCCTTTCATGTGGAGTCTTCATCTTAGAAGAAAGAATATTATGATGTTGACCTCAAACTTAGTTCTGCACCTCCCCCTCATAAATGCCAATGTTTCAGGGTCTGCAGAAATTCATCCAAACAGTGGTCTTTTAACATATGAATACTCAGCTACTTTATCATTTGTAAGTCCTGCTAGGCAGCTTCACATTTGCACATTTCCAAAAGAGTGAGCTGAGGCCTGTGTTTAAATTCCCACCAAATGCCTGCTTTTTGGCACTTCCACTGCAATAAGATAGAGCCTTAGAACTTGTGTCTGTTAGAGCAAATTTTTGGGTAAACCTACATACAGCTGTTCAATTCAATTTCAGTATACTAGTGAAAATATCTAAGAGATTTGAGATCCTGAGCACTACTAACAGTATGATAAGATAACAGAGTTGTTTGGACATTCCTGTTTTGATTCCGAGTGGGACCTTAAACATCAAAGAATCTAGGATTTGGAGTCTGGCTTAACAAAGCCTTTCAGCCCATGCATAACTTTCAGTATGTAAGCACTTTCTATATACTTCATTAGAATAAAGTTGACTGGATGCCCTATGAAGAGGTGAAGCAAAGGTAAAGAAATCCAGTTTTCATCTGAGACTGGAGTGTGCTGAAGCATCTGGGCAGGCAAAATGTGTAAATTGTGAAGAGGAAGTGGAAGTGAATGGTACACACAGCCACCACTCAGCGAAATGGGTTTACCCTTGGTCCTGAGAATGAGGATGTGTTCCTGAACCTACTAGTTAAACAGAAAAGAAGCACCTTACTGAAAATGGGCCAGAGGATTGCATTGGGTTTGCATTGCTGTGGTTGGCTTCTGTGAGAAGCTGATAGAAGCTTCCCCTATGTCTGATAGAAAGAATGCCAGCTGGCTCCCAGATGGACCTGTTGGTAGCCAAGGTTGTGCCCATCAGTGACAGTGGTAACGTCTCTGGGATAACAGATTTAAGAAGTAGAAAATATTGCTATGCAAGAGCAATTTCAGTTGGAGAGAGGAGTGAGAATGTGTGAGAGACGTGATTCTGCAGGCACCCATGTCTGTGAAGAAGGAGGGGAAGGAGGTGNGGCAAAATGTGTAAATTGTGAAGAGGAAGTGGAAGTGAATGGTACACACAGCCACCACTCAGCGAAATGGGTTTACCCTTGGTCCTGAGAATGAGGATGTGTTCCTGAACCTACTAGTTAAACAGAAAAGAAGCACCTTACTGAAAATGGGCCAGAGGATTGCATTGGGTTTGCATTGCTGTGGTTGGCTTCTGTGAGAAGCTGATAGAAGCTTCCCCTATGTCTGATAGAAAGAATGCCAGCTGGCTCCCAGATGGACCTGTTGGTAGCCAAGGTTGTGCCCATCAGTGACAGTGGTAACGTCTCTGGGATAACAGATTTAAGAAGTAGAAAATATTGCTATGCAAGAGCAATTTCAGTTGGAGAGAGGAGTGAGAATGTGTGAGAGATGTGATTCTGCAGGCACCCATGTCTGTGAAGAAGGAGGGGAAGGAGGTGATCCAGGCACCAGAGCAGAGTGGTAAATCTGAAATCCGTGGTAAAGTCCATGGTGACACATGGTGGTAATGTGGTGGTGTGACTCTGGCTGGACACTGGGTGCCCACCAGGCTTCTCTATAACTTCCTTTCCAGGAAATGGGAGGGTGGGAGAAAATATGGAAACAATCGGTGGGTAAAAGTAAAAGCAGTTTAATAAAGCAAAAGCAAAAGCCATGCAAAGAAAAACAAACAATTTATTCTCTACTTCTCATCCAGTCATTTCTAATGAAGTAGGGCTTCAATACATATAGCAGTTCCTCTGGAAGACAGAGGTTGGAATAATGAATGACCCTCTGTTGTGCTTTAGAAATTATACCTCCCAATTTAGTTCTTCCACTGAGACTTTCCAAACCACACTCTTGCTTNGGCTTCTCTATAACTTCCTTTCCAGGAAATGGGAGGGTGGGAGAAAATATGGAAACAATCGGTGGGTAAAAGTAAAAGCAGTTTAATAAAGCAAAAGCAAAAGCCATGCAAAGAAAAACAAACAATTTATTCTCTACTTCTCATCCAGTCATTTCTAATGAAGTAGGGCTTCAATACATATAGCAGTTCCTCTGGAAGACAGAGGTTGGAATAATGAATGACCCTCTGTTGTGCTTTAGAAATTATACCTCCCAATTTAGTTCTTCCACTGAGACTTTCCAAACCACACTCTTGCTTGCTCACTCCCCTCCCCTGTCAGGGTAGGAGGCGGTTTCTCCAGTCCTGACCACAGGAGAAGGAATGTGAACAGTGGGGAGACAGCCAATTGTGTGTGAGAGGTGCTGGCAACTTAGAGATAAGAGGCTAAAGATAGTATGGTATGTTAGGGTCTGAGTGCAGTGTGTGAGTGTGTGGGTGTGTGGGTGTGTGGGTATGCGAGTGTGTGAGAAACAGTGGTTTTTTAGAGCTGTACAGAAGAGCAATAAAGGCTGCATATGGAATCATCATAAGGTGCCCAGTTTTATTATCTTGGTCGTCCTCGTATACAACAACACTCCCCTCTCTTCTGCCTCTTCCTGTGTGTGGCCAGAGAGGAGAGGCACAAAAGGCAAAGATCATGGGTAGAGATAACAATTTACTTTGAAAGAGCAATGAGATAAGAAAATGAACAGTAATAGCAACAATATTAATAATAAAAGTATAGAAAAAGAATCATTCACATACAAAAATGTTCACTGCAGACCCCAAGACAATGAACAGTAGTCAAACAGGGTTCCCCACCCTGCCATGCTTTGTTCCACTATCTTCCTTCCTGGAAGAGAGAGAGTCCTTTTTCCCTGCCCCTGGCAATGACATAACAGTGTCTTGCCTACACCCCTTCCTGCCGATTTAGGCCAGAATCTTCTTGTTTCTTGGTTTTTATTGCTGAACAGTTGTCATATGGTATGGAATATCCATTTGGTCAGTTTGGGTCAGCTGTCCTGGTTACATCCCGTCTCAAGATCTTGCCAAGATCTTGAGATCTCAGTCTGCTATTGGGAGAGGAGTGTTGGAGAGGCAACGCTGATGCTTGTAAGAATTGCTCAGCAGTAGCCAAAACACTGGTGTGTTATCAACACCTTCCTAGCAAACCAAAGAACTGTGAGGGCTATTTTGGGGAAAATTAATTCACTTTCAGCCAGAACCAATACACTGATTCAGGAGGATCATTTGGGGGTAAAAATCCAACAGACACATAGACAGAAACAACCCAGAATAAATGGCTTTTGTGATAGAACTACAGTAAAATAACACTTGAGACTTTTAGTTTTTCTAAAGTCACTTACTGGAACTGGATTGAGAGAATGAGGTATTAGAATAATTTCCTGCGTAAGCAGTTATTCTGTGTTGTTTATACAGATCCCAAGAAAGGTCAGAAGTCAGTCCAAAAAACTGACTCCAAAACTCATTTTAGAAGCAAATGCAAACTGGTATACAGAACTCTGGTATGAGGCCAAGGGAACTATCGTTTTTGTCTGCAGACTAAAGGAAATCCCCACTTCCAGCTGAATAACAGGCCAAACTTCTGCTCAGTGTCCCTGTGCTGAAATGAACAGATCATGTAGTTATAGGTGAAGAAGTGGCAATACAATAATAAAGAACACATACCCATCAAATGAAGGAAAAGTGCCTAGGCAACAGTCATTCAAAATGTCTGTCTGTAAAAAAATATTTATTCTTGGAACTAAAATGCCATCTCTGAAGAATTAAAGTATCATCTTTTCAAACTTTAACAGGTTGTAAGATCAGTGTCCATACAGGCTCAGGTTTGCTGACAAATACTTTTAGAGTTAAATTTATTTTCTATTGCTGTAAAGGTCTACTTGACACAATACTGCACAGAAGATATAGCAGTGGATACATGTATACGTGTATGTTCAAAAGAATCTAGTTTCAGTGAGAATCACAGCTCAAATGGTAAAGAAACTTGGTGGTTTTTGTTAGAACAATTATTTAGAAGGGAATAATTGACACCCACTAAAAACATTGGTCTTCCTGTGCCAGAAAATGTATAAACAGAGGCAGGAGTGCTGTGAGTTTTCCACATTTGCCCCAAAGAGCATTTGAGCTGACCTGGAAATTATTTCAGTCTCCTTCCTCGACCTGTCTTCTGAGATTGCCAGTTGGGGCACCAATTAGTACCTACTTGGCAGTGTTTCATGTGACTTGCACACTTCTCTAGCAGGCTGGGAGCTGAGATGGAAGAAATGTGTTTAATAAGGATA
The DNA here is from genome assembly GCA_013397135.1 of Pachyramphus minor. NCBI lineage: Eukaryota > Metazoa > Chordata > Aves > Passeriformes > Tyrannidae > Pachyramphus > Pachyramphus minor. The sequence continues at coordinate 114,050 of VYXB01006053.1, forward strand.
GAGAGAGAGAAGCTGAATGGAATGAGAGTGCTGCCTTTTAAATGTGAGCAGCTCAGCTAGTGTTGACCCACATGGATATCTACAATAATCACCTGTCAAATCTGTTACTACGCTACAGCTAATTACCAAAGCTTAGGTTTCTATATTTTTCAGGTTCTAGATTACAAACACTGCTTTTCATTTACCCATACATAGTCTGCTTTTAACATGGTAAATATTTTTCTATGCCAAACAGTAAAAAAACACAGGTGAAAACAGTATGAGGAACACCATTCTTTTTTGTCTCACTCCATTTACTTCTCACCTCTGAACCCAATCTTTTTCCTGAAAGAGGACAGAAAGATGATTTTTGCTGAAATTAAATTCAGTGGCTACCTCATTGCACAATTTAATTACTATTCACATGATTTAATGGAGACAGGACTCATAAAGCTGATTTATTATATTATTATTCTGTCATGATTGTGGAAGATGTGGATATATTCCTGAACTCCAAAAATTTAAGATAAGTTTGGATATCAACTCCTTTACTGAGTGTGACGAATGTAGAGAGTTTTCATTTCAGCAGTGAAATGCTGTTCCAAGGTTTTCCTACCTTGGTGTTTTACCCAGCCTGTGATAATTTGCCATGGTAATTTTATTAACAGCCTGTTATTTACAACACAATATTCATGGAATTAAAGCCAAAACAAGACCTGCACATTTAGCTATTAACTCTTGAGGAAAACATGATGCAACAAATTCATAAAAGTATAGGAGTATTATGCCAACAAGTCAGTGGTCTCAGACAAGTTGCTGGTATGCAAGTTTCCACATTAAATAGCACCACCAGTAACAACAGCTCTGTTAAAAATCCTACCTGAGATGACAAAAAATTAATGACTGTGGAGAAAGTTACCCTGAGAGTAGGATAAGACACAATTTCCAAGTAATTAGAGTGGAGAATTTTTCATTACTGTTGTTATCCTCTAAATAAAGACATAGCTGGGGTCTGAAGTGCAGTCAGCTCAACACCTTTCCTGCACCTTCCCTGCACCTTCTCTGAGTTCTGAATTGAGCTTATTTATTTTTGAATCATATATGTGATTAAGACGTTTCTTCAGAACATTTTACCCAGAGTATTTTGTAAACATGAGAGAGAAGCCAAGCTACTTTGTCCTGATATAAATCAAGAGTAGTAGTGAACAAATTGTGAAACTGAAAGTTATAAATACAAAGGGAGCAAGAGTTTTCAAGAAACAAAAAATCTCAAGAAATGAGTAATTTCTACAATTGCAATTTTTAGACAAATACTAAAAAAGGAGAGCAGGAGGTATAAAAATGTATAAATGTTAGGTGTAAAAGTTATCAAGTAAAAAAAGAAACATATATAACAGAAGATTTCCATAGCATATCCAGGTTAATCCAGCAGAATGCTTAAGAGCTATCTAGTCTTCCAGTCAAACTTCTACAATTATTGGAATTATTTATACAGTTAGGTAGGTACACAGGCACAGTCTGATTGTAACAGAAAAGAAGTAAAAATCTTACTTGAGAAAGGTAAACAAAGATTCACAAACTTTTCCATTGTATTTCCAAGGTACTGTTCTCCTCTTATTAGAGATATGGTTGTGCTTGAAGTCTTCCTGGCAACTGCACAGCATGAAAGATTCAACATCTCTCAGGACCATAAAGCTGTAAAACTTCCAAATCAGTTTTACTACTGAGATACAATATAGATTCACAACCTATAGAAAGAACAGAAAGTAAGATTAGATGGAGTTCTTCCAGTTCTTGCTTGTGCAATGAGCTTCTTAGGTAGGCCAGATTAGCCTGCCTAGTCTGAAACCATTTCAGTTCAAAGCTGTGATGGATGGAGGCATATTGTGGATCAGTTTATTGTCCACCTGTTCTTATTAACGATAAAGGTATAGTGAGTAAATTACTCCTTCTGTGAAAATTATCTTAGTGATAGTAGTTGCCTTAAATTAAGTGCAAATACGAAGTTTATTATTCTGAGAATAACTAATTTTGATTTTCCTGGTCATATAAACACATTACTTCTTTAAAGAAAAATGAACATCGTTCAGAAAACAAATGAAAATATTTTTCCTTACCTAACAAGAACAGTCAATGTAGAAGAAAATCTTTTTGTGTCATCCTCAATATTTCTTCTTCTTTTTCTGCATTAATATTACATAGAACTGCCCCCAGAATATTTTGTTTTAAAAATACTAAAATTCAAATAGTCTTGGAAAATTTTCCTAAATCTTATCAAAGCTATTACCCAAATCACCACAATCTTTTATTTAGGAAGAGAAGGTCCTCAAATCTTTGAGGAAAAACATCCAATGTTTAATGGTCTCTATAGTTACATTCCTTCAGCATGGGAGACTTTAGAAGGTCTCTCTGAAGTTCTTCATTAGGTTTGATCATACGGTAAGTGTCTGTAACTAGATCCTAAGATGTCTGAGCCTTTGAAAGCCCATTGTGCTGTTAGAGAGAGTTGATATGTGCAATTTAAATGTATTCCGTAATGCTATTGGTCTTCCACCTGCATGTCCTCATCAAGAGTTCTTTGCATCTCTACACCGCACACAGGAGGATGCAGAAAACTTCCAAAGAGTGACACCAAAAAGCTCTGTTCAGATACACTTGCTAACTAAGCTGTTAAATATAAGAAGATAACTTGATGTGAGATAAAAATTATGGATGACATCTACTGGATGACAGGGAATGACTTTACCTCTAATGTGCTGGTTTCCATGATTGCAACTAACTTCTTTTGCAGATAAACAGAGATATTATTCATTCTTTACTATTCATTTTAGAATTTCAGAAACCTTAATGAAGATCAGGATAGTTACATTAGGCACAGTTAAAAGTACATGGAGAGATAATGAGGATATTCACAGAGTTTACCTTCAACCTAACAAGTTTAATTATATGGATAAATAAGGAATCACAGCCTAGCAAATCTGCACTTGCTTGCTCCCTCAGGGGACAACAGAGCATTCAGGAGACCCCATTTATATAGTCAGTGGATTCTACATGCCAATTCTCCAAACTGAAGAGCTTCACACTTAAGTCAGTGAGACTGCACACGGGTTCAGAGGCATGCATGTATTAGTCAACATCCAAGAAAAGTGTAAGGGTTAGCATCACATGCCAGTTGGCAGTAGACTTTATTTACTTTTACAACTGGCAATACCTGATAGAAGAAATGTAGTGGTGGAGGTATGCTTTTTTTGGAAAATCACCATATCTTTTCCTGGCAAGATTATTTTTGAGCAAAGAAATCATGTCTTTGCTAGAATCACATATTGGAAAATATTCCTCTAACTTACGAGAAAATGGGACAATAATTGAATGTAATTAATAGTACAGGAGGAGAGGATTAAAGTGCTGTATGAAGTCTAGTTACATGTCCAGTTTTACTGTACTGAAATATAAACAGAGAGTGACACTTCTGCTAAAGTTAGGACTCCCTCAGGCAGATAACTTTCAGTAAGTCTAGGACAGTTCAACATCCTCAAACACCTTTAAAAGTTCCAGATTAAACAGTCCAGTAAGCATTGTTTGAAGAAGAAATTCTGATTCTACCATTTTTTTCCAGTATTTCACTCTTAGCTTCTCATCTATAAAGCACTCACTTTTGGACTGTGCAGAAGGGAACCACTGTCACTAGGAGGTTGATCTCTGTCAGGGGTACACATAATGGAGCTGTGAATAGAGTCAGAATAAGCAGGGAACATAGTAGTCTATGACAGAGATACCTGGGGTAGTCATTGTAAACCGAGGAAAGCCACCTTTGTTGCATTCATAAGTTAACATACTAGGGCTATTGATTTACACTCCCTTTAGCATTCATTTTAGCTCTGGTTCACAATTACAAAGAGTTACTCTTTCAAAGAGAATTCAGTCCTATTTTCCTTCATGTCCAAGTGCAAAATTGATAGATAAATTAGATTTTGATCAACTGAGTAGGCTTTGGCACTTGTATATATTTTATTGCTAGTGTAAACAGATGACAATGTTCAAAACTTACAGCTCTGGGGCTCTGGGGCTTTTCCCTTCTCTCAGACAGATGACTCATAAAAAATATTTTTTAATACACTTTGAATTTTGTCTAAAAGTGTGTCTGGGCAGTATTTTACAGTGACATGCAGGCTTACCCCTTTTTTTTTTTTTTTCCCCTCCAAGTAAATATAAGCTTCCTCTGCAATATTAATGGTCACACAACATGCAACCTGTTTATATGGACCTGAGCCTAAATCAACAACATAACTTCTTAACAGGATCTTATAGTTCACAACTAACACTGGACAATCAGAATATGTAAAATTGCAAGGTTACAACTGGATCCCACTCTACCCACACAGATCTCACACAGGCAAAACCTATATCCACATATTAAACTTCATGTTCGTAGAGCCTGAGACTCAGGCTGCAACTGAATGATGCAGCCAACTCATCTCTAAGGTAGCTAGTACTAGATCAAAAATGCTTCTCCTTCATTCGGTCAGATATGTGAATATAAACTTGCTTTGTCATCTCATAGTAGTTCAAAACATTTGGGTACATAGTGGTAACCTTTTTATTGGATCACAAGCATTCTTCCTTCCCACAGCAAGTATAACCTGATATAAAAACATAAAAATGGCTAACGTGTTTCATGTCCTTCGAGTAATCTGACAAAACAATTCTGAGTTAATTTCTGTGCTGATTAAAATTTCTAATTCTGGGTGATCCAACAGTTTGGAATAAAGATTACAGAGCCTTGCTTCACCCTCAAGGTGAGATTTTGAAAGGGTCTCAGTGTTCTGTAAATTCTTCAATAGGCAAAGTCAGTAGAAATGTACTGACTTTAGAATACTGCTAAAATCACATCAAATAACTTCTATGAATTCTGAGCTTTTGCTTCTTAATATGTTAGATTCAAAACCCAATGTTAACTCTAGTGGAGTTCATCACCTGCACAAATTCTGTATTCTGTAAGAGGCTACATTTTGAACAGCAAGCACTAAATATGAATACAATAAAAAAGCTGAACTGATAGAAAAACAAATTATCTTTTCCAAATAAATCAGTGTTTAGTTTCTACATTTAGATTTCTACACAGCAGATAAGATGGTTGACTAGAAGTAGTAGAGCTCACTACGCTGATTTAGAGAACCAAGTTCCCCAGACATTGCACTGAGGGAGCTAGATCCCTCAAAATTATGTCTACAGCCACTAGCATGAGTGTACAGAGACATTTAAGCTAAAAAGAAGGGAACTCTGATAGAAAGGCATGTCTTAAGCCCAGCTCATCTCTGGGGCTTCCTTCTTTTATTACAAGCACTGGCTATACAGCCCTTCATCTTCTCCTGGAGGTTAGCACCAAAACCTAACCTTGTCACAAAGTGGTGACAATGGAGCTTTGACCATCCTTACCGAGTAAGCGATAGCTCAGTGACTAGCATGTGAAGTCAGGGACTACTAAATTCATACTCTTCCACTGCCTGAGAAGGCTCAGCCCTCATCTCACTACTGCACAGGCTATCCTGGTGTGAAAGGGATGCTTTCAAGTAATTTTGATTCAGTCTGGAAGAATATATGAATATTCCCTGGTAGCTTAAAACAGGCCAGGGTGTATGACTACAAAGCAAGTACAACTGCCTGCAAAAAGGTCTCTCTGAGAAGGAAAGTCCCAAGTTATGCTTCCTGCTACATTTATGTTTTCTGTTTTTGTGCATTGTCTATTCTGTACTAAAAAACCTCTGAAAAGAAATACCTATAACACAGATGTTTTTGAATGTACTCTGACTCATTTTTTTTCCTCTGGTCTCAGTTTAATAAATCTGTCACCACAGTTTATAAGTGTTCATTCTTCTGGAGTTTAATTTTCTCTATTCATGTTCTTTTTCACGTATGTATAGTAATCTCTTGACACACACACTTTGGCAGTTAATCTACAAATATTTGCTCTGGGAAAAGTTATGAAGAATTTCTGTTTCCTTTCAGAAGCAAAGGCAGGCTTGTCCTTGCTTTTGTTTTCTTTAAGCATGTACAGGAATCTTTTTCACAGTTTTTCAAAATCCTATTTTCTTTTCAATATTATGTCACGGGTTTGACTGTATACTGCAACATCAAAGCCTACAAGGAAGGGTACAGGGGAAAAGGATTTACCTTCTTGGAGTGCTTCCCAGAACACAAAATAAAATTCTCATTCCAGTGCCTGCTCTTCTAAATTTCTCACCTGTCATCATTAAATGAGTCAGTGTCAGGATGTAGATGAGGTCCAAACTCCTTTACCTATGGATCTAGCTACTAAATTTGAAAAGCAGGCAAACAAAAAAACAAACAAACAAAAAAATAAAAAGGAAAGTACAACACCTCTTTTTTATTGTATTCTAAACATATGTAGCAATATTTATCTTTGGTACACTAAAATAGAGATAAGAAGGCATATACATCAGCTACACTAATTAGACAATCTCTTTAAAGCCTTATAGTACCTGTACAGTGGGGTCCCCATTAGCTTTTTAGTTCAGTTTGTGAGTACATCATTAAGTGTGTAGCCTGAAAAAATCTTCATTTTCTGTGCTCTCATTTGCATAACAGAGCTGCCACTGAGACATGAACTCAGTTCCTGTTAAAGGAAGTTAAGCTATGGGATGTACCCAAGAATATATACTTTATGTGTTTTAGTTATTAATCGACATTCAGTCAGTGGGACCGAAAACCAGAGCAGGTGTGAAGCAAAACCTCACCAAAACAAAACCCAGCATGAAACTTATATTGTGAACACCAACCCACTAACTCAACACCCTTACTGTGCTGCAGTACTTTGTAGGGCAACACAGCTTTGTGAATCTCTTCATCCAGAAGAGCCCTTTTTGCTCCTTTGAGCAGAAATGAATGAGCAGGTTGAGGCAACTAAATCCAATAGAGAAGACTTGGTGAAGTAAGAGTATCTCCTGTCATTTTCAAGTTCCACCATACATCATGTTTTACAGCAGTAGATGGGAAAGTGGTATTTAGATACAAGACCTGACAAAAGAAAGTCCTTTTAAAACACGTGAATCTATGCTTTTTCACTCATGAACAAATAATTCAATTATTCATCTCAAGATAGATGAAAGTTTCACTTCTCTTTATGCTGTGCATAGTTATCTGGCAGAATCCACTGCAGGGAGAGCACCTGCTGGAAGAAATCCTGGAGACTATTTTCCTTTTTTTTTTTTTTGGGGTTTTTTTTGTTTTGTTTTGTTTTGTTTTTTTTAGGGCAAGTTAATCAAATAGTCAGTATTAGGAATTTAGTTTATTAGTTAAATGATGTTAATATTGTTGAATCATATATTTTGAGGAATAATTTTGAGGCCTCTCTCCACAGAGGCCAGAATACTTCAGTGTAGACTGAAACCTGCCTCATGACCTTTATATACACTTTATATTGGAGCACAGGTTGGAAGCTGGTTTTTCTCTTTCCATAGATGTTCTCTAAAATCAGAGACAGGATGATGAAATTGATTGAGAAATACTTTGTGAAAAGGGTAAGATTTAAAACAATGTAGTTTTTATTCACTTCCCTAACAACATTCTCATTCCTAGATCATTATCTGTTAGCTTCTCAGTTGCTTGTAGACACAATTAATATCAGCTTGCAACATTTAACATCATTTTTCAGTTTCAACAGGGCAGATAAATATACTTTTAACTGGAGAATATACTATGGTTTTCTTTAAAGATTCAATTGGCTTCACAGCATATAGCTAATGAGCTATCTGAGACTGTATCAATGAAAAGAGCTCGTTGCGTTGTGTCTTATTCTATCTGTAAATGAGTCTTTAAAAACTCCGATCACTATCTCTGTATCATCCTTGAACAAAAGGATATATTGACATGAGGCAGCAAGCAAAGTATAAGTTAAAATGTTGGAGAAAAAAAGCGAATTAACTGATGCATGGATTTCTCAAGATGATGGCTGTTGCCTGAAAAAACAAAAAAAACTTCTGTAATTAGGAAAAAAAAAAAAAAGCAGCCGTGTAAGTCCAGACAGAATGCACTGGCACCAAAACATTGAAAAGTCTTCTCTTGAACCTCATTTCTACAAGAGATAAGTGCACCTCTCACTGGTCTCCTCTTAATATACTCAGTCATAAAGTAGGAAAAGAACTGGTTCATCACTATCATGAATTTTCCAATTATAAGAAAAACATGGTGAATATAAATGCTGAAAAATGACTTATTTCTCATCAAGCAGCTAAGGCAATTTAGAATCCTCAGATATGGGAAGGAATTCCTGCAGTCCTTCCAGAAAGATCCCAGAGTTGCTGAAACATTTAAATAAGAAACACCAGATTTCCAGTCAGCTTGAGGACTGCAAAAAACCCACAGTCCAGTACTAAAGAGGGATGTCCTCCCATCTATGTGGCTCTGTATTGGAAAATATAGGAAGGCTTGATAGCACATTTTTACGAGAGTTGTAAGGAACCACCACTTCACATTTAAATAGTACTTTGAAGTATCTTAACTCATTGTATGCCTTGAAGTTGATTGTTATCTCTTATTTCGAGAGTTTCTTATTTATCTGTCGCTGCAGGTATTGATGATAGACAATTCATATCCCCAAGGTCATGGGAATGCCCTTTTTGCTGACTCTTCCATGCATTACAAGATAATGCTCAAAGGGTTAAGCTGATTTTTTTGTGGATCATCAGTGACATCCAGTGGCTATTCAAGGTGATCGCAGGTGTACTATGCCAATCCAGGCTCCTCCTGTAATAGAGCGATACAGACTGAAGAGGACGTTAACTATCTGCATATGTTCCTTGTACTGATTGATCTCACATTCTGTGAAAATTAACATTATTGATTTATTTTGTGATATTATTATAATTAACTGGATATTTACCTTCTGTGGAACCCAGTTCTTCCAAGCATATCTAGTCCATTATGTCACCACAAGTAGAAAATGGAATTGCCCAGGAGACATCTCAAGATGTCAAGAATGTATAACAAGCAAAAAGGACAACCTCATGAGGGGAAAGGGAAAGGAAAAAAAAATATTTTAGAACTCTTTCTGTGACCCCACCACTCTAAATCACATTGTCTAAACTACATGGTGAACTGAAACACCAACACTGAAACAAATCATGGATGGTTTTTATTTTGTTACTTAATGAAATTTTGTGCAGTCCAGGTCTTAAATCTCTTCTTCTGTTGCTAACCAATAAGACAGCTTCCAGGTGTAGGCTTAAAATGATCTAACCAATTCTCTACCACAACATAACACGTTTCTTGTTTGTTTTGTCTTAAATATAAACCAGTTATTTTGAAATCCTTCCTTATCTTTCCCAATTTATGTTTCAGTTTCACTCTACATAGACTGGGTTGTCTTCTCACACATGCATATTCCCAGGTAGTCGCCACACAGTTTGAGGTTGTAAATTGTCTGTGTTGACCTTGATAACTTTTCAGTCTCTGAAAAGAACTTTAAAACTTTCTGCTAGATATTCAGACTAGCTCATGCTTTCCATCAGTACTGTATATATTTATGACCTGTGTGATTAAGGTGCAGGTCTCTGCCACTCCTTGGTGACCTGTCTGTGTACAGAAATTTATAAATCTATTACAGGGTCCAGCTAAGTAACTTTCTTGTCTACCCAATACTCTGCCTGGTTACCACCAAAAAGGTACATTGTGTTGTATACTCCAAGCAAAACAAAAAACTTTCAACCTCACCTAACATGAGAGTTAAAACCACATTTCACTGCCTTCTCAATTGTTCAACATTAAAAACAACAACCAAAATCAACCAAAAACCCCCAATCATACCTTGGTACTATAAGTAATTTGTTGGACAGTTCCCTAAATAATCATCACTAAATTTCTATAAATCAATCCAATGGTCAGTACCATAAAAAATGTAGGAGTTTGCATTATGACACACAAAATAGACTTCAAACTATAATAATTATTTCAACCTCATCTACATGTAGCTATCAAAGGCCATATATCTCAAAATACAGATACTTTATCCAACCAGGATCTCTTGTAACAAAGGCCAGATGCCAAAAATTGGTGGCTTAATATCCGGCCAGCAGCCAACGAGATACAAAATATTATACCATTTTAATGTATAAACAGCTATTTATTCAAAACTAGAACATCATATAACAATGTATTTCTAATACGGCCATGAAATAACTCATTTTCTTTCCATGTACCAAATACTCTGAAGATTGATTTTTATGACTTAACCCAAAAGAAAACAGGCAAATGCAGAAATACAAGACAGGAAATGGAAGTTTTGTTGATCAACATGAATACTTTTCTATGACAGAAATATTATTGTCTATTACCGTTCAGCTGCTTCAGGGTATACAAAAAAATTTTGTTCCCTTGGTTACAACAATGTATCTTCCCACTTGCCACATAAAAATTCAATTTATAAACAATTACAATAATACAGAAATCTAATAAATTCATCACCATCAGTGCAGTGCATATTTCATATATGTAACTAGATAAAGGAAAATTATTAAATTGCTACACTAAATCACAAGGTTAGAATATCTACTAAAATGGACAAATCATAGGAAGACAGAGGGAAAATAATTCTGCATTTCTGTTGTGTGATTATTTAATATACTGAGAGATAGCATTTTGTTTTTAGTAGTAATAGTTATCTGCAGACCTACTTTTAAGGGATACAATAGAAACATTGACACAACTTTTAAAATATTAAACACAGGTTTAGAAATTGACTAAGTCATACAAATTCATCTGTAAAACAGAACAGTCTACGGGAAAGAAATAGCCAGAGATCACTAAAACTAGACATACATTTTTGAATATTTGCTGTTAGGCATTTATATCTTACATCTCAAGTTCTCTTTAATACTTGCTCTGAACTGATTCTAAAACCTAAAACCCATAACTAGTACTAAATGAGACAACCCCAAAATTTTTTATGTAAAATAGATGGCACAACTTCAAATCACAATCAGAAACACTCTCAAAGGCTTCCAAGGGATGAAACGGCATCAGATGAGGAAACCTCAGGGATCATTTACAAAGATGTCTGTTCTTCAATCACTCTTTAAATTGAGTAACGTAAATTTTTGTGACTTTAGCCAAATGTAAATTACCTCTCATCCCAACAAAAGCAAGGCAAAATTCTTCTCTTGTATCCCTTTTTATTTCCTTTTTTCAAACACTATGTAAGTTTTTTTCCATAACGAAAGCAGTTCAAAACACATACAGATGAAGTACTCCATAAAAATGGTGCATTATTGACAAAACCCAGGGGTTTTAAGTGGAAAGAAATATACATACAAAATTACTGTCTTCTGCAATCACCATCTTACTGGAAAATGAGAAGATAGGTGTCAAAATCTACTCTGAATTTTCTAAAACTTTTTCAGAAAAATGTGGTGTTTCACTAATTAGGAAAACCTATATTCAACTTTCTTCCAATGTCCCCCTGTCCCCCCCAAGGGTACAAATTATTTTACCATACCAACTTGTTCAAGCATATTCAATTTTAAATTCAAAGGAGTTCCACTTTTCTGATCTCCTCCATAACACTTCCTGTCCATGTCACACACAGATTCCTACATCTACAGTAAGTGTTCATATATATTAAAGACCAGAATGTGCCTTCCTTACCGAGTTCATTTAACTTACCCTGTACAAGTGACCCTCTGTGTGAGGAAAAGTGAGATGGTACTCCATGGGCTTGATTTACAATATTTCTCTAGTTTTATGTTACTAAATTCCATCTCTAAGGTCCCTTGTGAAAACAGTGGGCAGAATTTGCTGCCAAGAAAAGGAAAAACAACCTCTAATTTGTCTCTTATGCCTGATCCTTCTGCTGAGACATGCATTCATCTTCATTCACAGTCCAGCTTAATATACTGCAGCTTGACATCTTAGTGTCTGAAGCCACAGTGCAGTTTACTGTAATGTTAAAGTGGAAGTGAAAGAGGAAAAGACATCACTTTGGCACTGTATTGAAAGATGAGCAGAATGGGTGTTGATGGGATGCTTAATATGTGTGTTAGAGAACACTGTCAAAATGGCAGATCTATCCCTTAATGTAATGATTTTCTTATAGGTATTCCCTAATTTTCAAAGGCAGACCTCAGACCAGATTCTATTCTCTTTTCTAAAAAAATGAGTAACAGCTGACTTTGAAAATAAACCCACCACCTTTGTGGTATGAGGAGGTAAACAGAATTTGGTTCTTAATTAATTTCTTATCAAAATGATAAAAAACACATTCAGAAAATTGTTAATTGGTCAGTTGTCACCTACAGAAAGGATTATATCATATAGACCTGATTCTTTTTTTGTTCTTTTTACTTTTTGTTAGCCCTTATTCATTTTTACTCTTCATTTTATAAGCTCTTTATCTAGCCTCTCTATTTTCTGTGTAATAGGGGAGAAGGTGAACGTTCAACCTAATTTCTTGCTGATTATTATTTTTTGATAAAGGCATTCTTTGGTATATAATAGAATAACCCAGACAAAGCCAATTATCTGTCTCACATTGAATAAGAAAATCTGCCATTTTGGTCATTTTACACATTGAATGTTAATCACATTACTTTTTAAAAATCTCATTAAATGGGGGGGAGGGGACGGGGTATACAATTGATTCACCAGCTCTCTATTTCATTTGCTTTCTATTCTTGGTGTGACAGAAATTGCATGTATTTTAAAATTAAATAATTAGTAGAAGGTTTGGAAGAACAGCAGAGGCACAAATATTGATTCAGCATCTAACCCACCTTCCCTTCATTGAAAGTTAAGTATTTGCTGACACTGCTAACACTGAAGTTTCTCTCTGGATGCCACAATGGTTGTAGTGTATCTTGCTAAATGGGGTATGGTAAGACTAAAAAGCCAGAGCATGAAACTGAATCTTTAGAGTCAAAGTAAAGCCCATGTGACATAAAAATATGTTCATGCTTCTTACAAACAGCTTTTATAAAGATATTTGGAATACTGTGAAGTCAAACTATGTTAAAATTGTCCCTTCTCCCATGCATGGTGTATCTACAAGGTTGTATATGTTTGTATTTAAGATGTTGAACTATATTTACATTTCATAGCTTTGTGCTGCAGATATATAAAAAGAAAAAAATTATAGTCTTATAGGTTCACTGCTTTATCTAAATAATCAAAATTAACAAAACATATTGTAAAGATTTAATCATACTTGCTGTCTACAGATCATAAAACCAATACATAATATCAGGGATTAATTTTTTGAAGTATTCTTTTATTCAGACAAGGAGATATTATTTTTGATAATTCTTAGTGAGGAAAATCAAAGTAATGATAACACAGAGTTCCAAAATTATAAGGGCATCTGTGTGTTTCTGAAATCAAATTTAAGCACTTGTTTTCTTCTGAAGATTTCCATTTACATCCATTTTGACTTATTACCATAGAGGCATTTGCACTGTGATGCAATTCTTTGGAGAAGCTGCCCTTTCATTTTTGTTCACAGTCCTTAAGTTGCTGCATTCATGAAATAATTGACTGAAACACAGGGACTAAAACAATGTAATTAGTACATTCATCTGGGAGAAATAGTGATTTTAAGATTCATTAAGATGCACAAGGTTTCTCCATAAAAATAAGTCACCTCAGCTTCACTTTCAGCAAAAAATTAAAGACTTATCAGAATAGTGCAACTACTCAGATATGACATTGATTCAAAATGTTCTGGTCAGAGCAGCGGAAAAATGAGAGAATGCTCTGATAACTCTGGAAAGCAAAATAAAGGTATCTATCACAAAAGTGAACTTGGAGAAGAAAAAAAATTGAAGAGATTTAAAAAAATATAAAACCAGTTATGTTGAAGATTAGCTGATGGATGGTATTTCCACAGCCATGTGAAGCACAAGAGGAGGCCTCTCCATTTGCACAATAATATGAGCAATACATAACGGATTCATTGTTGTATAGACACGCACAGGGATTTCTGCAGTAATGGTCTCATTCAGGGTAAACTCACTAGAAGCAGCAAACTTTGCTCAGCCACACATCATCAGAGTTAGTTTATTATACCTGGGGAAAAGTGTCACATCCTTTAAAGAGCTGTAGCAAGTTATTTCCAGAACAACCGTTTAAATCTAGCAAGGATTCTGAGAACACTCTATGAGTTCTTACAACAGAAAAAGCCCAAAAGGCACTGTTTACTCAAAGGTAGTAACTGCTAAATATAATTTAAGAATTCATAGAGCAGTGTGAAATCATATATATGGGAATTTAAGGAAATGAGAATATTAAAGTGAGAGTAAAGAGACCCTAAAAGATGCTGCATTATGACACCATTGCACCAACACCTTTCCTTCAGGAAAGAAAACAGATGTTTAAAATCTGACGTCTCTATATGCAGGCAGACTATTATGCTCTGTAAATAGGTTTAAAATGTCCTAACATTTCTGAGGCTTTCTTATCTCTTGCTCATTTACCTTACTTTAGATTGCCTTCACACTTTCCCCCCTTTTCGTTAAATTATTCAAGAACTCCTGTTTATAAAGGTCACAGTCATAAAGAACAGGGAATGAGAGCAGTGACATGTGATTCCCAGGACCAATGAGGCAGCACACAAAGTGGATTGTAAAGGGCTCATAAAATGTAAGGCCAGAAGGAACCGTCAGATCATCTAATCTGATCTCCAGTATATTACAAGTCATTATAGCTCACTTATATAGCCCAGAGAGTGAGAATCCCTCAGCATTTTGCTAAAAATGGTAATGTTATCTCTTTGGCAACCAACTGCAGGCAGGGGCAAGTTGGTCAAACATATTGCTAGCATCTACCATGAAGGAGATCCTAAACTTCTTGGAATTATTTCTGTGTCCTATGAAATGGAAGATTTATTTAGAGCAGAGAGAAGACAGAACTCCTTCTTCCAGCTTCCTAATCATTCTAGAAGAAATTCAGTCTGGCATCAACATTGCCTTGATCAAATATAGACAGAGGCTTCAACAAGCAAAAACAACTGAAAATGAATTCATGAGCTTCACTGTGTGATTTGTTGCTTATAGATCCAAGCAGAGTTAAGTTAATGAGGCTAGTGCTTAATTAAACCATATCTTTTGCTTTTTTTTCTTTCCTTCCAACAACAGTTGTGTTTGGCCAGTACTTACTCTGGTATGCTCTCTGTTTTTGTTGGTGGCTTTGTTCCAGTTGTTCATCATTTGCATTGTTGAAAATAAAATAATATCTTGTAAAAGATGGCTAACTTTTTGTTTGAATTTATCTTCTTTCAGTTTCCTGCTACTGGTTCTTCTTATGACACAACACTCATGAAAATAAGCCAACTCATCCAGTGGCACTGCTAACACATTTTATTCAGACCACTTTCCAATGTTACTTCTGCCAGTGTGAGATGCCATTTCTGAAATATTGCATAGCGAGTCATTTTTGTGCGGTACCCAGGCAATGTTTGTGGCTCTGTTTTGTCCCTTCTTCAGTTTCACAAGTGAACCCCAGACCTGTGTGAAGGAATATAGTACACATAGGGAAACTCCCTGCCTCTTTTACCTGTCTGCACTTACATGTCCATGGACCACACAAATCTAAAGCTTAGATTTTAGCTTTGATTTGGTCACCCTTTCGGTAGCAAAAACTATGACCCCTGCAGTTGTTGTTTTCAGCAAAGTTATGCCATTCTGGAGATCTAGTTCTCATTCAGTGTTTTGTTGTTTTTTTCTTTATGCAAATTTTGTCTATATTATTTTAATTGTCTATTTAAACTGCCTTGTTAGTTTATGAGAGACCAATCATCACCTTTTAAACACACTGCCAGGCTTTAAGTCCTACGTAAATTCTACTGGTTCTATCTCTCTAGATAAAATTTACAAAGAAACTGTTGAGAAAAGTATCGAATAACTTTGGGTTCAATATAAAAAGCTTGTAGCAACTCCCTAAGCAAAACTCTTTTAATAACAATTTCCCATTTGTAGGTTATTTTTTCATCAACATGTTAATTAATTTTTGACTTAGCTACATATTTCTCACTGATATTTCACAACATTAATTTTTTTGTCAGATTTTTAGTTATTAAATACATTAAAATTATACATTCAGACATTACTTCCTCATTCAAACATGCTAAATGCCTCAGTAATAACTCAACTATATAGTTACCTTTTCGAGGGAAATTTGTAAAATGTTTTTAGACACGACAAATTACCTACAAAACCACATTGAATGTCATTAATTATATTCCTAAACAATACTTGCAGTAAAAAACTAGTGAACAATTCATCAAATAAAATATGTTCGCACCCTGTATTTGGCCTCTGTCAAGAGAAGTCAGTATGAGTGTTTCCATTCATTCTTTAGTCTTTGGACATGGCCTTTATAAAGCACTTTAAAATGTGTGCATTAATTTCAAAGGCAGTCTGTTCACTAGCACTTCATAAACATGTAGAGGACTAGATTTAGTGAAAAAGCTTACTTGCTACAAATGATTCATCCAGCTTAGAGAAGATATACGTGTAAAGAGTACTGAAATACTGAAGTTAACACTATTTCAAGGTCTTCCCTTTGCACTTCAAGTTTATATTCACTGTTCATATTTTGTTGGCCTTTCACAGACCGCTTTGCTAAAAAGAAGTGTGATGCTTCAAATACAAGTAAGCGGATAAATAGCACAAGACTCATGCATTGCCCTCAGCAGAAATTCTTTGGAAAACGCTAGATGAGAAAATGAATACCTTGTTGCTAAGTTACCTTTGGTTCATTTAGTGTTGTAATTATTTGTTGCTTAAAGAAGAGGCATTGACATTTTCTCCTTAGTCCCTGCCATACAGAAGAAAGGCTTTTAAGATTCTCTTATAAGAGGAGCATATTTATAATATATACCTTTATGTTCTCCATATGCAACAATCAGTGTGCTGGGGGATAATCAAGATATTTCAGGCTTCAAAAACTTCTGCCATTCCAAAATAATTCTGATATTCCAGACAGTTTATTTTTAGAAGCAAATACACTTCCTAACAACTTGATTATACATTTCCCTACTTTTTAATCAATCAGGAAATGTGCAGATGAAATTATCTGTCATACACTTTAATCAATGTGTACAACTGTTTCTCCCTTCTGGAGGGTTAACAAAACAGATGGTATGAGTGAATGGGCTCATATTTCAGTTTTTAATCACAGTCAACACAGAGGTCTTATTTGGGTCCACATGATTTTTATATATTTGCCTTAAAAACAATAAGGGAATAGTGCAAATTATAAGTTACTCCAATGCAAACACCATCCTAAATACATGCTGTTGAAGAGGTGTGGAAATGCTTTCCTGCATTTTGTGGCAAGCCATTTTTACCTAAGGACCTCAAATAGACTTTAAACATCACAAAGCTGCTGGGGACAGGGGTGGGGAGAGAGATGTAGAAATATAAATCTTTTATTCTTGAAACAGAGAGGGTAAATGATACTTGAAACAAGTACAGAGAGAATTAAGTGATACAACCAATGTCAGAAGCTAAGTTAGTAGCAGAGCTAAGGACAGTACCTGGATTCAGTTTTGATTCTGATTCTTAAAAATGTGTTTTAGACAAATTCTGAAGACAAGATATGAAAACTTTAGCACTCTCTTCTTCTTCCAGTGTCAGTCACAGCCTGGCATCACAAGTATGTGGGAACAGAAATACCCAAGAGAGCATTTTGCGCGCAGCAGCAACAGCACAGTGGCACAAGGCTGCACCTGGGGCTGTGTGAGCTCTGGGATAGAGTGTCCTGTGGTTGTCAGCTTAAAGTGCTGATGTACCTCTTCCGTGCTTATAGCAGTAATAATGAAAGCTACAGAGGGTGTCAAAGAAAGCATATTAGTCCTTCCTATCTGTATTATCTTTTGCATCATACCTAGAAAATTTGCAAGCATAATTTTTTTTCTTTTTTTTCCTATCCAGATTCAGAAAAACATATGATCAGGGTAGATGTGATAAGCCTGTAGTACCAATATGGTATGAAGTCATCCCTGACTCAAACCAACAATGCATGTTTTCTAATCCAGAAAGACTTGTCCAGTATTTTTAATTAAGAAAAATTTAGGGAAAAGAAAAAAAAGAAGGATACATGGTAATGCTGACCTTTCCTCTCTCTAATGTCAAGGAGACAATAGTTCTTATTTCATTCAAGTTCTTAACTATATAGTCCAAAATTAAATACCTGAGTAATGAACAAAGAAGACACTGGAATAAACACATGAAAGAAGATAACCTATTTGCTCTTTTCAATCAAGTAAGTAGGTTGTCCTTTCTGATGAAACTCTCCCTTACACAGCAAAGCAGCTACCTTATTTCTTGCTTATGTGTCCCTATGAACAGCAACTGCTTTACTGTTTTTTGACAATAGACACAGGCCTAGTGTTTGACAAGCAGACAAAATAAGGCACTATACCCCTGCAAAATGAGCAGTGTGCTAGTATATAAAGAACCACCAAGAGAGAGAAAAAAACCTGAAAAACATTGAATTTCTTTAATTATCTCCTTTACAAGGTTACTCAATCAAAGAAAAATTCCTAGTTTTATTTCAGTATCATTTCACCTTGCTTTCATCAACTCCCATGCCGCATTTTTACATTTTCTACCTATTTAAGGACCCAGTGAGGAACATGTTCACACATTCTTACTCATTTATCTTTGTCACTTGTAATTACCAGAGTGGCCATTTTCTTGCCTGTGCATATTCCTGCTCTATTCCTTTTTCTTTCTTTCCTCCTAGGAGGAGTATGACGCTCTTTATTCTAGGCACCCTTGGCTGTACCATCTGTAGGAAGATCAAAGACAGGGTCATATCCATCTAATAACAAGAGAGGAAACAATACTGTAGGTGAACACTCTATTAGCCTCCTTCTTCATTTTATTCAGGTCAGTGCTCAGGGACTTTCTGATGTCTTTGAACAAATGGATGTGAAAATGAAAGACAAGT
The DNA here is from genome assembly GCA_013397135.1 of Pachyramphus minor. Taxonomy (NCBI): domain Eukaryota; kingdom Metazoa; phylum Chordata; class Aves; order Passeriformes; family Tyrannidae; genus Pachyramphus; species Pachyramphus minor. The sequence continues at coordinate 132,986 of VYXB01006053.1, forward strand.
TATAAAGAAATAAGTTTCTTTTCTTACGCAAGTTAGGCTGATAGGTTGAACCACACTAGTGTTAAAATAGTCTTTTCCCTGGGCAGCTCAGGAAGTATCTTTTCTGAACAATCCTTACCCTTCAAAATAAAGCATAAAAATCTGCTTCCATCCTTGAGACTTGCAGCTATTAAAAAATGTCCAGAGGCAATAAACTGAAGAATTGTGTAGGATACTGAGGACATTTATTATTGACAGGAAATCAGTCTTCCATGATAGCTGAACTCGAAGATCTCTCTACGGAGAGAACTAATTTCTCCACTGGTGTAAACAGGCAAAGCTCTACTGACTATGGTAGTGCTGCATTAGTTTATACAAGCAGAGAGTTTCAAGTAAGATTTTTAATTTATTTTGAATGCCTGGAACTGAACGTCTGGATCACTGTGCTGCGAGAGCACCCTGAGCACAGGGCTGCAGTGGATTGGGATTTCTGGCTGGGTCATGAAGCCTGTCTTTGGCATCACAACTCTGCATCATGAAAACACAGCAGGAAAAGCAGGAAAAGCAGTGTCCATTTAGTTTCAGCTTAGGAGACTTTTCCATTTCTATCTCTTTCCATGACTTTGTGGTTCAGCTTACTGCCCTAAAGACTAAAACACCTGGCTCCTCTTAGCACATCTCAGTGCTAACTGAGACAGCCTGTGTGTGTCTTGGTGAAAATCAGACACCATCAGACACTGTATTTCTTGCCAGAATTAAACTTATGTACATGAAATATTTGGGTGAAAAGTTCCAAATGCTGTTGCTCTTTTGTGGTGGTGTTTTGTTTGTTTTTTTTTTTCCAAAGCATAGTATTTCTTATATATTACAGAAAAAGTAATCAGAAGCATGAAGAAACATTTTCAAAACAGAAGACAGAAGGAAAAACCTACAAAAATTTAGTTATGTCAATAGATGTGCATAAGAGGCATTTTCTAGTGCTGATAATGCTTGTTTCAGACACTTTGTCTAATGCTGGTAATGTTAAGTGTTGCATTGAAATCCCATAAAGAAGTGTGTCTTCAGACTGTGCAAAGTTTCATAAGATGCTATTGCTATTGACTTTAGCATCCTCTAGCTGAGGGCTTGCTCCTTCATTGGATTATTTTTTCCTCAACTTTTCATTCGCATAAAAGTCCCAGGCAGTTTAAAAGACAATGTATTCCTACTGCAATATTCTAGAGAATATTTCAATGTTCCTTTTGGAACATTTAAACATTTAGCTCCACTAAATTCTGTAAGTTTTTCAGTGTGGTCTCAAAACCCACAAATGATTAATTTCTCAGGCCATCTAAATAAATGCTTACCTTCATGAGTATGGGTAGTTTGTTTGAAGCTATTGAGAGTGTTTTCTTATATGGTTAACTCTAAGGAAATTGTAACAGTTTTACAATATTAGGAACATTGTACATATACAATCCATAAGATTTTTGTGAATGTATTCTCTTAATATACTAAAATATGTATTTCTACATATATACAAAAAACATAATATATAATATAAAAATATATAATTCTACAAATATATAACTGCTACATTGATGGTGTCCAATGCATTCAGTGATCTTGTCTTGAAAAAGAATAATTCCTATCTTTCAAGATTTGTTTGGGTAGTTGTTGTGGTTGATTACATGCTGGGGTTTTTTTAAATAATTGTGCTTCTGTTGATCAGTAGCAGGATAAAATGCATTGTGCTAAGTCTGCTTGCCTGAGTAGAACTTGGGTAAAAAAATAAAAATATCACATAACTTATTTTTGTAGGTCTACTATACTTTAATATGTCATACTATTAGCTACAAACAATACTTTTCAAAAGATAAAATAAACGACAGTATTCAACAAGTCCTTCCTCTAATCAAGTATTTTTATACAGCTCCTTGCCACTCTTTAGAGCACCAGCTGTCTCATTTTCATACAGAAAAATGTTGAGGTAGCAATGAGTGTACAGGAATAGGTGTTGAGGCTGATATTTTTGTAGGTTTTGTAGATTTTTTTAAAGCTTGTACTCTTTAAAATAACCCACTGAAATCTGGAAAACTACTGCTAAGTAAGTACCAGCACTTCACCAGACTATCATATGGCTGCATCTGCTCAACAGACTTTAAATAGAGTCACGGGCAGGAGCATAATAATCTAGACTATAGCTGCAGTAAAAATAAGTAGCTAAAAATCAAATAAATTAGTTTAATATACAAAGAAATTACAAGTTGAAGATAAACAGACCATCAACAAAACAATGTTCCTTGCCACATTAAAATGAGAACAAGCTGTCTTTCTCCTTCAGGATGTAAAGCAAGAGAGGTTGAGAATATGAGTCTAAAAATTAATGCTAATGCAAAATAATCCTTTCTGAGTTGATATATTTTGAACACAATGACAAAAGTCTATTATTTTCAGGGCAGCTCATTAAAATGTATGAAGGTGTTGCCAGTATTAGAAAGATACCACTTACAATAAAGTCAGTAAATTTCACAAAAGGTCATACCAAATATCCTATACCAGGTGAAAAATACCTATATAGTGCTATAATGGGACTTAAGAATGTGCTGGCAGAAATTCAGGTTTCTTAGGTCACCTGTCATCATAACAGTGATTGCTGGTTCTAAGAGAAAGATGAACGCATTTTAAGAGCCCTCTGTGGCTTCAGCAATTGTCTTCAGCTGCACAGTGTCAGACCCCTTGTCTGTTCCAAAATAAGTTCAGATCTGTGGTATAAAGGTGCTTTACCAAGTGTTGTGGGTCATGTAATTCAGTGGACAGTGAAATAATGTCGTCAGAAATTAATGTTTTGTAGACATGCATATTCTGACAATCTGGAAGTCAAAAATCTGTATTTACAGTTAAAGTTATTGAAAGATTTTGTTGAATTGCTTTCGCATTCTGTTGGAAAAGTGCTGTCATTATTAATTCGTCTTTCATTTTGGTATTTTAACAGGCAGTTCTCTAAATTGTCAGAAATCATAGGCAAATTTTAAATTCTTTAGGACAGGAGCTGTCATTGACTTTCGATTTGTAAAGTGCCTAACACAGTAGTTTGCCTTTTGGTCCAGCTAGAATATCAATTTTAAATAAAATAACCATCACCTATTTCGACTAACCTTTACCTGGGATAAACATAAATAATACAGCATATGTAGACTTTCAGTAATAAGGTAAAAATCAGGACACATTCTCCATATGAAATCTCCTTATACAAATTTATGACCCAGGAAAGATGCTGGTGAAGTTCAAACTTTGAGTAGGATGGAGAAGCACTTAACGTCTTCCACGAAAACTTTGCTTAACCCTGAATAACCCGTTTCCACAGCAGTTGAAAGGAGGATTATGTGATCAAACTTTCCACACAGTTTTGTTGTCAAATGAGCCAGAAACATGTTTGACTGTTCACAATAGTAATAATATGGTACATGTAAATTACTGCAAGGGTTTTCATAAGCATATTCTTAATTTATGTTGATGTATGAACTACAGTTTTCGTTTGAATTACTGTGCCATATAGTTTCAACAAAAGACAGGCCTTCCAACTTTTGATTAAAAATTCAGGAACTGTGAGTAAACTGTATAAGACCTTGCTAAATTCTGTCAATTGTTATAGTTTTCATAAACAAGGAGACTTTTATGCAAACTAAAATAAAATGAGCTCTAAGTCAGATCATAAAAGGCAGGTTTCATTTTCAGATGATATTGAATCATCCGACCACTTATGGGTTTCCAACAGCCTCTGAAGCTGGAGGTAAAATTGTAAGTCACAAAAGGGGACTCAGGAATATGAGTGTCCAGAATGAGTGGCTAGTCCAAACGATGGTTTTAAATAAAAAAAAACAAAACCAAAACAAAACAGGAAGTCACAGAATCACAGAATATTTTCAGTTGGAAGGCTTGGCCCTTTAGCTTGTTTTGATATTTTCAAATGCAGATGGAAAGTAATGTTCTTTGTTTATTAACAAGATAGGTAGTACTTAAATTGTTTTTCATTGCAATGGTTTTTTTTTAGGGAATAATCTTGGTTAATAAACTGCAATAAAAGAACAGAATAAGCAATATTGAACTTTGGCTGAAAAACAGGCTACAACCTTTTCCTTTAATTTTGGAAATGAGCAGTCCTATTTTACTGTACTTTTATTTTCCATCATACTGTACTTAAACAAACAGCTGATTAAAACAAATCCTTGGATCATTTGTGTGGCTTGGAATCTTGAAAAGTGAATTTCAGGTATGGAATACTGAAATATCTAACTAATATCTGTAAAAATGACTATAACATTGATGCCAACAATTCATAGTATTATAGAGTTCAGGCAGTTCAGATCTCAGCCCCTGAAGCAAGTTGAACAATTAAATCCAGCCTTAATAATTTTATTTGTCTGGGTAGGAGCACACTGTACTTCAGCTCCCTTAATTCATTGTGGTTCTTGTTTTCTCAGCAAATCTGTACCTCTGCATTGTTTCCATTGTATCATCCTCACCATCATAAAACTGTTGCTTTATGCCTTTCCATTAAACTTTAACTTTCCTTACAATGGAATCTGACAGATAAAATTTTGGGCAAGTGGCTTGACACCAGAAGTGTTGACTCTCCAATTAGAAGATCTCTTCTAATTTACCATACCAATCACACATCCTGAAGTTTTATTTGACTGCCTGATGTATCATTTGGAAAATCCTATCAGCAAATAACTAAAAGCAAGACCCATACATAATTGTTCCTCTAAAAATAAAGAAATAAATAAATAAAACAAAAAACAAACAAACAGAAAAAAAACCAAACCCCCCTCCCAAAAAAAAAACAAAACACCAAACCAAACCAAACAAACAAACAAACAAACAAACAAAAACACAAAAACCCCCCAACTCTGACATGTCCTTCTACATAATTGTGTATTTACTTCCCAAACCGCTGAGCTTTGGGTTTGAGTTGTGTGTGNACTTCCCAAACAGCTGAGCTTTGGGTTTGAGTTGTGTGTGGCTCCCTACCAACTATGGATATTTTACAAATCTGTGAACTGCAACTTGGACTCCAAAAGCCCAAAAGTTTTCCTAACCCCCTACCTATAGGCAAGTAGCTAAAGCATGTCTTCTTACCTCAACTTATGTCATGACTTAAGAAAAATAAGAGTGTCTTATTATTATGATTTTGTTTAACGACCTAGTGATCAGTCCTACCCTTATTAATGTTGATATGGAGCTGGGCAACTGAGAAAATAAAGCAGTGAAAAACAAATTCACTTCAGTAGCATTAGGTTCAAGGGTTTTTTTTCTGTAATTTAGGATACAAAGAAGAAAGAAAACAAATGTATTGATTTTAAGGAAAAATGAAGATGACAAAAAATTTGGGGCTGGTCAGTTTGATAGAAAAATTACTACTTTGGTAGTGATGCAGAAATACAAATGCAGTAGACATCATATTTTTAAATAGTTCTTCATGAAAAAAAATCTTTGTTCCACTTGAAAAATCCATTACATTCAGTCAATCAACATCACCCTCAGGTAACCAAACTCCATCAGCACAATAATATTTTAAAGTTATCATTTGCAAATGTCTCATGTTATCCTTTTAAGAACATTGAAAGAGAGAAGAACCTTCCCTTTCATTCTTTGGATTATTTGCATTCAATATCTACCCCACATTAACAAAAAAAAAAAAGGGGGGAAAGGATAAAGTGTTTCTAACTCTTAGAGATCTCATATAATTAATCTTCCAGCTGCATACATTTTAATATCACAGACAACATGGTAATTGACACGTGATTCTGGATCACACTTCAGATTTTAAATTATTTCACTCGACAGAAATGTGTTTAAGTACACTATTGAAACACTTTCAGTAATTCAGCTTTCAATGATTATCCGTCTCTCCAGAGCTACTTTTGATGTTAAAATAGTCTAAGAAATAATGTAATTTTCCCACATTCTCATTAGGTTATATTCAGATGTTTCTTAAATATTTTATTTAGGATCTCTCCCTGACACCAACCACTGTAAAAATGTGAAAAAGTTTTACTTACAGTAATTTCATGTCTTGTAGTTTGCTAAATTCATTCAGAACATCAAAATCAGCATTGATTGATGAATCTGAAATTGTATCAAAGGAATAAATCAAGATGTTACAGCAGACATAAAAATACAACATGCAGCAATGAGCTCCAAATAACAAGTGTTTTCCAAGATTACACTATCAAAGACCTTCAGATATATGATCATGTTCTTATGAATCAAAATTGATAGCTTGAGAAATTTTGTTACCCAATGTGCCCATGGTCCACCATACCAAAAAGGAGCATGTACAATCTTGTGCCAGAGAATATTTAATTCACCAGCAGTTAATAGATGTTTAATTGAATGCTTCAGATCAATCATATTATACCATAGATATCTCCAAATTTTATAGGAGAATGTATATAAATAATAGAAATATAGAAATAAAGAAATGTGAAAGACCATATAATCAGCACAGTTAAAATAAACAAATCCATGTTTTCACTCATTATTGTACATTATTTCCAGTTGCAGAGAGAATCTGTGAGGGTTTTGCCTATTAAAAAAAAAGGGGGGGGATTTAACCTGGAGAAGGGGTCTAAAACACTTCAATATAAATGTTGTTACTAATGGAAAATTCTTAAACCACTGCTGTAATACGCCTTATTTCCTCATTAAAAAGGAAGCAACAGACTCATCACAACATTATGCAACAACTCCAGTATTAAACTTTCTTTTAATCCTCTCTGTCAAATTAACCTTGCAGTCAGGGCACAGTTTTAAACGCAAAGTTTGCTTTTGCTGAAAGAAACAGTTTTCATTGAGATGTTAGCTAATTTTTTTAACAGTTCAGACAATGCAGGGACTAGATACGGGGATCCACTGGAAAATGCAGAGTTCCATTTTAAAGGGATCGCTTCAATGCAAGAAACAGGTTTGTAGTTTTCTTACTGCCTTCCTGTTGTCTTTCCCTTTCAGATCCCCTCTCCTCTTTAGAACTGCTAAGGCCCAGGATATGCCAAAATTTATGTAGTTATGTTCTATAACCAGTATGTCTTTTTTGGTTTTATTTTTGTTGTTGGGTTTTTTTTAATGTATTCTATTTGGTTTAGAGAATCTTATCTTTATTTACATGATATTTTTACTAGAATCAGCCAGGGATTACTCCACTGATTTTTCCCTAAAGACTTTGTTTGGTTGTGGAATGAGACACATGACCTTCTTCTGCTTCAGGCTACATTTTAATTAATCACTGTAAGTATAAAAGATCCAGACAATAAAGACTTCATTTGACAAGTGGCTGTTCTCCATTGTATTTTGTTTGTTTGTTTTGCTTTCAGATCTTTTTCTAAAGAATATTTAATAGTATCTAAGTGTGCAAGCTCAACTAACCCCCACATGATTCCTGCTACGGACAAAAAACACCCATAAACCCTCCCCTCAGGCAGGAAGATAATCCTTTTTTAAAAAGACAAGCTTTGTAATATGCCCTGCAGGTCAACTAAGCACTTCACAGGCTGAACCCAAAGTTGCCTAAGTACACCTACAGTGTCATTCAGTCACCTGACAGAAATTCAGTATGAGAAGATGTCTGTTTTCCACTCCTCAGAATGGAAATACTATTATAGAAATAACCAATCCAGTCCTTCTCCAGTAAGCTTCACTTGAAAAATATAAAAAACTCATTAAAAAAGAATGGAAATCAGTTCTCCATATGCTAACACTGATGGCATCAGCATTCGCTTTATCTCTATCATCCTCACCCTCACATCCACAATTCTCTGTTGCAGGTAATGTCTCATTTCTCTAGATACACTGTGGTACCACCATGATCACACAGTCTTTTTCATAATACTTGTAGAAAAAAGAGAGATGGCAATATATGTAGAAATGATCAGAAGAAAGAATGGAGGGTCAATACAAAAAACATCAATAAAGTTTGAGCAAATATATAAGATGTCTTTTCTGGAGGTTGGATAGCTTGGTAGCAGTTTTTCTTTCCTGAGATCTGTGATTACCTGGCTACTGTTTCCTGTCACTGCCATAAGTGAAGGAATCACCCATCAGTTCCAGACCAGTATGTGTACTGAAAGTGCAGAACAAATCTGGATGTCTGTGAATTCAACTTGCATTTGCCATTGCTGGAGATGGCAAGAATGAATTAGTATTAACGTACTGAAAGCAATTCCAGAGAGAGAGAGACAGACAATATTCAGCAGAGCTTGATCCGTGACATTTACTTGGCTTTATCTCACTGAAGTAATGCGCACAACTGATTTTGAAGGCACTGATATGAGAAGACGAGTTTTAAAAACTAGAGGGTAAGTAGGACACACAACACCTTGTATATGCTGAATTTGTATAACTTCTCCAGGCAGTGGGCAGGCTATTATAACTTTATTGTTTCAGGATATAAGCCTATTATCCTCTGCAAATGAATACAGTGACATTTTGCTGTATCGGTTGAAAAGATTAACAGTTCACAAAGCAAACTGCAGAGTGCGGCAAATTAAATACATTAAAATGTGCAAGCTTAAAATTCTATACTCCCTGCACTATAAACTTATATACAATACAGTTTAAAGGGTCTCAGTGGCTCAGTTAATAATGTACTGGCCTGTCAGCTTTCTGGATGCAATTTAAGTTTGTTAGGTTGCGGTAAGCCATGACAGGGTATGTTTTTCTCAGCCATTAATGAATGCTGTAGGTAAATTGTGCAGTAAGAAGGTGGCCCTGAGGTATATTAGTGTCACAGTAAATGTGTTAAGATTATTTTAAATGTTATTATTAAAAAGAAAAAAAATACTATTTTGAGATAAATCTCAAATAGCTTAAAAGTTCATTGTAGAGAAGAACTGGAATAACTGAGATACACTCACAGACTAAACCCATTAGAAACTTAGCAGAGCCTCTTCTCACATGCCTTGTCATTTTTTAATGGTTTTTTTTTCTAGTGATGCTCATCTGACAAAAGAACTTAGGTCTTAAGAAATGTCCGTAATTATAAGAAAATAAGCATTGAAAAGACCACAAATCCTTACCAGTCCCAAGGATTTAACATCGGGTGTCCTTTAGTACACAGAAGGAACAGTTTCCAATATAGGAAACACAGTATTTCTAAACAAAGGGCTTGACCTCAGCTACTATTAATTACCACTAGTATAGAACTGCCCTATTTCCTGGAGCAACAGCTATCTGACCACTTAAATGTCGACACAAAATCCATGGCCCTTTTCACTGAAATTCTTTAGTATAACAACATGGTCTTGAGACATCTGATTAAAATGCTAACACAAAAAAATCCAAGGAGACATACAGAAACTTATTCAAGGCTTCATTTTAAAAAGGCACTTCAGATTTTGTTTCCACTTGGTCCTTTTAGACCAACCTGTCAGTTTTACATGTTTTTTAAAGTGTTACTGTTAACAAGTAGAGAGATGGACAGATTCTATCAAATAGTTTTAAAAGAATCAGTGCTAGAAAATGATGTGCAAAGATGTTTGCGTTCATCAATTACTATCTACAAGTTTTTATCCTAGCTGTGAGTCTAGAGCACAGAAAAACATGTTAGCTAGAACAAGATTATGATAAAGCCATGAGAATAAGTAGGTTTGCAGAGCTAACTTTTGTGAGAGCTAACTCACAAAAGTTCAGGTTTGTTTCTAGTCCATAATCAGGTAGAGAATTTCGCTGCATTTTTAGTCATGCTGGATATTTACATAGTTCCCTAAATATTACTCTATATCTCTTTGAGTATGTGGATAGATTCTTTTCCACATTCTGTCTTCCTTTTCTCTGTTTCAGTAACAGAGAGACTGTTGACCGGTGGGAACTCTCGTTTTGCAAGGATGTAGAGCTTAGCAGATCCTCAGCCACTTTCATAAATCCCTGACTGTTGGTGCAAAAATGTGTTGAGATTAAAGTTTGTTGAGTACAATTTGAAATGTGACAAATTCTGAATCTGTGTAAGTCTGGTTGTTCAAACTGTCAAAAATTATGTTCCTACAGCATTCCTGAGTTTGGGTATTCCAGCTCTGGAATGGAAGTCTGTTCCAAGTATCTTAATTTCATTTCAACAGAAATCAGGACAGTGGAAACATATCACAGGATCTATACCCAGACTCAAGAATGCAGCGCGATACTTGGGGTTTTGCATTTATATGTTATCTCATACACCCAAGTAGTCTAACCCAATTTTAAGAGGGGAACAACAGGAAGAAAATGGTTTTTGCAATCTTGGTTTGAATGGTCATTTGTTTTTTGAAGTATTCTATTAATTGTTTGACATGACAGCTGCTCTGGTTTTAAAGTACATTCTGGACTGATTTCTGCTGTGATTAGGGTTGCTATTTTACTGTTCTATCTCTGCCTCACCCATGTGAACAGCGATGACATAAATCAGAGAGTTAGTGAGTGGTATGACCAATATTTTCTGGACTTACTTTAAAACACACTTATGAAGTGAGTTTCTACAAAGTTGAGAGCATTTTGGATCAATTTTATCTTCTGTGAAAATGAAAAGAATGTTTTTATGTAGCAAAATGTTTACTGTTTCTAACAGAAAAATAGAAAATAAATGTATTTTTCCTCTTTTACTACCTTCCTGTATTTACCTTTTTCTTCTGAAATCCCAAAGATTTCTGAGCCCTGTGGGGACATTCTGTGTCTCTTTCCATGAGGATTTTTTTTTTACATAATTTTTCACATGGCCAGCCACAGACTGTTATTTAAAACCTCAGTGAATTCAGTTAACTGAGTATGCCTTCCTAACACTAGTGCTGGCTACCTCCACCAGGCCCCACTGGTCTATGTCTCTAGGATAGAGACATCCTAGTCTCTATCCAAATACCCCATCACAAATTTAATGAAATTTAATGTACGGTCAGTTTCTGAGAGAAGGCAGAAGGTCCAGCTTATAAAAATACCCTGGAAATTAGTTCAACGCCTTTTTTCTCTACTGGGATCAGTAATTTGAATCAAGCTTATAACAGATTTTCTAGGGAGGAAATTCATGGTACTTTACAGAAACTGAAGTCAAGATTATTCTAAAATTCGTGTATAAGTTTAGCTGCATGAAACATGAGTTTTACCTGTGCTTGTAATGAGTTTTTTCATTTGAGTGACCTTTGCACAAAGGCCTACAGGAATATCTGTGAAAACTTAGAGAATTTAATAGAGAATTTTACATTTTCTGGGGTTTTCCCTTCTAAAAGTAAAAGAAATTATTATTTATTAATATTGACTCTCCACCACAAATTTTTTGCGGTTTAACATTTTTGCAGAAATGTTGTCATTCCTCACTATGTATTTATGTCTCTTTGAGAAGAGAGGGCTTAGAATCTGACTAATTGTAGCTTTTTCTAGTAGTCAGCTTTATTACCCTTATTCTTCAGCATAAGAGATGTGCAGGTTGCTTTTTAAATCAAATGCTTTTTGGGGAATGGTGATGGTGATTCTTGAATGAAAGTCCTATTGTAGCTCCTAAGGACCAATAATTCTCTGGGGAATTTTATATATGCTTTTTTCAAAATTCAGAATGAAGAAATATAACTATAAATAAGTATCTAAGATAAATAGTAAGAAAATACTGCTAAAATTAAGTTATTCTGATTATAATTGCTCTTCATTTTTTAAAATCTTATCAATATTAATAGAAACCTATGTTGCCTCACTCTGTGTATCAAGACTCTTCAGTCCACAAACACTTTGAAAGGAGAGGAAAAGTTTAGGCCTTCTTCTAAAAGGATTGTAATTTTACACTGATACTACAATGAAAGCAGATGCTCTGCTGGAATAACTCCAACCACATTGATTTCTAGGGATCTGATTGACCACTCGGAAGTAAAATCGCTATAAGGTAGGAGGAAGGAAAACAGAGTGCCGGAATTGCCTTAGAAAAAGTAGATCAGACAGCAGAAGAAATAACTGAAAAACAAAATCACACAGAAGTATCTACCTGTGTCAAATAATAAAACCTACCCAGTTCCTAAGCTGTCAACAGTAAATATCCCTTTAGCTTCAGGTTACTGATTTGGGAATGAAATCCCGAACACTTCTAAGGGTTTTAAATTAACTTTTATGAATTTTTTTTCCACCTACATATGAAAATTAAAATATCAGTTCTTACTTTTATTAAGTAACAAGATCTTCTCCAGATACTGTTTAAATTGCTGTGGTCTCCCATCTTACCTTTACAATGCCTCTTGTTTCATTAGGAAGTAAAACAACTCAAGTCATGAAGGTAGTTGACATAATTTTAACAGGTTTTTACCTCAGCAAGATCTCTATTTGGGTTTCAGTTGGATGAAATTTACTTAAGAACCAAAGTCTTATTGTAAAATCCTGGTTTGTTTTGATTTAAGCACCTCCTAGAGGTTTTGTGCTGTGAAAATAGAGCCTGACATCAATGAAAATCTTGACTCATGCCAGAAATTTCCAGCTAGATCCTTGTCGTGAGCCTGATATCCTGGGCTTTCTGACACTACCTGTAAAGTTAATTTCCTTAAACTGCTACACCTTCAGCAAGACAAAGCACTTCAGCTGTATTCAGATTATATTTTCCAGTTTTATCTGTGGGGGATTTGGAAAAATATTTTTCCTTTTAAGGTTTTTTTTCACTTCCAGAAGTTTAAGAAAAAGGATCGTTTTCTTTCCAAGTGCACCTACATTTTTTTATTATTCTAATTTTCAGACAAGAGTCTTGAATTTGAATGTTTGTGAATGTGGGGGTAACTTTTTGAATGTGCCTGGGAAAAGGCAGCTGCTTATGGTGTGACTGGACAGATTAATAAGGAAAAAAAGAGGAAATTTTGTACAAATAAGATGAAAATCATGAGGGGAGAAAAAACAGGAAAGATCACTAATTCCAAAGCAGCTTATGAGTCATGGTAAATGTTACCCTAAGTTATGTCACAAGGTACAAGACTTTGTGCTATTTAAAGTTTACAGCCATAAACTTGCATACTTTCTTCCTGAAAATCACTGAATGGCAAAAAATCCACATACACAAAAAATCCACATACTTTCTAGATCAAATACAGGATTCATAAAAAGCTGGCATTTTCTATCAGCTTTAGAAGATATCTTCAGATGTCAAGGATGTGATCTTTTACCAGTCTATCTTCCTGAAGAATGTTTCAGATATAAATTGTGTAAGGCTTTTAACTGTACTTGTAACTCTGAGGGACATGAAAGTAAGTAGTTTTATTAACTTGAGTTTAAAAACAACTTAACTTCAAGAAAAGGGCTATTTATTCATACACATGACACAGAAAATGCTTTGGATTAAAGTACTTTCATTATGAAATTGTTGGGAAGGTAAAATAAAATTAGACTTAGCTAGATCATTTTAATCTTTTGATTATAACCAACTGAACTGAGATAATTTTTTGTGCCAGCAGTGGTGATAATAGGGTTACACATCCTCTTTAAAATAAAATGTGAAATTTACAAGCAAAGTGGTGTGTTCTCTTGCTGCACACATATAATTCCCATTAGCACTAATAGGAAATATATGTGCCTATCAAGAAGAAAATATACCCCATTAAATTCCCAAACATCATGCAATTTTCTGACGTCTTCTATTATGATCTATGCTCATACAACAAAAAAAATTATTAACTCAGCTCAGATATAGTTTTTCATATGTAGATCTCAAAGAATTTTATGAAGAATAAGTCAATGCAACTCAAAGTTACCTGTGAGGAAACTGGAACTTCAAGTATGCCTATGGCAATGCCTGGCAGGTATATCTGCAAAATCCCTGCAACAGATACTGAAAGGAAAATTTGTAGAGGAGCATAGAAGTTAACACAGGTGCCTATAGCATAATTTTTATACTATACACAAAATTAGCTTCTTTCTAAAAGACTGAGGTGGGTTTGCATTGGCTCAGTTCCAAATGCCCATGCAGCTGCTCAGACTCTCTCCCTCCTTCATGGGGTGGTGCGGGCAGCGGCTGTGAAGAGAATAAGAAAACTCATTGCTTGAGACAAAGACAGGGAAATTGCTTATAAATTAGTGCAGTAGGCAAGATAGACTAATTTGGGGGGGAAATAATTTAATTTATTGCCAACTAAAATAGATTTGTGTACTGAAAAGTTAAGACATTCAGTAAAACAACACCTTTCCTCTCCACTTCCTCATGCCCAACTTGACATTTTTATTCCAGACTCTTCCCTGCTGCCCCAAGTGGTATAGAGGGGATAGAAGAGGAGGGAGCTATGATTTCCCTCTTCAGACCCTTCCTTCACACAATTTTCCCCTGCCCCAGTGTGGGCTCTCCATGGGCTGTAGATTTCCTTAAGGAAATATCCATCTGCTCCAGCATTAGATCCTCCACAGGCTGTCTTAACCTTACCCTTTACCTCCTCCTCCTCCTCTTCTGGGAGGCTGAAAATCTCAGGCATAGTTTAAGCCCACAGATTTTCAATCCTTGGTTATGACTCCCAAAATAATCTGTTTTTAACATACACCAATAAATTTCTTATTTTACTTCTTGAAAGGAGACTATTTCCAATAAACTATAGTCTATAAACCTGTGTAAATATAGACTATAGAAAAATATATAAAGAGTGTATGTGTAAATATATAGACTATAAACCTGTGTAAATCTGTGATTATGTCTCGTGTGAAGGACTGAGACAGTAAAGTCTTGTCCTGGAGTACTGTAATTCTGACTGGATGAACTGACTGCTATTAGAGCATGTAAAGTGTACCAAATTGGCATTGTGGTTCATATCATTCACGATGAAGAAAAAAGATATCTAGATGAGAGATGGAATAAGTAGTTTGGCAGGAAAATTTAATGGGTTGCTCTGATTTTTTAGACATGAAAGAAAAAGAAGAAGTAATTTGTGCTATTATATATTAAAAAGCAATTTATAAATACTTATCCATAAGATAGCACAACAAAAATAACTCTGATTATTCAGAAAAATCTAGTCATTCAGCAAACCTTTAAGTGTTCCTTGGTGTGGAATTCTATGAGTCTAATTCTGACCCTACTGGGAAAGGTAGAAAAAATAAGAAGTAAACATTTGCTTAATAAATTTTATTTTATCTTAACATACCTCCAGATTATTTGAAATAGTCCAAACTGAAGAAGATTCAATAAACTGTAATTTCAAGTCATGTGTTATTTATATTTTTCTTTTTTTTTCCCCCACCTTTCTCACATTACATAGATTTATTACATTTTATCATTTATAACAGGATAAAACCCAAATGTCTTAGGGCAAGAGCCTGTGTAGTAACCAATGTCCCAAGAGTAGAGAGTTATTTCCTTTCTTCACTGCCTTAGCCTTCAAGGAATTGATTTTAGGAGCATGACAAAAATAGCTCAGGAAATAGGTCCAGGCTCTGATGTAACACAGCACTTCAGTGATTTCAGCAGAGATATGACAATTCACACCTGCCAGGAAATCTGGCCTTTGCCTCTGAAGTGGCAATTACAAAATGTATATTGCTTCATGATGAGATTTATATTATCAAGCACATTCCATGGAGTTTTCCTTGCTAGCTTCAGGGAAATAGATATTTACAGATGAGTCACTGATGTGTCTTGAGCTATCACAAAATCTCCAGAGAATCATCAACCTTTTCTTCCACAGCAGCAAAGGTAAGAGGAGTCACATTTTCAGCTATAAAATGATGTTGGTTTACTGGAGATCATGTCCTCTACACTCTTCAGCCTTTTCTTAATATATTTAGATAGTACATAAATTTATGCATATATATTAGACTTCCATTCCAAATTGCTTAGGTTTCATGATTCATAAAAAATTCATAATTCATAAAATTGTTAGGATTCATAATTCATAAAAATGGACGATGTAAACATGAGCAAAACACCACAAAGAAGCATTGAAAGAATATCATTAGGTCAGAAAATGCAGGAGTGGAAGGTTGATAGAAATGTTGAAAGTCCTCATTCAAATGTCTCCTGGTATTGAAATAACGGTCTTTTATTTATGTCTGTTTTTTATGTAAAGGTCTTCATAACCTTTTTCTCCTTCATAGTTCAACATTATTAAATTCCTTACTGAAAAAATTACAGCCAAAATTTTCAATGGAACTATATGTGTTTTGATAAATTCAAAAGTACATTTAAATTATGTCCTTTAGATTTCCAAGTGTATAATAGTGGATTTGGCTATGAAAAGTGATGTTTTTCAGGTGCAGTTATTGTTCAAGTAACATATGCACGAGACAAAACTATGAATCTTTAACAATATGTTGAAGTACATGCTCTTCTTTCATTCTCAATGCATAACTTTAAACATAAACTGTGTGTTTCCAAATTTTACTCAAAGTAATCTGAAATAAATGGCAATTGTGCATTATTTTTACACAAACATATGTACTTTTCCAAATAATTGACAAAAAAGAACCATTGAAACAGGTGAAAAGCTGCTAAAAGCCCCAAATCTATTGCTGTTTGCCTGTAAAATGGCGTTTTAGAGATACTAATGGGTCATTTTAGCAATACTATTCTACTTGTGATGGTGAAAATAAAAAAAGACTGAATTTAAAACAAGCTGGCTAAAAGCATCTTGATTCATAATTTTGATCATTGTGAGCACAGGTCAGATGCAGATTTGGATCTGATCCAACCTATCATTTGACTTTTAACTTCTCACTTTTTATCTGCTATAAGGCAGATTTCATGGATTAAGATTAAGCTGATTTCCAGAATACTGAAGAAAAGAATAACAAAGTTGAAAACTTTGCAATTTGTCATATTAATGAATGGAGTATAATTAATAGCAAGAAAAAAAATGAAAGAGGCACAGTACAATTACTCATTTCATCACAATATGAGTAATTCCATTTAGTGAAGCAGAATAGAAGTGAAATTACAGGCTTCAGAAATATGCAAATTCATATGACCATCATGAGTAAGAATGTTTGTAAGAATGAAAATAATAACAGTTCTGGAAAATGGGAGGAATAAGTAGGTAGACATGCAAGACTAACATATAAAGCAAAATTACGGAAAAATGCCAATAAAAAGTTCCACACTTAGATATGATTTCAAAGGTGTACCAAACTAAATTAAAGTTAGGGCATCACAAAATGTCTCATAAGCTTTGCGATTACAAGTAAAATATAGGTAACATGCTTTCCATTAGGAAATTGGAAAATGTATTTTAAACTCCATGTCTCTTCTGGATTGATGTTCTTGCCTTCGTTGATGTATAATCTCTTGAATTACATACGTAAGCATTTTCTGACAAACAGAAAATACTCCAGAAAAGGGAGAATGATGACAAAAAACCAAAAAGGACATTGTTTCATTTTAAAATCTAGCTATTCTTTTTTATTTTTATCTGAGCCTGTAATGGTTAAAATAGTTGCTGAGAAGTAAGAGATGGAATTAATTTCCCTTCTGCATGAAAGATCATACTGGCACATCATGGAAGTGCCCCATCATCTGGGGTTGAGGTAGGAGGAAAGGTATTTCTAAAACTTTTTTTCAAACCTTTTCCATTTTGCACAACATAACATAGAAGATTTATCAGACCAAACCAGAGCAAATGACCAGAATTCCCCTATCCTGTGACTACTGTCTATGAGAATGAAGATGGAACTTTAGCTTCTGCTCCAGGAAAAGAGCTGTGGTTTTAAAACAGTATTTAAAGTATTTGCATAGTTGCTCTGCAAGGACTGTCATCCCGATCTTGACTATCATGAGTGATTTTAGAAACTGTGAACCTACAAGATCCTGTCTGTATTCTTTATCTCGTCTTTTTCTTGATGAAAAATTTAGCTATTTGGGATTTCACATGTTTCCAGGATTAGATGAAACTAAGCAGGATTTTGATTTGTACTGAGTTGCCTCTCAGGCAGAGAGGTTAAGCAGCACTTTGGCACCTGTATCTTGCTGTAGATTTAAAATGTATTTGGTATCCTCTGACAAATTATAACTATGAAATTATGATTTCCTGTGCTACAAGATGAAATCCTTACTCTTACTCCAGTAATTGTCAAAATAAAGGATTCAAGTTGTGCCATTTAGCATTTTAATTGCAGGTTTTGTTCTCAGTGTGGATTAATTTTATGCCATATTATGTTCTTGTAATAATTTTACTATGAAATTAAGTATCAGGGCATGGAAAATATATTGTCTTATGTACAATACTACACAAATTAAAATAATGTACTGTAGTACCTTGACCTTTTCTTATATTCTGTAATTTGACTGAATGGTCATTGCACTTTTCCTTCATTAGCAAACTGAATAACCAGTAGCGGAATGGATGACATGGGCATGAAGTCAAGAAACAGAATAATGAAATAGTCACAGCAGCATAGTATAGTAGATGACTGTGACTAAGAGAACACATGAGCCATTAAATCTCAGAATCAGTGAAAAGGGCTGGAATAAAAGTAGAAAGTGCACAAGAAAGGAAACCTTTTTGTGACAATAGAGCAGGGATAGTCTATTCTTATTAAGCCCTTGTAAAATTCTATTGCCATATAAAACATTAGAGCAAATGAAATATTAAGGTTTAATTTAAACAATAAACACATCACTAGACTAGACAAGGCTTAAAGTTTCTTTAACAAAGCATTTAATATCAAATATTTATAAGAGGATTTAGAGTCCTAATGAACTGACAGTCACCATGAACACACAATAATACAATGATGGAAGTATTACAAATTAGCCATATAAGACCATTGTCTAGGTCTACCCTTTCAACCAGACTATATCCACAAGGACAGCATTTCCACAATACTTTGTTAGTACCAGGAAAGAATAATGAGGAAATTAGGCCACATATTTTAAAAATTAAATAATAATTTTATAGTATGCTTAGTGATCAAACTGTGCTATGAATCTACAAGATGTATTGGTTACAAGAAGATGGAAGAGATGTTATATACTGACATTGTTCTCCTTCTGGATTCAGTTTGTAGTTGATTACAGTTAGTTGATATTGTTTATCTGGTTGTACTCAGCTTTAAAAATACTTAAAGTCATTTTGTACCACTGATTTCGACACATAGTCTTCTCCAGCATCTAGTAGCGAGCTCTGTTGATCACAGATGTCTTC
Source organism: Pachyramphus minor (assembly GCA_013397135.1). Classification (NCBI taxonomy): domain Eukaryota; kingdom Metazoa; phylum Chordata; class Aves; order Passeriformes; family Tyrannidae; genus Pachyramphus; species Pachyramphus minor. Next base: position 152,041 of record VYXB01006053.1, read on the forward strand.
TGTACCAAAGTCATGAGATTCGTAAAGAGCGGTAGTATGCAAGCTTGCCATAACCCTTTATCAGCTTAATTTCTAGCTGGTACTGGTGTTCTGGTTCACCAAGAGGAGGAATAAAATACTTTTAGTTCAGTATAAAAAATGAGTACTGCAAATTTGCAACTATGCATGAACTCTTGTTTCAATAATGTTATTTTTAAACTGCTGTGTTTTACAAATCCAGCTGGAATTAGCTCCATGGATTTACATGGAGTTCCTATAAGCTTGTGGTGTCATGGTCGTTCCTCACACCAGGAAGAAATGTTGTTTGTGATCACTGTTCCAGCAAGGTAAGAACTAGGTAATTACTTACAGATAGGTAAGTAATATTGCAAATATAACATTTCCAGATTGCTACCATCAGAACTCTGGGTAGAATGAATTATAAGAAGAAATTTTACACTTTCTCACAGTTTACTTAAAACAGATGAAAATTCATTTTGTAGGCTTCATCATTCATTTTGATATACTTTCCTTTTTTCCCAAGAAGGAAATATATTTATAATTTCCAGAAGAACTGCCTCAGAGGTAAGTGGTATCCAAACATTTTTCTGTAGAGATAAAAAATGTACAGTGTCAGTGGTATTTGCCTGTGGATTGATGATGCATTGCACAAGGATATAGAGACATCATTCCCATAAAACTTGTAACATTATAGTTTAAGGTATATTTAATCTTTAATACAAATCATTTTTATTCCCCCTCTTAGGAATTCAAAGCAATTTTTTTAATATTTTTTGTCTAGTTTGTTTGGAGTTTTTCTCACTGTGGTTGCCTGTATTGTGGCTGCTTCAATTTTTTTTGCTTTGACAAAACCAGAAAGGTGGACTTGATTGCAAAGGACAAGAGTAATATAAAGAACTGCAAAAGCACCAGCTTAAGTTGAATAGATTTCAGTGTAAATGAGACAGAATCTGGGTTTTCCACAGGAAGTCAGAACTGATGAAATATATTTTACATTGGAACTGTCATCCAAGTCAATCTTCAGAAAAGGCTGAGTCTGTAATCTAAACTCACAGAACCTTCCAGAAAATAGACTAGCACAAATACCCTGAAATTCCTGTTTCCGACTTTTTCCTGTTCATCCTTGATATGTCTCTCCCTTCCACGAGGTTTCCATACAATGATTAGTCAAGAATTTTTTTCATGTATATTATATATTGTCATTGGGGAGAATTTTTCATCTGACAGTGTTTTCTGAGTAATCAAAATGCACAGTGGCTTTCTGTAATGAGCGATTAGTTGCGTGATCTTCAGTTCAAAAAACAAAAGGATCTCTTCAGACACTGAGGATTCACATTTATTTAAATGTTTTCTGGTAGCAAAGATAGCATTTGGTTTTAAGAATCCATCCTTTGCAGACCAACTGCCTACCAGTACAATGATTTTGTCTAGAGGTATTCTTCTGATGCATCTCTGATTCCAGAGGAGGCAGGATTTGGAGGCTGGGAAGAGACCCAGACTGCAGATCCGCCAACCAAAATTTATGCACTCTGGGAAGCAGATCTCTTGGCTCTGAGTGATAATTGAGTCAGAACTGCAGCAAATTAGGCAAAAACTTAAAGAATGAAGTCCTTAAAAACCTCACAACAGCTGAAAAAGTAATGAAAGGAAGGCAATTTAGCAATAGGTGCTATTGAAAAGGAAGACAGGGAGCTATTTTGAACAATAGGTGGCTTTGAAGCTTTGATGTTTCAACAGTTTTTAGTTAATTCAGGGCTGAGGAGGTTAACTATGAAATTGTATTACAGAAATTTGAAGAGTCTTACTTCAAATTAAACTTCAGATTTTTATTTTTTTTTAATCGGAGGGTTTGAAAAGAAAGAAGAACTTAGGGAGTTTGGAAATGTCCCTAAGCCTATATTGAAGGGCTTCCCTTTTAAGCCACCTGATCAAGAAATTGAATAAAACAATTTAAAAAGAGCTTATAACTGTTGACAAAGTAACTGTGAAAATTACTGCTACTTGAGCATAGAAGATGAAGCTGAAGAGAATGGTTAGTTTCATACCTGCAGAGGTATTAGAGAACTCAAAATACTCCCAGGAGAGAGAGGTGTGCTCAGGTGGGGTGCAGAAAGGTATAGTGAGCCTTCTGCAGGCAGAGTTCCTCCAAAATTGGTGGACAGAAAAAACTGCATGCAGCAGAGGCTCTCATAACAAGCACACGAACTGGTGAGTGGAGGCTGATCTCATACTTTACCAGAAGTCTCAAACCATGTAGGATAGAAAGAAGTAGGTGCTAGTATCAGGGAAAAAAAAAACAAAACCAAAACCAAAAACCAAAACCAAACAAAACCCCCAAAACAACAACAACAACAAAGAAAAATACAAAACAACTATTAAAAAAAAAAACCAAAACAAACAACAACAACAAAAATNAAACAAAACCGAAAAAACCCAAACCCACACCCTGTGCCAATAAAGCAGACTAAAAACTGAAGAGCATAACACACATAGCATACATCAACACAACAACTTATCTTACATCTCCTATGAAAATGAAAATTATGTGAAAAGTTGAGTACCACAGCTGCTTTCTTGGTTAATGTGAATCAGAGCCCTATGACAAAGTAGGTAATTCAGACCATGCCTAATTTCTGGAAATGGGGCAAGAACTATAACAGATTATGCAGCTAAAACCAAGAGATGATGCACATAAAAATGCATAAAAATGGAACATCATTAGCTCAGCAGAATTCTTCATGGGAACACTGATGTGCACTTCTGAAATGTCATGTCCATCAAAAGCTATGATACAAAATCCACAAATTAACGCTAATTAATGTCAGGCTGATACACCAGTTGCCAGGACACTCAATTTGGTAATACTAATCCTTGAAGGAGACAGAGATAATAAAAGGTAAATAGATGAAAATTGACCCTTCAAATGACATATTTCTTACTTCCTAAGGGACTCTGCCTTGTAAATGTATAAACCAAGTGTGGAGGACGAGACTTAAGCACGTTTTGTGTCAGACATTTTGACTGTTAAGAGAAAAACGAGGTGATTGAAAGAGAGAGCCCTGGCAAGGTGGGGCAACACTGTTCTAAACCAACTTCCTCCTCCAGCCTGAGACTTGTGCTCAGCTCCCCTCCTCAACTGCAGGAGGGCTCAAAGGGCTAGCTGTGCATGCATGAACAAAACATAATTAAAAAATCTAGTTTACATAGGAGGACAAGGTTAACCATAAAAGAAAGCACATTAGGCCCCCTCACTCTCTCTTTTTCCTTTCTTTCTCTTTCACTTTCTTGGTCTGGTAACCCCAGGTCCAGACCACCCCTGCGGCAGAACAATGCGGGACCTAAAGGCTGGTGATATTCTTTGGTTTTTTCCCTTGTTTTGCCTGGGCAAAACACAGACATCCTACTATGCCCCATACTGTGTACTGAACTTTTTTGCTGGGGTGGGGAGCTTGTTGAAGTGTATTGTGGCTGGTATGCCAGCACTTTTGAGGAGTTTGTTGTGGGAGTTGAGAACTTATTGAAGTGTACTGTACAAAATTAATGGCTTGTTAGCCACCACTTTTGTTGAAGTGTATTCTAAGGATTTAAGGGCTTGTCAGCCAACACCTTTTGAGTCTAAATAGTGAGCTGGTTGCTGGATTTATATTGACTATACAGTAAAACCATAAGAGTTCCCTGACATGTCTAGTGTCTTTGTTTAGCCTGACGAGAATGTACACTAAACATCCCCATATTGGTGGGTCATCAAGAATAATTTTTTTAGAAGGCATAGTTTCAAATAACATTAGAGCCAAGAATATCTCTGATTGTCTTAAATGCAGCTATTTTGGGTTCCCTTAAGAAGGTGATTCACCCAAGTGGCAGGGAATTGGAAAGGATGAGGAAGAAATTAAGGGGAAAGTGATGGGGATAAGGAAGATCTGAACCTACTACAGAATAAAAGAACACTTTGGATTTACAGTTCATGGAGGAAATTTTCAAACCAACTTCTTTACATGTGAACTAAAAGAGAAGCACCATATGATTAGAAATCACAGAACAGACTAATTGTAATATTTTATCAATATAGAATGAATAATCTTTTCCTTGTGTGTGGATATGTTTATGTTGCCTGAAAAACTAAGAAATATTTACCCATCACAGATATTATTCTCACTTCCTGTGCTAAGAGAACACCATGGGTAATTACACATATTAAATCTGCTTTTGCAGGAGATGCTTCGTATTGGAATAGATGTCAATAGACAATGATTTGTTATATTTAAGCAGTAATAACTGTAGTAGTTTTAGAAATATTTATAAATGGCTCATCTACTCCCAGCTTTGTGTTTTGTTGAGAAACAAACACAAAATACTGAAGCACCTTTTAGAAAGAGGTTACTATCAAACAGGAGCTTTGAACTATTTAATAATGGAAAAGTAACAATAAAATCACTGTGTTTACCTCAATATTTTCTTCAAAATAAAACTGAAAACCAAAATTCTTTCCCTTTTAACATCTGGATGGGGATTTGCAGGTGTATAAAGAGACACATATGTTAAATTTAAATAATATTTGTGTTTTCAAAAATTGTTATCCCCTCATAAAAAAAATCCTACATCCTGCAACAGGTATAAATGGTCCCTAATGATGTTTTCATCCCAAGAAGTAAATGTGGTCGTGTATGGTTATCATCCCAGATGAACACAAATAGGACTAGTTGTGCAGAACTGAAAGACAAGAAGAGGTAAGAGGCACTGAGTTTACCATTTTGCCCAATGATTTTTGAACAGGCAGCAATTCCCACAAATGCATTATCCTGTTTTTGCATATAAGATTGTATTCAGAAAAAAATTAATGACCTGTGTATTTGATAACATTCTTCCACTGCCAGTCTGGACTTGCCTTCTCTCTTTTAGGTTTTTTCTCCCAATTACTAACATTCATATAATACAAAAACATTCAAATAATACAAAACTACTCATGCCTATTTATATAGAAAATACCTAAGTGTTGACTCACAAGACCTAGCACTCATAAGTCATGTATCTGTCCACTACCTTCCATTGGTATTTCCAGTAAGATTACAACTGCTCTGAAATGAGGATTATTTCTACGATATAATCAAAACATAACAAAACAGGGCCTTGATCTCAAACTTGGCTTCAAGATACCATTGTAGTGTAACCAATTATAGTGCTAAGAGCAAACCCATTTTTTTTCCATACTTTTTCTGGTGTTGATTACCCACTATTCACTGTGTTTCAGAGGAAGCAGAGAGGAGTAAAATCTAGTTCTCTGAAAAGGAAGAAACACCAAATGTAAAGCAATGTGTACCTCTTAAGGAGAAACTGAAATTTAATGTATTGATCTAATTTTGTTCACTGCTTTGGTGAAATTGAAAGGAGGGGGGAAAAAAGCACAAGTCTGCTGAACACCCTCAGTTCTACAGAGCTTGATGAAGGAATTGCAAATCTCACATGACCACATTGTGAATCTCACTGTACAAATCTCTGTTTTCTTCAGTCCAAGGATTTGAGGAACACTTTGCTGAAAGTACTTTAATGACCTGAGGGAAGGACTTGGATGCATTCTATACTTGTTACATGTTTCATTAGATTTATTCTGAGTGTGAGTTTTGGAGATCTTTAAGAGTTTTGTAATATTCCTATGGAGAAAGAGTAAATGATCTGATTTCCACTTCTCCCTGGTTCAGGATATATAAGCTCTAGAGCCCATTTCACATTTGAAAGTATGAAGCTATTTCTTCACAGATATTTCAGTTTCGGACAGAAAACAGATGGGCAACTGTGTCTGCACCATTTCTGTCTTCCAGACAATCCTAAATAGTAAACTTATGTTCAGCAAATTATGATTTTAAAATGATAGTTACCTCTATTTCTTGCTTTAGTTACAGTTATATTTATCTATCCTTAGAAATAATTTCTTAAAATATTTCGAAGATTTGCCGTGTAGATTCCAAAATCTTTACCTTCATAGAAATAGCTGACAGAAAAATTAAGATTAATATTTTTCTTAAATCTAGTATCTAACTACCTAATGTTGTAATGTTTTTTAATACTGAGTATGCAAAAAAATCATACTATTTCAGGAAAACTAGAAACAATGTAATTCAGACAGAAAAAAAAGAGTGACAGTCCTGTCACCATTCACCTGGTTCACCTTTCAGCTGAACCTGATTCCCCCTGAATTGATGGAGTGGAGAAGAGCAACTTCAGAGCTGGCTGGGATCATCTGTCTCCCATTTCTTGGAAGAAGGCTTCAGGATCTGATAAGCAGTGTCAGCAAATGCCTTTTAGCACATCTCTCAGCTATGACATGCCTTTAATTTAATTGCCTAACAGAGATCAGCAGGACTGTCTGGTTCAGAACTGCTCTGATCTCAGGAATCAGGACAAGAAGCACCCTAGCTTATTGGTAGCAGAGTTAAAGTCTAAAGGGAGTTAGTACTTTGAGGACAGCACAAGTAACATGTGCATGTATGGAACAGTCCAGGAATTTCAGCAGCTGTCTCAGATGGAGGACACTGAGTGTAGCATCGTATCCTAGAAATTAAATATTTTGAGCAATGGAAGTATGAAGAACTGGCTTAGCTGACATTGCAAATAGCAAGGCTGTGGCAAGAAAGTTTCCAGCCTATTCAATTATTAATACAAGCCAGAAAGGTTTCAGCAAGAGAGACCATCCAGCAGTTCAGTTGTTTCAATACTCAAGCCTCATTTCTCATCCCACAGGACACGAATTTGAATCTGTGTTTCCTATACAAGGGCATTAATATCACTTCACATTTAATCCAAAAGCTATTTCTCTGTTTGTAAGTAGATATAGATACTGAATGACAGAACGAGTCTCATAATACAAAGGAATAGCATTCATGCAGTCATCAAGACATCTTCTTTGCATTTCATAGGTGCTGAGCTGATTATTGAGGCTCCCATTCTGAATGTAATCCAGTTCCCCATGCACTTTATGCACAGCATGTGGTTATGCTTGCATCATGTGGAGTTGCCCATTTCAGCACCTCCAACTTTTAATAATGTGTGATCGGGCTGGCAGGCTTTACAGACTGAGAGACTTCCTTCCGATTTGTTTGGAAAACAAATGCAAAAATGAAATTGCTTCGAAAAAATCCTGTGATTGTTTCCCAACCAGTTCCCCTCTAGAGTATAAAAGCATATTTGCTTGCATTCAGTGTATTGCGTGCAGCAGTCTGTGTTCAGTCCTGCACACAGTAAGTGTAGATGAAGCTATGCATTCATATACAGAGTCAAACATATACATATCAAACAGAGTCTGTATTGGTAGCATACAGCAAGATACAGTAACTTATACAGCATATGACCTTTATCTATGAAATTTTTGGTACTAAAAGTGCAAAAATAAATGTACAGTAACATTTTATAATGCAGGGTACTGGTCTGGGTTTATTTGTTTTAATTAATACATTTACCAAACAATAGTTAAAGCAACACTGCATCCCATGCAAGAAGACAAAGACACTGCTGTCACTGGGGAGAGTTTTCCATCAATTATGCCAGAGAAGAGGAAGAACATGTATCAGCAAGATCATGTTCCCTGTTCTAACAAAGCGGATGCAACTCTGGTTTATGCACTGAGTAGAAAATTGATATGAGGTAATGCTATCATAAATAATTGCTTAAAGCACCTCAGTATTATGGAGGTTGAAATTTCAAAAAAGGAGAAAGGCCTGTAAGTGCAAAAGCATGGTGAAGGGTGGCTTTTAAAGTAATTGAAGATTTTTCATTGGATGGTAGCTTTTTACAGTACATTATTTAAAATCTAAGTGTGGAATATCCTCTAGCTGATATCTGAAGATCAAAGCTGCTATTAGATTTTTTTTTTAACTGCAGTAAAGGTTCAGCTATTATAAAGGAAATTAAAGGGACTAATGGAACAAATAACATAAAGTAGTCTTCCATCCAACATAGCAGATCAGTATAACTTGTGAAAGAGTGTTTGTTACAAAAGGCCCCAAAGCTTTTAAATGCATTTTTGGTCTAAAAATTGAATTTCAGGTATCACAGTTGAAAAATCAAACATTGACTTTAATGAGTACCATTAAAGATTCACCATTGTTATTGTCAGGATTTATTCTCTCTTCTCTCTGGAAACTAAATTTGAAACTGAAATGCAAAGGAAACAAGCTATTGCACTCTGGACAAGAATTCTTTGATCACAGAGGCAAACACAAAATGGCTTATTAATAATTGCAGCTTGGTGTTCTGCCTGACCTCAGGGCAAGCTGATTTTTTAGAATAAGCCACAATTACATTATATAGTTTAACCCTTGAAGGGAAGGCAATTTTTGGGTCTATAACCGCCTGTAATCTGACAGGAGGCCACAGAAGCCGATCAACATAATGGTCAAATATAAGGCTCTGCGGGATTAGCGCTCTGTATCACCAAAGAGGGCATAGCAGTGGCTGGCTCTACTTTTGGACTGGAGTAATGTTGGATGGTGTCACATGTTAGACAGTAACTTAATGAATCATTAACCTGATCTGGCACATTGCTCCTGGATGAGGTAAAACACCAAGCCACCTGTAAAATTACAGTATACACGTTTTCATGAAGACCACACTGAAATAAGGATAAGTACATCGGCATCTAATGAGATGCAATTAGTTTTATAGAACTCTCCATTCATTCCAGGGCTTAGCAGAAATGGTTAATAGGAAATGAACTAGAAGCTGAAATTCGTTGTTTGATTTTGATTAAGTCTAAGTAAATTTTCGTAAACAAGACCACATTTTTTTGTAAACAGAACTGTTTTATCCTGAATGCCATGTTCGTGTTCCCTTACCACAGAAAATATGACAGTCTTAGAAGATAAAACTTTGAAAATTATACACGAAAATGATACAGCCACAAGGTAGTGAAAGTTAGACTAGGACATCACTCGAAGAGAAAAAATATGCATTCTTCTAAGTGCTTTGATTTTTTTTTCTTTAACCTTGCTCTTTCTTTTTTATTTTCTAATTCTAACTGTGACTTTTCTATATATAATGCCCTGAAAGAAAGACAGATACACACACACACCAAATTTCACTATATTTATGAACAGAACCAGAATAAGTGTTAGACCAAGAAACAATTTTCAGACAAAATAATTAAAACTTAGGTTTATCCCCAGCTTAATGAACACAGACATTGAATATCTATTCTTTCCTCTGCAGGTACAATTTAGTTTCTTTAACCATATCATGGGTCAAGTTTCTACAAAGGGAACATGCATGAATAATGCTTTTATCATATTTAATACACATGCTATTATTCTGAGGTTGATGTGCAATGTTTCTGTAAAACCCTTAATCAGGATCAGGATTGTCCAATAAAAGACACATGGTGAAAAATGTGGAAATGAACCACTGATTAGTAAGTGGTGTAGGAATTTGGAAACTTGTAGAATCATTGGTGAGGGGAGAGAACAATCATTTGAGTTGTCTTTATATGATATGGAAAAGGAAGCGTTGTTCTGGGATGGCAGGCTGCAGAGCCCTAACCTCATAAGCTGAATGGGCATAAAGAGGAATATGAATCAAGCAATTAGCTCCAAAGTGAGATATTGATTAAAAAATTAGCCAAGGCACTAAGGGAAGAAAAGAGAATGATATTTATTAACTATTTATATGCCACTGCTGGGAATAAAGACTAAATAAGAAGACTTAGAATTGTTCATTTATCAGTATACATTTGTCTTAATTAGAATTACAGAAACCTGGAGGTTTAATAACTGAAATATTAAAATCAGTGGCTGCATACTACTACAAAAGGTAGTATAGGGAAGACAGAAGAGACATTCCTTGTCCAAAATGATCTTTTTTGGAGTTTCTAACTCATTGATAGGTTGGAGACCATTAACTTTGGATCCATATAGTTTAATGTTCCATCCTGTGCTTCTGGATAGATCAATAATTGTCAACATTTACTGACTGACAGATTTAGGTATTGTCAACCCAAAACATTGCCTCCTGCCTGTATATGTTAGTACTTATAGATAAAGTATTAGTAGAAGGGGAGGAAAACATGGAAATGGAGAAATGAGATTTAGCACATGGCATACATGGGGAACCTATCCACATTAACATAAATATAGTTCACTTTCCAAATTAAATGTAGTAACTAACTGGTTATCACTTCCAGAGGGAAACGTGATTATGATTTGATTACACTTATTCTATAAACAGGATTAAATTAATGCCTTGCTATCAACTACTACATGCATAGTACACAAAGCTCCAAAATATTTATGTTCAAATCTGGGGAGGAGAAAATTTATAGCAGAAAAATGTAAAAATTAGTAAAAATATCCCACTAATAACTTGTTTAAGAGAAATTTTTAGAAAAAAATTGAATATTAGTAAAAAAAGTAGCACTGAAATAATAAATAAAGGTGGTGTCATTGATTTTAAAAAGTAGCTATTAACTAGAGGATAAGAAAAAGGGAAGTTTTTAGACAATAGCTAAGCTAATAATAATAAATACAAACATGATGTTAGAAATCATAGAAAATTCATAAGGAATATGAAAAGGAAAATACTACATAGGAAAAAATCTGTCATTAGTAGGTTTAAGACTGAAAATAAAGGCTTTTTTTCCAGCAAAATATTGGTCAGAAAGGATCCTAGCAATGCTATTGCCCAGAAGCTAGATAAAAATGCTATTTATTTCAATTATAATGGAAAAGAAAAAAATATTCATTAAATATTTGTTGTGCATTTGGGAAAGATACTCAGTACATATAATGCATATGTATCATATGATGGTTATGAAACACTTATTACCCAAAAGTCAAGAAAATAATTTACATTTTAATATGACCAACAATACACTTGTTCATGAATGAACAAAAAATGAAATTAGAAAGGGTTTCCATGGTCAGACTATTGATTACGCCAAAGACTTGAGGGTGCTACTAAATAGCCAACTGCACACAAATTTTAAATCAAAAAGGAGTGTCTTCGGTAAGAGTAATTCTCTGTAGTGCTTCAGTGGGTTGTGACAATTAGAATACTACAACCATTTCTTTGGAAGGTCATACTTCTAAGACAATGTTGACAAATGGAAAATGCTCAAAGAAAACTCATGAAATTAGTAATATTTCAGGGAATATTTGTCATAAATATCCATAATTTTATTCACAGAAATAGTTGATAACATTACTAAGAACTGACTTTATAATGACTTGTCTGCATCCCTGTGAAGTTTTAGAAGCCTAGTTTTGCAGAGTTTTCAAACACAAATTTTCCTAAAGTCAAGAGAAACCATCGATACCCAATATTTTTTAAAATCATACCAAAGTATATTAGGTTAACATAAAATGCCTGAGTTTAAAATGGTATGTGTATCAATTTATCTGATATATAGTAGCAGTGGTAACAGAAAGTTTGGTGGTAAATATTTATTTTCTCTGTAGCACTGAGGAAGGGGAGGTCTGGAACTGTAAGTTAACTATTCCTTGATGCTAAATGTCTCCTGTGTTCAAAGTAACAGGATATGGGCAATAACAGGAGTTGTACCAGACATACTCTATTTCATAATCAGGTTTTCTCCTATCAGAAAATATTTAAATACTTCAATTCCAGGTAATCACTGCAATGTAAGAATCACAGAAAACATGCTGACAATTCACCCAGGCTGTTTGATTTTTGTGAATGCTGATCTTTGGTTTCAAAGCCAAAGAGTTCATGACTGAATACTTTTATGTGAACAATTGGGTGCTGATCTATCAGGCCCCCTTTTAAGAAGGAAAAAATGTGTCCAGCATTTCCTGTTTCAACTAAACTTGAAATAATCATTATTGATACAGGTTGAGGATAGATTCTTACCATGCTCATTCAATATAAAGATGGATGAAGCCATGTGAAGTTGGAGTTCTCTTCTAGTAAGAGGAGCTACTGCGCATACCTAGGCATATCTGTCTACCTTCATTGACTTGCAGTTCTGTTTACAGCTCTTTTTGAGTATTTTTTCTGTTTTCTAAAATTCTATCTCCCTAAGAGACCATTTCAGTTTTAGAGTTTTTTCCTCATGCGTCAAAATCCTTCACCAAGAACTTAGGCTTTCCCCAAACCTATCACCTGTTGATTATCTGCAATAAATTTTACAAGGGTCCAAAACTTGCACTGTGTTAGTAAAAATACTTCTCATATTGTTCATGTAGAAAAATACAGTAAGGCAAATGACCCATGAACAAAAATAATTTTTAATTCTGCATTGTACTATAAAGGAGTATTCACCCTGCTATGCCTATCAAAAAAATGAATGGGAAAAGTAACCTACAACAGTGACATTAAAAAGGAGCAATAGCTCCAGTTTGTATGTTAGGTAAACAGATGAAACCATGTTCAGCATATAGGCACACAACATCACTTTAAACACTCCAGCGGGAACCCTGGCATTCTGGCAATTAATCTGATAAGAGAGTCAAAGACCAGTGACCAAACCCTTGGCAATTAACACTATGTTCATGTAAATGCAATTACTCTATGTAATTGTGACAAGAGAAAAAGGAGTATACATTTTGCAAACAGCCAGCTCAGACAAGATAGTTTCTATAGTTTTCTTTCTACGGTGGAAAGAAATCAGCATGTATCAACAAATACTATTTTTTCCTTGGGGGAAAAATAAACAAACAGGCAAACCAAAATAAATTAAAAAGTAAGACATTGTTAAAAAGTGTACAGTGTAATTCACTTCTGCTCTCTCTCAAACACTGAAATGCTTATAGCCATTAGCCTATGTAAGTATCAAGGACTACTTCCTGCAGTATTCACATGTAGTTACATAAAATTTAGGTTCAGAACCAAAGTTGTGTAACTAATTGCACAAAATAAATAATGAATTCTAGACTCTACTGGCTATAAAAAAATAGGTAGGCAGGCAACAACTTACCTTCTCCATGATTCCCTAATATAGAATCTCAGCTCTTGAACAAAAGAATCTGTAGGTTGAAAAATGTTCTCTTAAGAAAAACAAATTCCCTAAAATTTACATCTATTTACTGGTTATTTATAAACAACAGGAAGGCTAAAATTTACTACTTCCCAGCATGTTATTTAGGTGGCTCTATCTAACACTGAGAGTCCTTCTTAGCATTTTTCAGGTTTTAGTTATATGGAGAATCCAATGCCTGCATACTGTTTTTAGATGGTTTTCACAGGTTTGGTTGCAGGGATGAAGAGATTCTTGTTAATACACCATCAGTGTTAAGGACATGCCTAGTTTGACTTTGCATTAAGAATCAGTTCAATATTCTGGGATGAGCTGTAAATCTTGCATGTGAATTTTGTTCCCTCCTACCAGGTAAATGGTTTCTTGTAAACTCAAGTGCTGCTGCTGCGCTTCACTGATGTGCTTGGAATGAAATTGTGAGAAATAAGGAATAAAAGTAAAGTGTTTCTACCAAGTATAAAAAGGAAATAGGAACACAGTTTCTTCAGAAAATCTTTTGCACTTATTACTCATATTACTAAGATGCTGAGCTAAACAGACAGAAAAAGAGCACAACTCATTCTCAGAAAAGCAGTACAGCATCACAATGTGATCTGTGCTAAGAAAGTAATCACTATGATATAATACCATCATAAAATCTTTTAAAAAAATCATATAACTTGATTCTATTGCTGCTTTCATATCTCAGTTCTCAGTGCAGAAAATTCTGAAACATAATGTGCAGAAAGCAGTCACTATGTTGCTCAAGGTAACAATGGTTTATATTACTCCTATACTCTACAGCAAATTCAGATTGAGTACCTTATGGTCTGTTTATAGTGTTTACATTATTCATCCCTATTGAAAACAAAATAGGATTTTTTGTGAAACTTGGGGAAATGATTCAAGGCTGTATTTTAAGTGGTTTCAGGTTCCAAGACCTCAAGATTTGCAACCGATGAATTTATTATAGGCCAAGACAGTGTGACTACCCATCCTGTAGCCATGTGGACTTAACAGACCCAATATTGATAGGATTTATCTGGGTGCTTGCTGGTGCAGTCATCCAACAAGTGACATCTTGTAGGGGGCTTTGTGGCCCTGAGAAGTTCCACTCAGCAGATAATAGGTGTAGGATATTCCTTTCTATCAATGCATACCGTGGGGGCAGAAGGAGGGTGTTTCACAGGGAAGTCTTTTTGAGCATATCCTACTGGAACAGTAGTAATCCATGAGAGTTACACAATATCTTGAAATGTTTGGTATTAGAATCCACAGTGAAAACAAAGTCCTACTGACCACTATTTCACTTTACAGAATGCATGTTAGTATTCTGATAAATACCAACACATTTAGCAGTACAATTGTTATCTTTTAGAAGTAGTATCTTTTTCTGTTGTTCTTCCTTAACAGAGGCTATTATATAAACCATTTAAGCCAAGATATGATTATGATAAATGCCTTCTATCAATGCAAAGCTGGCCAATAAAAAGCAAATCTTGACCAGGAGTAGAATGTGAAAGTAAGCTCCATTCAGGAAGTGTATTACAAATAGCAACAATCATTTCATTTAAATGTCTGAGTGCTTGTCATCAATGCCTTGACAGTCAAACCTGGAATTAGTCTCACTCCTCCTGACAGGGACATTTTAAGTAACTTGAACAACAAATTAACAGTCTGTTTTATTTATATCGAGATAGTAACTAGAGTTTTCATTCAGATTGATTGTATGCTTGGGAGACTATTTTGTAGTCTTTAAGATGTCATCTTGCCTTTTTTATGCAGTCAGCATATTAAAAACAATACTTTTTTATCTTTGGAAAGAGGAAAATATTGTTGATTTAATGGACAGATTGTTTAGAGAATTTAAATGAACAAGCCTTTGAGATGGAGTTAGGTTCTCTTAAAAACTTCTATTCTTATATTTTTATATATTTTTGGTAGTTTCTAATGAAATTATATTATTTTGTGAAATTATATGTAAATACTGAAGAAACAATGGAAACTTTAATAGAAAAATGCAGTTCCAAGCTGTAAAAAGTCATAGTCTGATGATTACTTTCAGCACAGTGATCTTTTATCTATCTGATATACAACATAATTTTTTTCTGCTTTTTATCTCTAGAGTTCTTTTAGAGTTCTTTTATCAGCAGCACACTTTAAGTAGCACATGCTCCTATGCTGAACATTTTAAAGGACTCTTTTCTAGGTTGATGATTTCTGGCTTCCAAAGCACTGGGCATTTCTCCAGTTGAAAGAGTTTCATTCTAAGAATTAGAAGGGTTAGCCTGTGTAGTTCTCCACAGTAAAGGTTATAAGAGATGAAAATTCAAGTTATTCAATAAGCGCCTAGATGTCAAGGTCCAAATGCATGGTAAAGCACTCACAGAAAAGATTAGCAGATGCTTGTAAATCAAAAGATTTATAATGTGTTCTGTACAAATGTTCTTTTTTGTCATTTTTTCCATAGATAGCTTGGGTAACAGTTTATTTGAACATATTTACTTGTATACCTGACTGACTACTGCAAGTGCTACGCTGAAGACAGAAATCGGCTTTTATTTATTCTGCTGGAACTGTTTCAATAATCAGCTCTGGATGAAACATGACTGGTATCCATACAATAGCAGCAACAAATAATACTTAAAATAAAAGGGCAATACTGAATTTAATAGTCAATATACACAATCAGGAAAGTTATGGAAAACAGTACTCCTATACTTATTCTCTACTTATTTTCCATAGTTTTCATTTTTTGCACTATTTGTAATACAGATTTCTTACTGTACTTTTTACAAGTGACCATTACTACTCATACTTCTCAGGTGTCACGTCCAATGCACTTTGTACCAGCTTTCCCCTCAAGGGAGGAAAGAAGATGTACCTCTTCAGATTGAAAGTAGTGCTATATTTTAGCTCACATAAAAATCATGTAGCTGCCTGATGAAAATGTTACTATGTCTTAAAAAAAAATGACCTAATGCTGTTCTAGGAAGTATAATGTCATAACAGAGAACAGAAAAGATGAAAGGGACAGCATGCTATTTACTGCACTACAGAATTGAATAAGTAGTGCCTGCTTCAGGTCTTGTCACCTTTTTCAACCTTTCCTCTGTGCTTTTCTCAACTTTTCACAGAAAAATAATTCTCCACTTATCCCTGTTATACCCTGAGAATTTTCAGATCATTTTCCTGGGCCCCTACAGGATTATGTCTCAGAAACAAGACTTCCCCCAAAATCCAAATGCCCGAAAACAAAATCATTAATTTCTGAAAAAGATAAAAGTTTTGCCTGTACTGATGCCTTATGGGTTTTGGATTACATACAAGGTAAATGCCTTGTAGCATACATAGCAAGTCTCCTTTTCTTTTTTTTCTTTTTTTTTTTGGAAGTCAGTGCAAAAAAAAAAATAGCAGTTCAATGCTCAGGTTCTCAGAAGGATAAAACTCTTTATCCGACACTAGATTTCTGTATGTTTCAAAGAAGCTTAAAAAATTATTTGGATGGTGTAGTGGGTATATCTTGTGTGTTGCCTTAGAGTTCTTGATTTTTCTAATTTTTGTAGATTTTAAAGCAGCTATATTTTACCCCTTACCCTTAACACAGTAGTTACACATAGCTAACCCTGTGACCCCATTTCATATCAATCCCTCTAAAATTTCGTTAGTCTGTTTAGTCTCCTTTTCAAGGTAGAATTGTAGAAAACACCCTAAAAATCTCCACCTGAAGATATGGACATAGACACAGCAACCCTCAAAACCAGAACTTTGGAGGAACTCCAAGGACTGTACATGATACAAAGAAGATGAAGATGAGGCAGAAGGGGTCCCAAGGACCTCAGACTCAATTCCCGAGGGGCTGTTCCGGGCGGGGCCAAACAGGGCAGAACCAGGGGGGGGGATGGATAAACAGGGGACTGGATGGAAATCATTATAAAAACTGTAACACCTATGTTCGGGGCGTGTGAGTGGGTTGTATTCCAGGAACCTGGAGGTCCATTAAAACTTTTGCTCCCTTATCTTACCTCCTACTTAATTTGGCCTGGAGTTTTTTTCTTTTCTCCACAGTCTTTTAGGTATCATGTGTGAACCCAAACTAATGGAGACAAATTCCTTTGTACTCCAGAGTCACTGTAGATATTTTACCTTGTCTTGTGCTATAGAATGAATTTCAGTTTAAACTGGTCAGTTGGAACACTGAATTGGCTTAAGGACCACAATATTTTTTTCTGGATTGCTTCTTGACAATGCTTAGTGTAGTTCTTCAGAGGCAGATTTTAGAATCTATCTTTAATTAATTTGTTAGGAAATAATTGCAGCTAATGTAAGACGTGAAAAATAGCCAGAACAATTCTGATCTCCTTTTTTTGTTTAATCTTGTGTATCCAATAAATGGTATAATGAATACTGGCAACAAAGGTATCGGGTGTGTTTATCTTATTTAAGAAAGGATGTTGTATGGGGCACATGAAAAGTCCCCAGCCAAGACACATTTATATATGCTTGCTTAAGCAGAGGTTGAGTTAAACATTTGTTCCATAAAGACAAGGAAAAAATGTGAATTTAAAAAGCATTTTCCTTTACCTTAAAGATATATCTGTCCATGTAATGCAGTCAACTGAAATTTTATACAGTTTCACAAGACATAAAAACTTCCTCTCCTTAAAGAGTCTAAAAGGGTTTTCTTGCAAGGTCAAGGCTATATAATTGTTGCTGGGTAACACACATTTTTTTTTTTTGAGAAATCAAAGCTGAAATGTTATGTTAGAACTCAAATTATATTCTGCTTAAGCATTAATATAAATGTCATTTCCAAAATGATGAAAAGAAATAGAAACACTCAGATTCAACTGGAAAATTACAACTCTATAAGTTTTGGTGAAACACTGGAACAGGCTGCCCAGAGATATTGTAGATGTCCCATCCCTGGAAATATTCAAGGTCAGACTGGATCTTGGGGAATTGGACTAGATGACTTTTAAAGGTCCCTTCCATCCCAAATCATCCTATGATTCTATGATTCATTCTAAGTGCAGTAGACATTAAGACATAGGATGGGATGGGCTTGACTTAGTCTACCCATCCATAATGTTCAGTAATATTTCTGAAACACTGCCACCTTGATTCTTTCCTGTGACTCCTGGACCTGCCTAATAAATATCTTAACTTTGTGAACCTCGTTGGCTTTAGCAGCACCAGGTTCATGACCATATTTATTCCTGCAAACAGATTCTTCTGTCACACTGGATACCATTTCCAAGTTACAACACAGGTATTTGTATGACCTGTTCCCGTGAGGAGGTGGAAATCACTCATTATATCACTACCAATGTGGCAGAAATATCAGAAAAAGTCTCCTCTCATCCATAACCCATCAATCCAAACCGCGTTAAATAATGTGAGGTCCAAGCAGAAGGAATGTAGATAGGGGAAACCTCCCAAACAGAGGCATGAGTTAAAAAGAGGCTGAGAATGAAAGGTACTGGTCAGTTGTTTTTGAGCAGCAGGAGAATGCTGAAAACAACTGTGCTTTATTCTGCAATTGCAATGAATAGACTGCAAAAAAAAAAAGGTGAGATATTCCTGAAAGAAGCTGCTTCTGAAGCAACTTAATGTTTTAGCAGTTTTCAGTTAAATCAGGCAGAGGAAATTAACAATGGATTTTCGTGTTAATGGTCTGGAAAGTGCTGCACTCCCTGTGAAAATGAAATATAAAGGTGATTTGATTTCTTTTTCAATGTATTTTGGAAAAAAAATGACCACAGAAGAACATTAATGATAAGTGGCACAAAGGAAGAATGAAGGAGTTACAGATACTTCATTACTTTTTTTTAAAAAAAAAAAAAAAAGAAAAAACCTGTAGGAGTGATGCCATGAAATACTCAGAACAAGTCCTTAGAAGTCCAACATAAGCTGCTGTGAAGACTCCACAACCTGAAGAAAGACTCACCATGACCATCATAAAAGAAACTGAACTAATTCAAAAAACGACTTCTGTGTTAAAAAGACACAGTGAGCTCAGAATTTAATTCCAAAAAACACCTGCATACTTTATGACAAACTATGGCAAAAGCTGGAATCTGGGAGGGAGTCTGAGACAAGAAAGACTACACTGAATTATATCACTAGCAAAAGCCAAAGGAAGGTGTTTAGAGAGGACAATGTGTCCAGTGCAGCTTGCTCAGGGAAAATCTTCAAAATCAATGCTTGTCAATACAGGACTGTCAGGCTGCAAATGTGACAGCTTTTCTTTTTAGCATTTCACACACCTTTTAAAGACAGGAGAGTCCTGAGGATTCTGTCACTACTAGGTAAGTCAGAAAGAGATAGGTGGCTAAGGTAAAGATGAAATTTCCTAAAGATGGGTTTAGCCCATCTGTGAGAAACTGAAATGGTTTATGGCTTAAACCTTGTTAAAATCACTGAAGGACTTTTGTCTACTGTAGCAAACTCTACAAAGAAATAACTGATCACCAAAGGCTACCACTCCCTGAATATGACTACTAATTTGGACTGTGATTGGAACTTGAGATAAGATGGGCTGCCCAGGGAAGTGGTGGATTCTCCATCCCTGGAGGTATTCAAGAAGAGACTGGATGTGGCACTAAGTGCCATAGTCTAAGTAACTGTGGTGGTGATGGATCAAGGGTTGGACTTGATGATCTCAGAGGTCTTTTCCAACCCATCAGATTCTGATTCTAAGATAAAAATGGTATTGTTGTCCAATTATCCCAAGAGAAGAATGTATCCACAAATGTGAAAGACTGGAATGCTGATGGCTCAGACAATCAAGGCACAAGCTGACGATGTGCAATGTAACTGTCCAGGTGCTGAGGATATGCACACCAACCACCTCAGACTACAAGCTGACTAAGATAAGGAATGAGGCAAATCCTGCAAAGCAGGGTAGTGTTTCTTTATCCTTGTACAAATGACTCAGCTGTGATAACTCCCCTCCCAGGAACTACTAGAACAATTCACACATAGCCTGAAGATATTAATCTCTACTGATGGGCCATAATAGGCCATAATTGACTCAACTGCCCTGATATAATAGGAAGCTGTAATGTTTTAGAAGGTGTCAAAGACTCTTGAAATGACCCATGACCACTATTGTATCATCCAATGTAAAGCTTCCTGCCCCAAGGGAGGTGTCAGGGACATTCCCACCCAGCCTAAGCCTAATAAAAGCCACCTCTTTCCTCACCACCACAGTACTTCCTGCACCACCATGGGACTTCCTTATCACCATGGATTTTACTCAACACACAGGCTTCTTTCCTCACACAGATTTTTTCCTTCAACACCACAGGCTTGTTCCCTCACCACCCTAGGCTTCCCTCCATGTATCCGGACTGCAACCAAGCTTAAACAAGACTGGTTCTCTCACCACTGAGAAGACCACAGGAAGAGCATCAGTGGAACACCATATGATTGGAATCCATAGTGGTGATGTTTTTTCTATTTAATCTGTCTCCCTGTCACTTTTCTTCTTCTCTCTTTCTCTCTTTTTCCTATTTCTTTCTATCTTTCTCTACCTCACATTTACTGTTAAATAAAAATTTGTACTATTGACTTTGGCATATGGTCTCCTTTTCACCTTAATTCAGGGAGAGACATCTCTCTAATAATTTTAAACAACCTGATCATAACACCATCTCATGGAGCATGTCAGTTAAATACAAGCGTGCAGACAAATTTAGGTTCGAAAGGGATACAATTTACGGCAGTGGCAGGAGAAAAAATAAATCCATTTTTTAGATAAAAAGTGTTGAATCACTGAACTTGTCAAAGGACAGAAATCACAAAAAATTATGGAAAACCTGAGGTTGACTTTATAATCACAGGATAATTGCATTGGACAGCTCCTAGAAAAAAATTTCCAGCCTGAAGAGGCTGAGGAGGAGCTGAAAGTGCCTATGCTTTGGTAGAGTTATCGGAGGAACTCGGAGGGATGTTCACTGCTCATTTAAAAGCCCAGAGGTGAGATAGAGTGATCTAAAACAGTAAAACTGTACCTGCAGATTCAAAGGATAAAACTCAGTATTTACAACACAGTTCTCTTTATAATAAAGGGTTTAATGCCAATAAGTTTGTTTTTCTGGATGTTTCATCAGGGCTCTGATAAACAATAATACATCTGCAGGTATTTTTTTCAAGTCTACACTGGAAGTGCTGTTTCTACAGGCAATTTGAATTCTGAGCAGCATGAAAGATGTAGTTGAGAAAAATTGATTCTGTTACATCTATATTGCAGAATACAAAGGTCTACATAGGCTACATGTTAGTCTCAGGGAAGCATAAACCAAAAATAGAGAATAAAAAGAAACGTTAAAAAATTTTGAAGATAATCAAGTGTAGGTCTAAAACTAAACAAACAATTAAATTCTTGTGATATAACTTACTAACCAGGCCAGTTACCTCAACACTGTTACACGCAGTAGTGAAGTTCTTGGAGTAATCTTCATTATATAGAAGACTAAACAACCATCAAAACTTAAAATATTCTTAAATGGAAGGGTTTGGTAATGCGTGTGAAAGGAAAATTATGAAAGATTAAAAAAAATCAATTAATGATCACTATAAGCCATATATAATATTAATAAGGAGAAACATCCAGGAATTTAATGAGATAAAGTGTGTGTCAGTTAATGGATTCAGTGACATTTCCATACTGATTAAAGAAAAGGAAGAAAAAACCTCAAAATACTGGAAAAGGTAGGTATAATTTTTGTAATGGATATTAAAATCTTTTTAAAAGTGCCATTTTTAATATCCATAGAATAAAAGAAGGAAAAGGTCACTCAGTTCTCCTGTCAGTTTGGGCACAGACACTTTCCAAGATTTTCAACATTTCTTTTCCTATATGGTTTCAAGTGCTTCAGGCAATGAGTCCCACCACCTCTCTTCAGAAACTGTTCTGTGACTTCATATATCTCACTGTCAGAGAACACTTTCTAATATTCTGTTTAAATACTTTTAATCTTATTTTCATTCAGTTTTTCAAAATTATTACACCATTTACTACAATAAAATAATTACTTTCTCTGAATTTGTGCAACCTCAATTAATGTAACTGTCCTTTCCTCTAATTTGTCAACAGCTTTCTGGTAAAATGATATACAGAGATGAACTCATTGTTCTGGACATAACATAATGATATGCCTACAACCACTGCACTTCAATAGAAGGGTTTGATCTGAATCTAGGCGGGTACTGAGAGAACTCTCTTAAAATACCACTTTGCTGTTTCCTAACATTGTTCAGAAGTGGTCTATATTAGTGTGTGAGAAGTGAGGTGTTAACAAAACTACAGTGCTTTGGCTTGATCTGTTTGTGGAGCACTTCACTGACATGTCCTAGAGCTATGGAGATAAGCAAGTAGGCTAGTATCCCAAGAAACCGAAAGGCAATTCCACACACTGTCTCAGTATCTAAGTTTCAGGTGTTCCAACTTCACTGAAAATAGAGCCTGAAGTCAAAAATCTATGCTTTCACACACAACAGAGAAGACAAAATATCAGATTTATTTTTTTTTTTTTGTCTCTCCAACATTCCCTCCATCAGTAGGCTGAAGGTGGGCAAGATCCTGGGAGGGAACACAAGTAGGCCAGCTGACTCAAACAAACCAAAGGGATATTCCATACCATATGATATAAAAGCTAAGGAAAGTGAGGAGGAAGGGAGGGGGCATTCATTAATTGCAATGTTTGCCTTCCTGAGCAACTGCTATTTAAAGTGCTGAAGCCCTGCTTCCTAGGAAGTGGGTGAACATCACTTGTCGATGGGAAGCAGAGAATAATTATTTTTTTTTTCTCTTTTCTGGTGGGTGCACAGACTTTCATTTTTTCTCTAGTAAACTGCATTATCTCAACCTATGACTCGTTTTACATCTTATTTTCTCTCCCCTGTCCAGCTGGGAAGGGGACCAATAGAGTGGCTTGGTGGACACTTGGCATCCAGCCAAGATCCACCCACCACACTGTGATAGCAGCACTCATTCTTGATGTCATTCTTGAGGAGTAACAAAGAGAACTTTTGCCCGGTTTCCTCCTGACTTTTTTTCCTTTTGAATGAGTACTAAAAAAAAAATCCAGATTCCTGATTCTACAGGCTTTTTTGGTTAGTCTAGCTCCAATAAGAATAAGATAAATAGCATAAATTATATTAAGATAATTTTGAAATACCTTTAAATGAGGATTTAGTCTGTATTTTATTTTTTATGATGAAGAAAGCAGATCCTTCATTAAAAAAAAAAAAGAAAAAATCAATTAGGAATATCTGACAAATTTTAGAATAAATCCTATCTCCCAAACTACAAGCAGCAAATTACAATTGAAGAGTTGCTTGAGTGCATGGTGTAGAGGGAGACATCAGATGGGAACCTTTTAGTGATAGAATGGGACAAGTATTTAAGGAAATAGTTAGGAAAAAAAAAAAAAAAGGAAAAGGATAAGCAAGGGAAGAGTTCAAAAAGACAGAGGAAAAAGTATGTAACCCAAAGCAGAATAATCATCTGTAGGGTCACCAAGGTCACAATAATATATTTTAAAATAGCCTGCAGACAGTGCATAAAAGGTGTTATAAACATTCAAAACAAACTAAAAGGCATATTTCAGCAGAAGTTGAGTTTGAAAGCACAGGCTCTGGAGTTCCCTGTACCACTGTGACCTTCTGTTATCCAATATTCAACTTTTTCTCAGTGGTCATACCCATAATAATCTGCTGCCCAAAGCCTGGAGGATGGGAGTAAAAGCAGAATACTCCCATTTCAGTTTGCTGGATAACATCATTTTCCTACCCAGAGCATCCTCACAGTGAACCTGTAATGTTTAAATTACTTAATGTAACTACTTGATCTATGCTGATGGCGAAGTGATTCTTCATTGATTCACTCTCAAAATAACTATTTGTCTATCTTTCTGGGGTTTGCACTCTTGGTGTTTTCTTTTGGTTTTGCATTTTGAGAGACTTTGCCGTAAAAACAGAAGTTATCACAGTACTTGCAGACCAATGTTACATATTGAATGAGGCCAGAAGAAATGAAGCCAGAAAGAACTGCCTAACTTATCACAAACCAACAAAGTTAAAAAAGAAATAAAAACAAACAAACAAAAAATCAAAATAATATAAGCACTATTAAAAAAATAATGCCACATTACAGAGAGGAAACCAGACCACTGAAATGTTATATAAAATTTGGGGGAAAAACTATTCTGTTTTAAAAATATATATAAATATTTACCTTAAACAAGGGACAAGAAAAATAATTAAGTAAAATACTAAAACCATGGGTTAAATTCCCAGGCAATTTCCTTGGAAACAAAATTATATTAGCAAATTCAGATTATATTCATATTAATAAGAAAAAATATTTTGCATATTGGTTTCATTGAAAAGCATAAAAAAACGTAAATTCAATAAACAATAAGAAAAACATACTACCACAAGGTATTATATGTGTAACAGATCGCCAGAGAGTTTTAATTTTGATTCTGTATTTCTGCATAATAGATACTTCTGTGATTAATGAAAATACCTTATTTACTCAGGTTTCATTGTTACATGTTTTGCTTGAGTAGCTCTCTGTTTCTCAGATTTTGATTGGCAAAGAGAAAAAATTTGGCTTCTTCAAAAGCAGTGGAAATTCTCACATCAGAGGAGCCAGAATTTCATGATGTTTTAATGTGATGCCAGAAAGAAGATTCTTGAGTTGACCAGTAAGAAAAAATAAATGCTGTAAGAAATAATTTTTGAGTAAGCCTCTGTGCAAGTTATATGAGGCTACAGGCATGTTGTTTGGAAAGTACAAGCAAGATTGGGTCCAGAAATCAAATTCATAAGTCCCAGTTGTAAAGACACAATGTGTAAGGTATTAGCTGCAAATTTCAGGTCTCAAGTAGTGTTTGCCAAGATTCGGAGTCAGATTAAAAAATAATCTATATTTGAAAGTTTCTTCCTGTATAATGGCGTTATCAAGCAGTTTCTTTCAGGAACATTTTAAAAACAAACACTTTCCTGTAAGGGTGCAGCAACTGTCCTTCCAAATGGAATGTTTAGCACACTATAAGTAAAACAGGTATAGATATCCATTTACTATTTTTTAACTTTGTTTTGTTGTAACTAGTTTATTGTAAGAGAAATGTGCAAATCACCCCATAAGCATAATTGCGAACTGGCACTGTTCTAAAACATCAGGTTTTAGAAAAGTTTTTAGTCCAGACACTCAGATCTTGTTAGGGGTTGCTAAAGGTCAATAACCTGCAAACATGTGATCGGTGAAATAATTTAAATATTTATAATTTATAATTTAAATTATTATGTCAGCAGCTAGGAAGTCAAGCAAACAATTTAATCACAGCTTGGTGGTCTGACAAGAAGGTAACTGTGCATTAAATACCTGTTTCACATCTCAATCACTAGAGTCTGATTTCTCACTCAGAAGTTACATTATCTGTTTTTAAACTTCTATCACATAGAAGTTAAGATTAAAGTGCTCAACAGCTATGTTGAGCTACAGACTTGCACAGGGCACACATTAGTCAAGGACAAACAACATATCTATTTTATTTATCCTTTATTATTTTCTGCTTAGAGTCATACATACAATTTTTTCTCATGGATTTCTCAAAAAGATCTGGTTACATAAAATGTCTGCTGAAATAACGCATTGACAGGTTTTCGGTTCTATTTTCTCTTTATAATTCTTTGTTTAACTAGTTCATTTTGATTTCACTGACAGCAAAACACTATTTTGGCTCTGAAAAATGCAGTGCAACCTGTACAGGTTTCTTTTATTTATGTTGACTTGCACTCTGCTATCTATAAATATTTTAAAAGGTGAAGTAGGTGGATTACAGCCCACCCACTCTTTTTTTTTTCCTCAGACATGCACACCATTTTAAATTGCACGAATGTCTGTTGAGTGAGGCTTGAAAGTCTCCCTATTTCCTATTCAGAAAGACCAGGGAGAAGTCAGAAGTGAGTCTATTTGTGTAACCATGACAACAAGTACTTGTGTATAATGCTTATCTATATAGTATAGTTTCTGATTCCTTCAAGAGTTCGCGCAGTCATAGGCTGAATTCTTTGGTAAGCTTTCTGAGCCATGTCAAATGGCTCAGATGAATCAGGTAAGTATTGCTGGGCATTGTAAATGCTGTTTGCTCTGAAGAACGAATAAGAAAAGGAGTTGAATTGTAGAATAGAGACAGGGCTGTATCTGGAAGGTAAGAGAAAGAAAATAAAAGAGGTGTCAGTAATTTTCCAGTGATTAATATTTGATGGATTGATTTCGAGTTGTTAAGAGAGATCTTCTATTTCTATTCCACATCAAATTAGTTCCTAGCAGGTAATATATATGGATTTTGGGGGAACTGAGGTTTTGTAGACATGGCAGATAGTGAGAGGTGTTACACTAGCTGAGTGTAAAAAGCTAGTTGATCAATAATTAAAAAAAACATATTGAATTGAGGTTAGCACTAAGTTATTTGGGGAAGTGAAGTATTCTCAGTTCTGCAACCTCCTTTCCTTCTATTTCAGATAAATTGTTCATTGTTTTGCGTAAAACAAAGAAGAATTTTTATAATATTTTGATGTTAACATGAAATTACCAATGTCTGCAATCTTGAAGATTGATCTGTCTTTAATATCATTAAAATTTATTGTTATTCCAGAGAAAACAGCATGCTCCTTTTACATATAGTTATTTATTCTCAATGATATATTATAATCTACTATAGGCTCATATTACTAATATCTTCGTAACTTCCCATCTGGTGCTTGAGGACACGCTTGAACCATGTCTGCTTCAAATTCTAAGGGATTTTTCAGCAGTGAGAACTCTGCCTCACACTTCCATACGAATGTTAAATAATACAATACAATATAAAAGAAGACTTTCAGTATAAGCTTGTTGCATTTTTATTCTTCTTTCCCCTTTCTTCTTTTCTTTATGCAAAAAGTTTAGCCCAATTAACTTCTAGCTCCTGCAGAATTTCCCTTGGTAAGAGCCATGGCCAGACAGGTTTTTCCTTATGGAATTTATACAGAATAAATAGGTCAGAAATCGGGCTAATAATTACAGGGACAATTATAACCTTAGCAGAAGAACATGTGTCACTGCTACCTTATAGCAGAGTAATTCTCACAGTTATAGGTTGAAAAAAAAATATCCAGAAAGGCAGATAAAGAAATTAGATTTGCAATCAGTTTTAATCAAAATTATGTAAATATTGACAAGAATCATGTAGTAGTTAAAGTTTAAATGAAAGAACAAAATATAAAACTCTTCGTCTTCTTCCTTCGTTTCACAGAGGCAGGATATATATCTCCAAAATTAAAACTAAGTAATTACCTAGAACTACATTTTTATCCTTTTGATAAGGAATCCTATTTTTTATTTTAATGCATAAAGCATTCGTAGGTTTTAAATGACTTTTCACTGAACACCACACAAAATTTTAACATATCACTATTTATGTGTTCAGGCAAAAAGTCTGTTAGGCCACCAAAATGGCTCCAGAAAGGACAGAAACACTATAATACTTGAAGAAGATATCCACTTTTTTTTTCCTTTTCCCCAGAAAATGCAGATATTAAGGGAGAAAGATGTACTCATACAGTACATTTTTCTCACAATACTTGTATAATATGTGACTCGCTATGCCAAGCAACTTTTGAGCTTGAGCAAGAGGATGAATAATATTTTTCTTGGCTCTCTGGAGTCTCTTAGCTTGATTCCCAATGTGGATAAAAGAATAAATAACTATGTGGCAAAAAATGAATTGGCAGAATTGTTTTCCATCTTTCTCTACCTGAGGACATGTAATTCAGAGTTCTGAATGCAAGTCATTAAGTATAACTTCATTTCATCCAGTTCTTACACATGATGCTTCAATAATGAGACCACCACCTACCCAAACAAACATGCTTATTCAAGTAATTATACTATAATATCCTACAACTTTTCTAGTTATCAAGATTAAAAAGTTAGTAATGCTGCCTCTGGGAAGTAGGTGAAATTTTTATAAATTTTACAGTAGCTTGCAAAGAAATGAATACTGGCACAAATATCAAAGATACAAGACAATTTGATGCCAAGTGTGTGACTTACTATTACCATGTAGATTGAGATCATCTTAGGTAGATGATCATCTTACAGTAAAAAGTAATAGATCAGAGCCCTGTTTTAAAAACTAAGCTTAGTGAGCAGAGAATGAGAAAATGGTGCATTTTGTCTATCTATGCTTTCAAGGACAAATCAAATGAAATGGTTCCTGGACAATCTCATGGAGAAAGTTAAGTTGCTGTTACTTTGTTTGCAAATAAAACACCGTATAGGTATTTTTTGGCTATCAGGATGTATAGAGTAATGGAATGTTTTTCACCTTTTCTACCAAACCAATAAGGATTCCCTCCCACTTGATCCCCTATTCTGTGACTCCCCTCTGTATTTATTTTCCACTACCTGCCATTTTTACTTTTGTCTTCTGAATTACACCTGCATATGGGCAGATAGACAATTTACCTCTGCAGTGCCTGAGAATGATGAGTTGAAGAAGGACGAACCAAGCCAGCCAAAAAACACTTTAGATAACAGAATTGCATCAGGTCCTGGGGGAATAGTTTTGGGAGGCAGACTGCCAGTTCTAATTATACCCCTGTGACTGATAAGCCATCTTAAATTCTGATGTTTACAAGTACATTTTTCTCACAATTTATTATACTGCTCATCTTTCCGGCTGTCCATTTTGTCAAAATTAGAAAAGTAATTGCCATGCTCAGAGGTTGTTTCAGGGTTAAAATTAACCTCTTCTTTCTTGTTCATGTGGTCTGCTTAGGAAAGATAGAACTTTATCAACTAACTCCTCTACGGCAAACAGGCTTTGATTGCATTTGCTTTGCATAATCCCTCCATTTTCTTTTCCCCCTCTTCTTTTCATGCTGCACATTACATTTCTCAGTTTTGAATTTGGGCTTAATTCCTTACATCTTCCATTGGAGCAAATAAAGAGGCCCCAAACCAAAATCTTGAACCATGTTTAACTGCTTAATATTACATACTGAAAAAGTGGTGATACCACTTTTGACCTTTCTGAGTCCACTTAGTTCTCCTGAATTAAGAAAGTATCATCTTGCCAACATGGCCCAGTTCAAGGCTTACAAAAGATCTTCAGGAACGAATACTACAATTTAGGTTTAAAGGGAAATTTACTGTCATATTCCAACTGCCATTTTTATCAAGGCAAGATTTGCCATTTCAAATTGTAATCAGATGAGGCCAAAGGTAATTCGATACTGATAGCTTTATAGGTTCAATAGGTCTGTGTCTTTGTAGTACAAATGCTGAAATGTAGCAGGGATTCTGTTTATGTATTTTGTTCTAAAACAAGAGTTTACTCACCTGTAGCTGGTTCTTATCATCTTTATCCTCTAGCCTTAATGTCTTATGATACTTTCTTACTTTAAGTTAAATCTGTCCACATGGGATGAATTATGTATGTTTGGCTGCATAACCAAAGGGTGAGCTCAGAGCAGAATACTCTAAACATCTACCTTTTGATTACCCTGGTATTTTCCTGACTTCTGTCCATGCCTTTTCCATGCCATTTTGATCAATATCCAGCTGTCATAACATGAGCTTACCTACCTGTCAGCTGTATTTGATTTGCCTATGAATTTTTCTATTTCATAGATCTGATCCTCTGTATTGGCAGACGGGCAGAAAACATTGCATTTGCATTCAAGGAGTTAGTGATCTTGAGCAACTCATGTCTGTTCTACTAGGCACTTGGCAAGCCTGTGTGTTAGCATGGATGACCACAGTATAATCCCATGTATATATATATATATATATATATATACTGTTATATACCATAGATAGATATATATATAACAATGTGAGGGAATGTGCTGAAATACCCTGGATATATGCCATTGCTAGATACAGTTGCTAGATGCTTGCAGATGGATATCCTCTAGTGGGCATTAGGAAACAAGATCTCTACATCTCCGGACAAGATATATCATTGTGCTTGCTATATTAGCTAGAAAGAGCGACAATATGGGGGGAGGGTGAACCTTTACACAGATAGGATCTACAGAGCACACTGTGGCTCTCCACCTGGTTTTCATCCAATGCTTCACAGAAGTCAGGTTCCAGCATTTGCAAGGATGTAAGCTTTACTTTCTGTGTATATTTCTCTTCCTCTTTCAATCTCATTATTAAACAGTTATACTATGTTATTTGCTGCCTGTTACAAAACAGTTCTGGATGCTGTGTTTACACTGCTTATATGGTATTCTGAGATGAAAGACAGACAAGAGCATTTAGACCATTCAAAGCTCTCTTCCTTGATTTATTACCTTCCATTTTTATGCCTGTTTTTGACAAATAGCAGCATTTCTTATACTCTTCCCCTCAGTTGATCCTAAGAGCAAACTAAACCAGCTTTGCATTGATAGTTAGACCAGTGTGAAATTTAAAATGGGTGTAGATACACATCTCATTAACATAATCACTTTTACTTATGTAAAAGCAGAGTCTTTCCCTACTAAACTGAAGAGTTTTAACTCCAGTGCCTCATGATCGTTTATTTTCATGTAGAGATTTTTCAAGCCTCAGCCTATCTACACCTTTTCTTTTAGGCAGAGACATGAGGGTTCTTGCCCTGGAAACCCTGAGCTCTAAATTTAGTCCTTCCTCTATGTGGAAATTTAAAGGGTTACATTGGAAAGATGCAGAAGGGTGAAGAGAAAACAAGAAAGTTCCTCCTGGCAATGTGTTTCTCCTCTTCTTCCTTGGATCACAAAAGTTTAATATATCAGAGTAAAAAAAAGTCTATAAAACTGGCAAAATTATTTCCTGAATTAGCCCTATTTTCACACAAAAGAACAATCACATTGGCTTTGTCTTGGCTTGCAGAACATATACAATTTCATAGCTTTTACCTTTTTTCTAAACTTTTTCCAGAAATACAACTATTCCACATTGCAAATCAGTAATTGGTAAATTTATAAATCCTGTTATGGAGGTGAGAATGGACATGGACATGGAATTACCAAGACAGAGACTGCTGAAATTCATGGTCTGTACATCCTACGCAGAAGATTACATACTCCTCTCTGGTTTTTTCTTGTTTTATGTCACAACAGACATGTAAATTGTAAATTCTCTTAGTACAAAACCCACCTTTAAAAACATTTTTCTGAGAAAGAAAAAACCAAACAAAAAACCCCCACAAATCCCCTCCTTGTATTAAAATTCAAACTCCCAATCCCACCCTGATATAAATCTGTCAGGTTACAACAATGATTAAATTTTTGTAGCAGTCTCACATGTGTTAACATTTTATTTTGCTGTCTTTACTTCTCACTACTTTTACAGCAGTATTACAACATACATGTTTATGACCTTTTGTCTTGAACAACATTCATCAAAACATTCTTAAACACAACTTCATAAGACTTGAAGTTAACTTCAGGCCTTGGACGAGAAATTTTCAATCTATTTTCAGGCATTTTGAAAACATGGCAAAAAGGCGCTTTCCTGAATTTAATTTTGCCTCTCTTGCTCCTTTGCTTTTTTAAGCACTAACAGTGCTGCAAAATGTTTTCTGATTTCCTGTGAAGACCAGTAACTGGATAGTGACCTTTCTCATATCAGTTCTGAAGCTGGGTTTATCTTCTGCGTAACCTTCTTCTAGATTACAGCTATTTTCAGCAAAAGCAATATATGTTTTGCCTTAACTGAGATCTTTGATGTTCAATGGGAATCAAAATCTGTAGCATTGTTTTATCAGGCTTCTGCTTCCAAAATTATTTTCCTAATCATGACATAAAATTATTTCATATATTTAAATAATTTTAGATTTTAAACTTAAATTTTGAGTTTAAAATAAGCAAAAATAAATAAATAAACGTCTCTAGGAAAAATACAGCTTCAATTGTTAGCATTTATTTTATAGCACTGAAATATATGAAAGGAATTATATTTTCCTTTCTGGGTAATTTTTCTGTATTAAATTTATATTTTCTATAAAAATACATCTTATAACATTTAAAATGTTAATATAGAAACTAAATATTGAGTTGCATCAAAGAAAACCTTCTCTTGATCTTGGAAGGATGTGTAGCAAAGCCATTATTTCCATTTTGCATTTATTCCAATCAAAAAATGTCACTATTGGAAGAAAGTCGCATTTCAGTGTTTGATACACACAAAGTACTTAACTGGCTATGACCACAGGTTTCTATAGATGCAGTGAATTGATTTTCATTGAAACAAAAAAAAAGTTTCATGAGATGTGTATGTTCTTACTGTTACTGCTAGGTTGAATTCTGTGGTTAGTTTTGGCCTGCAGACTTTATACATTCTAATTTAAACATTAATTTCTCAAGCTTCTTTGTGGGCAATCTTGTGTACCTGATGGTTTGGGTGGAGAGTAACTGCTGAGTGTTTGAACATGGGCTGCAGCTAACATGGGAGGTACAGTGTGGAGCCAAACTATTGTTGATATTTTATCAAAGGGTGAACCAATCGTTGATGGTCTCAGCCCTCAAGTGTAACTCCACAAAACAATTACAAATGCTTTCTTGGTTTTGGTGGGAGGTTTTTTTTGTTGTTTTGTTTTTGGTTTGTTTTTTTTTTTTAAATCTGCAGCTTCATTTCTGGATACAGAGTCCCTAATCAAGCTTCTAACCAACTCAGAATTGAGTAGAATTGTTTTCAATATGTTGTCTAATGACAGGCACAAACAGATATTTTTTGCTTTCATGATTATCTGGGTGTTCATTTCCACATAAAAATCTGAAGGAAGCACAAAAGTTTTGGAAAAGATTTTCCTAAATGCAGTATTGCTCTTGACTTCAGTAACTTTCAGCATGAGGTGCTGGCACTGGTAGCATGAGAAAAATAACTCACCTCACCAGAATATTACTCACAGGGAAAATATGTGGATATAAAGCAAGTGAAAAATCCATCCAGGTATTTATTTAGGTATTCATAGAGCTCTTGTCACTGTAAAATCTAAATAATCTTTAATATGTTTAACTTCTACATATATTTAAATTCATTTGCTAGAAAGTTGTCACTTCCTTCCTCTTACTGGCACAGGACCAGAAGCTCATTACAAAAAAATTGTTCCT
Source organism: Pachyramphus minor (assembly GCA_013397135.1). Classification (NCBI taxonomy): domain Eukaryota; kingdom Metazoa; phylum Chordata; class Aves; order Passeriformes; family Tyrannidae; genus Pachyramphus; species Pachyramphus minor. Next base: position 185,144 of record VYXB01006053.1, read on the forward strand.
GGGCAGGAACTTAGGTAGAAGAGAAGCACTGCAGAAGAGAAGTCTAACATAAGGATACTAAGAGGCCCCACTCTGTAAACTCTGAGAGTCCCTAAATTCTCTCAGTGCTTTCTTTTATCTTACAAGTTACTCAGAATCTAAATTCTGAATTCTGGTAGAATTGCCTGATCTGCTTCAGGTAGAGCAGCCCCATGTACTCTTCACCCCACAGCCCAAGAGGATCTTCCTGGCAGGCAGGGCATCTCCAGCCTGGCAGGGCCTGAAAAAAACCCAACAGAACTTCTGGAAAACAGCAGCCTTTCTCTGTTATACACCAACAGCCACAGCTTACTGGATCTGAATAGAGAAAGGTTCATCTTCTTTCACTGGCTGAGGACTTTGTAGTCCTGGAGAATGCTTTAATTACTGAGCTGTGCTGGGCAGGCACATTTTCCTATAATTATCCTGAAAGTGTTCTAGGGCATTTTTTTTCCATTTATACACATAATAAAAGGAAAACAGAACTATTTCTCACACAGAAGAGAAAACATTTGATTAAAATCCATTTTATCATTAAAAAGTTACTAGGCTTGTGTAGAATGTTTTACCTAAAAGTATCAACTGAGAGGAAAAAGAGGCCAGATTGATGCATAGAAAAAGTTTTACCTTAGAACATGGAACAGGACACCTGATTTATAATCCTATAGCAGAATTTATGGGGAAACAAATGAACAAATTGAAATTAAAAGTGAAATACTCAAACCTTGCATTACATTTGTGAAAGCAAACTGTTTTGTTTAACACCTGAAGGCTTTCGCCAGGGTATTTCACCTCAGAGGAAAAGAAAACATGAAAACTTAGCAGTAAAAATAAGAGCTAGAAAACATAGATATACCTACAGAAGAAGAAGAAAAACTGAAATAATAATAATAAAGAAAAGCTGAAAGACCTTTCTCAGGAATGAAGGAAATAAATCAAAAATAATTAAGACTCTGTCTTGGGGCTAGATAGTATAAATGAAAAAAGCCTTAGGTCGAAAAGAAAATTTAATTTAAAAACCCTTCCTCATACCAAAGATTTATCATTTTTAAAGCCAAGTGAGGCCAGAATACTTTTTTTTCCTTAACTCCAAAGAGATGTCCTTCTGCTTCTATTGATACATCCATTTAACTGGTATGTTGCTAAGCCTCCTGAAATGTTTTTGATTATCTCAGTTTTCTCTTGTCTTCAAAGAAAATAGATATTTTGATACCTCAATATCTTGCATTTGATTGGCTACTGTGAAAAATAATTATACTTTAAAGAGTGAAATTTGAAGTTACTTATTCCAAGATATTTTTAGTTGTTCTCTACCGTGATTATTATCCACTTACATATCAGTTTACCACAGTCAGTATTGTTTTTATTAGTCTCACAATCATGCAGCACTACCAGCTGATAAGTACAAATCTATATTGTTACGTACTCTATTTTTAATGTTACAATTTAGACTAAGTGAAGGAAACCAGAACTCTTAGTTATTATCCTGCAAGGAAATCTGATTTGATTGCATAAGGCAGAATTACAGTAAGTCAATAACAATGCCATGACAAGGTATGTGGCTTGGAAATACATTCTGTAAAAGACACAAGGTCATAAACATAAGTGTAATTAGTGAAATCTGTAATGTCTTGATATTTGAGCTTCAGATGGTTGTCTCTAGTTAACAAGTTACAAATGAAAAAACATCTCAAGATGCAAAAGAGGAACAAGGATAGAACAGTGTAAGACAGCAACAGCATGGGATGGGGTAGAAATAAGGATGTGGTCTTCCTGCTTTTATTGCTGTAAGCAATGCCATCACTATGAGAAATCTGTGAAAGAAGTCAGCAAATAACAGCTATGGAATATGAAGGAGAAAATAGAACTATAGTACAAAGGAGAACGCAGACACAGAGGGAGAGGGGAACCATCAGGTATATACGTCTGAGAGATGAGATGAGATGAGTTTGATTATCTGAGTCATGATCAGCGAGCTGAGAAAGGTGGAAAAGCCAAAGTCAGTGAGAGAGAGCTTGATTATTCTTTATGATTAAGTACTTGAATTATAAGACTGTTCAGTGGGAGAAAACAACGAACAATTCAGTATGTCTGGGCTCAGAATAACTTCTATGATCCCTGGACACTGAGTCATATCACCCCTATTGTTAGACAACTCCACTGGCTACTCATTAATTTCAGAACCCAGTGCAAAATGAACTTCTTGATTATAAAACTCTCCATGAGCTTACTCTGGTCTCTCTCTACTTCCTCTGCACATCTAGCACTGACTTTCTCTTTTTCCCTCCAGACAATACTGTTTCTGTGATTAAAAGCTCGTGTTTCTACTGTGCCACCATATCACTTACTTTCCTGACTTGCCAGTGGCTGTATGAACACAGATTATTAATAGAGCTTGTACTGTCAGAGCAGGAAAACAAACCACTACTAAGAAACTGTGTTGGATTTTGAGCACAGAAAAATTCATGCCTGAAGATGCATTTTCAATCCTGCAGCTGGATATGCAACTGTTTAAAAATGTAAAAGTTTGTGGCTGTGATCCAACTGCTACTGTGCCTGATGCCAATATAGGGCTCAGGGCTTAATTTAGTGTACCAGAAAACAAGAATTTCTAAAGCAGGCATTGAGAAACATTTCTGTGTGAACCAGATTTAATTTGTGAAAGCCTGGCAAATTCCTGTTGCTTTCATTGCATTCTGTTGTTTAATTCTCACAAATATGATTAGCTATCACACCCTGTTAAGCAGCAGGCTCTCTGGTGTTCATATTTAAGCTCTTAGTTTGACTTTTGATACTGCTATTGCACCAATATATTGATTTATTTTTAAGAGTAATTTCTTATTGTTTGTTTGTTTGTAAAAAAATCTAATAAAGATGCAAACTTAAACAGGGCATCTTGGAAATAAGAGGTTAATTTCCAGGTATAGCTGACTTTGAAGACAGCTAAACCCACTACATATTCTTCTTACAGCCATAAGCAGGCCCAGATTAGAGGGGTTCCAAATGAATATGTAAGGTAAACATAAGCAGATATTATTCCCAAGAATGCCAAGGCAGCGGAAAGATTAAAAAAAAAAAAGGTTTGTTTCAGATGCAAGGATGACTTTTTTTACAATGCAGCACATCAGACCTTTCAGGGGCAAAAGGCAATGCCCCTCCTTCTCCAAGGCTTCTTATGTCTTTTTTCTCTCCTCCACCACCCTCCCTGGCCCAAGGAGGCCTTGAACATGTCTGCAAACATGTTATCTTTCTGCATACCACAGAGAGAGAGAGCTGTTTACAACTTCTCTCTGCAACTTTCTCTGAAATGCAGAAGGAGGAAAACAAAACATTTAACCTGCTTTAAAAGGCATTTTGCAGTTTTTCTAAGCAAAAAAAGTTCTAGCTTTCTATTACAAATTGCAGCCTCTTTGAGTCATTTCTTTGGGTGTCAGTCGTAACAGCATCCACACACAACCACTCCAGGCCTCTGTCCAACCCAAAATTCTTGAAGCCCTACAGAATTTGAACTTGGAACAACCAATCAAAAGACACTACTCTCTATGACTACACAAAGACTGAAGATTGAAAATTATAGAATATGTGACAGTTTATTTTTTCCTACTTCCTCACATTCATAGCAGTGAAGTTATTGTTATGTTACCCCTAATAAATAAAGTGGCTTTATTTCCACTGTAAGCCTGCCTAAGATCACAAAAGAGTTGTGATCCAAAAATAAGAGTTGAACCAAAATAACTTCCTTACGTCACTCTCTAACATGGACAAGAAGAAACACAAGCAGGAATTCAGAGCCCTGGAGAGGAAATATCCCAGCCAGAACCCTCCATGAGACAGAAGGAAATGACTGAACCAAATCTTAATTCTTCATCCACACAAATGAAGCATAGCTGCTCGTTTAAGTGCTAAGGTCACATGAGGGAATGGCTGTTCACACCACCTTTCAGAGGTGCTTGAAAACCAACCAGACCCAGCTGTTATATTGGCACAGACTCATGCAATGAGTGACTTGGAAGGCAGATGCTGGATGAAACAAATTCCTACCATATAACTTGGTCCTAAGAAAGTTCCCAACAAATCTGAAATGGGTTTATCATTGTCTGTGGTTTGTCATTAATGCAGCCCGTCAATGCAAAGTTCCCTTTGAGTAGAACAACCATTTTATACCAGACAGGTCATTGACAAGCAATGAATTTCTATTCAGAGATAAGGTAAAATATGTAAGGAAATAATCTGAAAACACCCTACTGAAATCACAGAGCTAGGAGAGAAGTCAGATTTTTTTGGCAAAATATAGATGTGTCCTAAAAAAATCTGTTGACAGAATGAAGCAGAGATATATTATGAAGAGAGGACAGACTCTACAGAAAGAGCATAAGCACCACCTTAAAGCTGAAATAAAACTTGAGTGAAAGGTACAGAATAGGAGAATAGAATAGAATAGTACAGAAATAGTCAGAATGTAAGGCTTCACACTGGGAGGATAAAATAATGCTGATTTCTGCAATGAGCCTGGAGATAGTGAACTGGGATGACTGAATAAAATAAATTGGTCCTTGTTTTGATCTCATTATGTATATAATTCATCAGTGCAGTGCCTGTGAAAAGGCAATGAAAGTTTAAAATGCAGCTATCAAACTGTTTTCAGGTAAACCTAGGAAATCTTCAGTCTATTGTGCAGAAAGCCAGTAAGAGTTCAGTGGAACACTGTGCAGAGGCATGACCACAAAAGATGTATTTGGATTGGAATCAGACACATAAGAATGATTAAGGGACTGTATGGCCTGTCTCACTAAGGCACACTATGAGACTGTGCTTGTCCAGCAGCCCAAAATGTAGAACAAAAAGGAGCTGACAGATTTGTCTTTGTGCTTCAAGAAGAGAACATCAAATACTAACATTAAAGACAAGGTCAGTGCTGAAACAAGGGCAAATGGAGATAAAATTCCTGTGCATACACATATCATAAATCCGAACAGGTTTTTAACCTGCAAAGCAATTGGGTAGTCAAAGACTAAGACATGAAAAGACTGTGCTTGGCACATTTTCAGAAGGATTCTCCTGTCCCTAATACAGAATCACATAATTGATGACTCTGTTATTTTATACCATTACAACCTTCATGCTAAAGCACATGGGACAGTGTCTGGTATCTTTGCTTTTGTTTGACAATGTATCAGTCTCACTTCTGTTATAAATTTTGCTGCACTGTTACCTGACCAACCAAAAGAAGCCCCCATATACTCCTGTCTGATCTGTTTGTGTCACGGGACCTTGGCAGAAAGAGAGCTGTGAATTACTCATATACTTACAGTATAATCTGTTCAACTACCTCAAGGATATCATAAGTGAAAGCAAGGCACTATCACAAGTGAACAAAAGTAACAGATTGATCCCATAAGACTGTTTAATACAGACAGATCAGGCAAGTTCAAGCTATCACTGAAGGCAGACTTCAAAAGAAAGAAAGTAGAAGTTATTCAGTGCACCCTTGAATAGAGGAACCAAGATTATTTTTTTCAGGTTGAGAGTTAGGGACAGAATAAAAGGCTAGAATACAAAAATGACTGAGATCTGATGCTAAAGGCAAAAGTTGTAGACATTCCTTGATTTTTGAAGCAACCAGAAATGTCTTGTCTCTGCCCAGAAGAAGTTCAAACCACCCAATGTGCAATTTATGATCTGAATTCTCACTCTATATATATATGCACTATTTACTTATAACTAAAGAAAGAGAAAGATATAAATGTGGAAGTATAAAATGAAAAAGGAAAGTGAATAAAAATACATATGCCAGGTGCCACTGGTATTTATACACACTGAGAGCATTTGCAGTTTTGTAAGATTTTTACTTCTGTTTTACACAGAAACATTAGTAACACATAATAATATGTGTTCATTGTTTATTATTGGCAAACAAATTATGCACAGGCTCCCCTAGTGTCAGAAAACTGAAGAGGAAACATAGGAAAAACTAGTCAAAAAGAGAGGAATCCTATAATGATAAAAGAAACATAATGATACAAGGTAAACAGCCACAAGGGAGTCAGACAGATTCTTTGGAGATAAATTAAATAGCTTCCCACGAGAGTTGGTACATATTCACCAGTAGCCATTCAGAAGTGATGGGGAACTCTCAGTTGCCATCTGGAAATGGCTATAGATAGCTTGGTCTGTTTGATTTTATTAGCTGCACAATCTCGTTTTTGTTTGATTGCTTTGTATCTGTGTATGCATTAGGGAAGAGAGCATTTGCTATTTTCTCAAGTCTGCTGTTTGCTCCTCTGGATTACACTCTTCTCCCTTTTCAAAGTCAATACAATTTTTCTTACGTTTAAGATAAGGTTTATTGTCTCTTTTTTTTTTTTGGCTCTGCTGTTCATACAGAGATTTCAAAGAAGTATCCCCCTGAAAAAGGGTGGAGGGTGAAAAAGAGCAGGGTTTCACATTTTTCCTGAGGATATAATGCAGAAGTTTGGTAGGGGGGGTTAAAAAGCCCTTCCCCAGTGCAATCCTGAGTGATCCTATCTCTTAACACTTACACTGCAGAATTTACACCTATTTCTTGCCCTAAAGAATGTCTCACCCCCAAGAATATTTGAAGATTCTGTGGACATGGAGAATTAGATTTGTCATTTCATGGAAGATGCAATAAAAAAGTCACTCTGTCAAAAACCATCTAATACTTTGATGCATCTGAAAAGGGGTTTCATAATACCCCTCCATCTAATTAGGCCTCTAGTATTTTGTAAATCTGTGTTTTTTATATACCCCCTCAGTGATTGAAATTTTAATTCCAAGACACATGTTAAACACCTTGGAGTGTTTTCATCAGCAACCCTGTTTTCACGCAATAAGCTGTAAAATGTACATTTGAATTTACTGGTTAGAGCTAGCAATCCTGCTGAAGAGGGAAGAAGCAAAGGAAAAAACAGATGAATATTTTGGATAATATTTTTTTACTATGTTAGTTCAGTAAAGCAGATGCAGTAGGAGTGATCAGTGGGGATATATACAAAATGAAGCAGGCTGTAAAGTTACAAGACTAAACCGCATGGATGACACATTTGCATTTTTCAGAAATAAATATTTGACACAAATATGCTCTGGAGGGTTCTTTAAAATATGGCAGTGCTTTTTTACTAGACAAATAACTATTATTCTATGTATAGGACAAAAGTATTGACAGTTATAGTGGGGTTTTTCCTATATTTATTAAAATAACTGTAAAAATAATGTAAACAAATCTGATTATGAAGTAACACATAGAGGCAAAATAGAGGGACTGAGAACACAGCAGTTAAAGGTAGAAATACAACTGATAACTTCTTCTGTAACTACATTTACAGAACACTCACTGCCATGATAGCCAAGGGCATCTGAGTGCCAGACGTTGAAAACCAGTCTTTGGGAAACAGAGATGACAGTCAGTAATGTTGATACATAAATAGTGTATAGCACATTTACAAGCAGTTTGGGTATTTAGCCAAATACCTGAATGTTCGATGTTTCAATGTTTTGAGGAGTTAAGCTATCTATGTAGATCTCTTTACCAGTTGCTCTGGAAAATATTGGTCTTAGTGTTTTATTTTTTGGGCCAGATTCACACTTGAATCTGTGACTTACTCCAGATTTCCAAGTTTTGTCTGAAGGGGCATGAGAAAGCTCTGAGCCAGGCAGGAAGGAAGATTCAGAGAGAAGTCAGGATAGCAGCTCTTGCACCTGGACTGGCCTGTGGTGGGGTCTATCCCAGCCCAGCAATCCTCAGCCATGCACAGACAGAGAGCTTTCTCACAGCTCCGTGCAGCTTAGCAAGGCTAAAGACAACTCAGCTTCTTTTTAAAAACAGCTAATTTTAAATTAGGAGCCAGCCCTTAAGCACCCTTGTGTGACAAAACCATTAAGGTTTTCTAAGAGTCCTATTTCCATTGGCATAAAAGGCAGTTATGACTATGCTTAATTACAAGCCTTAAGCCAGACACAAAGAAGCTTAATTATGAGCCCTAAATCAGTAATGAGAGTGCTTAATTATTGTATTTGTGTTAAGCCTTGTTTCCTTTAGGGTAATTTTAAACTTACTTGGCCTGTGTTCAAAAAAATTGTCAGTGTAACTTTCTATTTTTGTTACTGTTTCTATTAATAAAAAGAGCAACAATGAACATATATATCTTCCAATATCGCATAAGAAATTCCAGTTATGATTCATTATCACTTGCACATCATTTTAACAACCTGATTTTAAACATCAGTTGTTAAAAGTGATGTAAAGATATTTCCATTCCAGATAACTTTTTGTAGCACTTCAAATTTCAGATTTTATTAAAGTGCTTAAAATACGGATAGTTTGAAGTGCTTTGGACTGTATAACTACCTTAATTACCCATACCCATCCATATTCAAGAGTATCCATTTTTTCAGAGTGAAAAGGAAATTTCTGCTGACTGCAGACAGATCTTTTTACTTGAATGTAATATGTTTGACATTTATTTAAATAACAGAAAATAGTCAGTAGCCTAGCTCAATTCTTTCCAGGGACAGGGAGGATTTGTGCATTTTAAAGTGTCAACTGGGTCTTCTTTCACGTGAAACATCTGCTGTCTACAAATTTCATTTTTCAATCTAGGTCACAGTGACTTCTATCCTCTCTACAATTGCTTTTCAAGCATTATGTTTCCTTCACTGCTTAAATTTGCAATCATTGTCCCTAAAATCTCTCTGTGCTGATCATTTTCAAAGAACTTTATAATAAGGCTATTTGAAACAAGCCACAATTTTAAGCATAATCCATAAGTTTAATAAGTAAATATGTTTCTTCTACTTTCACACTGTCTTTTTGAACTGAGGATGTACAATAAACTCAGATAAGACACTGGCTGAAAGATGGGAGAAGAGATTGGCTAGCATCACAAATATATGACTTTGTTGCATATAATATGAAGATTTCTGAATTAGAAAAATGGGAATTCTGCACAATAGAAATAATTTCTTGTTTAGTGTGTGTAATGTATAAAGCCTTTTTTGTGTGTGTGTGTGTGTGTGGTTAATTCAGCACCTTTCTCACTTTTGCTGAGTTTTCTTAGTCCTGTTATGCAACATATCAGTTAAAATTTTGTTATCTTGAATAATTTTCATTAGAGAAAATCTATGTCTAAAACTTGTGCTGTTTCTTGGATACTGGGGGCTTGGTAGATGGGATGACAGACACTCCATGACTATGAGAGACATAAAGGCTGGGAAAGGCTTCTTGTTCCACAGAATCTTCAAAAGGTAATCTCTTTATGTTGTTGCTGAAATACATTAAATATGAAGCTTTGCACTGGAGCAGAAACATAGGGTTTTAGCTACACATATTCAGGTAAAAATTAGGATAATTCTCTGTCAATAATAAAGAAAGCCACCAGTATCAAATATGTATTCAATGTCAAATGAAGAGATGAGGTTGATTTTGTTCATCTTTGCATACTCGTTACAAAGAAAACTGCCCCAAAATAAGGCCATCAGCCACCTTTGGAGCTTATATTCACAGTGAATGTTGTCACCTGCTACTTGAGCTACAGAGGCAACACAGGTATATTAATCCTTCTGAGAACCATCTGCACGTTGTTAGAAAGTCTGTAGACCCAAAGCAACCACATCAGTATTAGACTGAAGTATATAAAAATGCCTCATTGAAGACCATAGCTTAGACAAAGATCTGAAAACATAAAGACACAGGTAGTTATAGGTATACACAATAATTTGTATTGCCCATGGTCTTGGTTTAATGACAATATGCTCAGGAGGTGAGCTGAACTCTCCTTTCTTTCATTTCTCTCCCCAATACTGACAAGGTAGAAATTACAAGGAGTCTGAATGAAGAAGGAAAAATAACAATTTTACTGAAACCAGAAAGAAATAAAAACAAACACCCCCCCCCAACAACAGCAGAAAATATTACCTAGCTACCCCCCTCCAGTGGTCCTGGGACATGAGGTGACAGTGTTCCATGCAGCTCCTGAAAACGGAATCCCCAGGTTACCAGCAGTGACTGGTAACACGGGGACAGCTCATCTGGTGGCTGGGGCAGCCCCAGGCCGATGAGAAAAATGGCTACTGCTGAGATGGAAAACAGCAGCTGGGACAGATCTGTTCCCAGGGAAGAAGCTCCAAAGTTCCATAGTGTTCCAACAAGCAAATACCCAGGTACCAGGAGAGAAAGAGTTCTGGGTGCACAGTTGTTTTTTTAACTCCTGCCTCCTGAGTTCGTGGGATGCTTCACTTTGGAGACCCACCTGAATTGGGGGAGGGTGAGATGGTTGCCCATGCTCCAAATCACATGGTGATATAAAAAAATTCACTGAAAAATCTTTCTCATTTAACTAAACCCACAAAACCACAACACCTTGAAACCAGTGAACAGCTAGAAAGATTCCAGTCCAACCAACATAAGAAACACTGTCAAAGCTATTATTGCAGCTAAAATGATACTTCATGAGCAACTTTTCTGTTTTCATAAGCAGTAAGAAGACAGCTTTTTTTCACCAAGACCTCCCAGTCTCAAGATACATTAAAGCACTTTACTTAGAAAACCCATCCTGCACGTGCCTTCACTGCAGTCACAGGGCTTACACAAGTGACACCTGTACCTGCACCTGTACACTAGCAGCAGAAGGTCACCACGAACCTAACAGGTTGACAAAGTTCTATCCAGTGTCAGCCTGATCTGGTGTTCATGTATCACATCTTCATTTTTATTACTGCTCATGCAAGGTAAATTAATGGTTGGCTCTAATTATACTGTAGTTTCACCTTTCGTTGAAGTAGAGGTTTGCTTCTTTTCTTATTTAGGGCTGGTAAAAGAATCTGGTTGAGACAAATGTTTGTTCTGGGATAAGTAGCTTCCCAGACTCTCTCAGTCATTGCTAAATAGGTAACGTTTAATCTCTGATGGTATCTAAAGCCTACATGTTTCAAATAACTACTTTAAAAATCAGAAATACACCCCTAAATTTGCCCAATTTTTTTGCACATGTAGTCCTGAGTTTGCATTTGAAAGGCTACCTGTTATACCTACTAGTTGGATAGGCAAATCACTTGTTTTTGAAAGCTAACTTACTAGAGCAAGGCTAACCTGTGTTGATAACTGAGTTCCATGAGGATATTTATTCTGCCAATTCTTGAGCACACCATCTTATAACTTATCCTTATACTATATATTATAAAGCAGTGATTTACAGAGGTTACACAAGCTTCTCTGGATCACAGGTCTCATGATGTTTAGGACCACTAAAAGTGCTTCAAAACAGATACTATATTGTTGTTTCATGTTCTCTTGGGGGGTTTTTTGTGAAATTGCTTATTAATGTAAAGTTCATTGATTAACATATCCTTTTTTACATAAGGAATTATCTGAAGTTCTGTTCACTGCAGTCTGGGCTGCTCACGCTCCCTGATGCCGTTTAAATGCCCCTTGGTCACTCCTGGCACCACCCCCTCCTCCCCTGGTTGGCTGCCAAGGGCTTCTGGGTCATGGGGCTGCTGCTTGAGTGTTCCTCAACTCAGGAACCCCCCTGTACAGCTGGCTTTCCCTGCCCTGGACTTCCCTTCACTCATAGATGCTTGAGCCAGGAGGGCCAACTGTGTCCTGGGGGGCACCAGGCACAGCATCGCCAGCTGGTCGAGGGAGGTGATTGTCCCTCTTGGAGATGGTCTTGTTCAGATCCAGGAGTTGGACTCGATGATCCTTGTGGGTCCTTCCAACTCAGCACGTTTTGTGATTCTGTGGCTCTGAGCCTTGCAAGCTGTATCTTTGCAAAGGGAAAAACAACATTGAATGTGTTTGTTTCACATTTCTATTTACTTGTAGGGAACCTGAAACACTTACTTAATTGTAAAAGGAATCCAATGGAACGGGAATTTTTTCTTCAGAAACTTCAGCTCCTTTATATGCAGCATTAATTTCAAATGTTCTCTCTCTTCTCAGAGCCACACTACAACTCACTAACTCACTGGTATGTCTTACAAATCTTGTCTTCTTGTCCCAGTCCTCAGACAGGCACACATTCACATAGGAAAACACTTCAGAAAAGGTGTTCAGAAGTGAGCTTCAAGTGCTTTTATTTTTACCAATGGTATGTGCTGGCATTCAGGATGGAACAATTTCCATTTGGTCTGCCTCTGTGCCTAACAGCGAGCCTTGCAATTTCTTATCACTATCCTAAAAGCAGTCTCTCTTCCATCCTCTTTCACATAATCATGCCAGTATCCAGTCAAGTAAGATAGTTCTTAGTGGTTAAAGGCACTAATGTAAATCCCTCCAGTGCTTATTATCACTACTAGCTGTTTCAGTAACTAAGTTTATTTGACTACAGAAATGAGTGCAGCTAGTGTTAAGATCTTATACTGTAACTGAAAAGGCAGTGAATTATTATGCTCATGTATGAGAAATATTATAATGGGTCATGTTTGAGATTGGTCTTCCATCTGCATGATGCACTGAGAATGATCAATGAGAAAATATGCATGTCTTAATGAAGAGTATGATTGCTATGCTTTCTACACAACTTAACTTTCACCCCTACTGACTGGCAGTCACAAAGATCAAATCTTTTCAAATTTCTTTCACTGCAGTGTCAGAAAAACCTAATTTATATTTTGAATCTCTGCAAAATTGTTCATTATGCAAATCCTATTTTGTGAAATAGGTATTAGAGTGATAGAACTGATTGAGGCTGAAAGGCAATGGAGGCTTTAAGTTATGAGAGATAAAAATGCACAAGAGTGAAAAGAAGAATATTTCTATTCAGGTGCTGCTGGAAAACTATTTAAAAGTCCAAGTTCATGTTTTTGTTTCTCAGCTTTGTGCCTAACTTCTCTGAAAATAAAATAGAATACAAAAACCTTTTATACTAAACACAGCTATTTAAACCCTTTTCAGCTGTAGGGAGATACTAAAATCTACTGTCTGCAGTACCTCTGTGCTCGACCTAATGGTGTTTGACTGTACTGTAACATTGCTACTTCATAATTCTTCCTTGGATCATCTCTTGTTAGTCAACTTGCTCCAAATACTAGTGCAAATTTGCTGATACAAGGGCTGCCTTCAGCCTTTTAATCAGATAAAACTCCTATTAACAAAAGATGGCAGCATGGCTCATTTTATTGCAAGGTTGCTACTACATATGTTCACATTTCCTCAAGTAGGGCAATCGTTGACCTTGGCAGTTTAGATTGATTCACCCGGTTCAAGGATCACTTGGCTTCTGTGCTGAGTGATGGTTGCTTGGCTAACTGCAGTCTTTTTCATTTCCTGTTGATTTAATAGTGTTTCTTATTTTATAGATTATCATAACGTTGAATTATAATTTTAGATCCTAATTCAATTTTGGCCTCTCTCAAAGCCTCTTCCAGAACACTGTTAATCAAGGAAAAGCTCTAACCCCTAGTTTATTTCCTAACGTACCATAAATAAAAGTATTAAAGAAGATATGCATACACACATTAGAGGGAAAGAGAAGTTACATATAATAAAATATTAAGTTTCTGACTAACTTTTATTCATTCTTTTTCAGATGAGGAACCTTTGGCTTTCTGAGTCCTTTTAGAAATTTTGTCCGCCTAAGTAGAAATTATTAATATATATGATAATCAACCCCCAAAATTTAACATGAAGTAAATTTTATAAAATCTTTTAATGGACGTGTTTATGAAAATCGAATTAAGAAATGAGAGACAAATATTGATTTAGAGTATATGATCCAAATTATTTTCACCATTATTTAATCAGGGGTTTGGGAGTTTTTTTCACATGATTATTTTCTGACGTCACAGAATTTAAAAATTAGCATCAGGGAAACACCCACAAAACTGAGAAGTGCTTTACAAATACAGGGGACTATTTTCCCAAGGCATAACAATCTAATTCCAGGCATAAACTCTAATAATGGGACAAGCACAGGAAAATTGGTAGGATAATAGAAAAAGCTCGTGCAGCTGCTCTGTTAAGAACCTGCCTGTACCAATATGCTGGAATGAATATTAACTTCTTATCAGTTTTCTGAGTTCTGAATAGAGTTTAGGATGGTACAAAAAATACAGAATATAAAAAAAATCCATAATTATTCTTCCATAATTAAATATACGTCATAGCTTTCAGTGCAAGGTAGTTGTACCTGAACTACCTGTAAGTGAAGCTATATGCAAATGGAATAGTTCAGGCAATCACTGCAGAGTAGCTGCAGCAGCATGCATCTCCTTACAGGCTAATTTATTCAGTGTCTTGGCATGGCTGCTGAGCTGAATGCAGAAGGGTATTTGGCACAGTGTATACTCTGCAGCATTGTGACCTCCAAAAGAGTAGGTCTCTGCACAACATACAAATCTTCTCAGACAACGAGCTTCAATCTATATTTACCAAGTACTTTCTGAAGCCACCCAGTCCACCATCACTTGTGTGTGACAGAGTGAGGTCTGCCACTTGCAGGACCAGGATAACCATGGCTCAGCACACCACATCCACTTATGAAAATATGAGTGCAATTCTTTCTCTCTGGTCCATCCTTTCTGACATGACACAGAACAGGTGTTTTGAAGTCTTGGCTACCTTGAGTGATACTTAGGTTACAAAGTTTGCTTTGGCTGACCCACTCCGTCAAAACCACTGCTGTGCTCTGCTAATCAAGCTTTTGGAAAGCTTGCCTGTAGCATACTTCAGTGATTCCTAGCACTTTCTTTTTGTTCCAGTGGTCTTCCATGTTTCGATCTTTTTTTTTCTCGTAGACTCAGCCTACCAGTTCTCTCAAATAAACCATTTTACAGATTTCTGTCCTTTATCGGTCATCCCATCCATCTGTCTTTGTCTAGTAATTTTCAGACTACAGGACTTCAGTAACATTTTCTAACATATAATTTCTCCCTGGAGCCTCTTAGTCTACTCCATAAAACTGTCTTACTTATGTCTCACACCAGTGCCCCCAGATTCATACCATGCATCAGTGGCCTCCAGCTCATTGCTCTGCATCACTACCCCTCTAGCCTATACTAATGGATATTGGCCCACATTTTAATTAGGATAAAACTGAAACTAAACAACAAATACATGAAGTAAAAATGTAAATTATGCTCAGCTAGTTCCAGGTGCTATCATTTTATCTTAATGAGCATTTGGTATAAGAAGGACTTTACAAAGCATAAACAATTCTGCTTCACAAATTCTTTGGGATTTTATTAACTTTTTGACAACAGCTTAATTTTGGACCTAAAGAGAACAGGCATCCTGCCATCCAAGACTGCTTTCCCAAGCCAGTAATACACTCCTATTCTGAATGATAACTCATTATCATACCAGTGTTTTTCAACACCTCCTGTCCTGTTCACAACAAGATATGATCAACTAAAGTGAGAAATACACAAGGATGTTTTCTCATTCTCTGGTGCTGAATGAAATTAGTAAGGTGTTATTAGACAGAAGCATACCTAAAAATTTCGTGGTGCTGTCCAGCAAGGGAAAGGAAAGAAAGCTGGAAGGTCATCATAAAGTTAAAATATCCACAGGAAAAAAATATCTGTTTCATTATTCTGGAAATCCAAGGTACTCTCTATGTGTTAAGCCATGTTTCATTTCTGTAGGGTAGTTAATTTCCAATCAATCCTTATGTATGAGCCTAATGGTTTTCAAACTTTATGTCATCTTGACATCAGTGCTTTCTGCTTCAGCAAAACATCAAATGTACATTCTTTTTATTTACATTCTAGCAGGTCTAAAAAGCAACATATTAGTAGTTAGGCAGTTACATAGTCTTTTCTGTTTTATAGATAAGGGAAGAAAATTATATGGAGTGTGGATCAAGAATTTAGACCTTATATCAAAGGTCTGGTGGTTGTCTTATTATTCTTACAGATATAAAATAGAAATAATTTCTGTAGTGGTTTCATTAATAATTCTAGAATAAAATCCATAGAAGTGAGAAGGAACATCTCTAATGTTAAGAAAATAATTTACATTTTTTTAGATCTTTTCAATATTGAAAATATTTAGCTAACTGAAAGCAGGAACACTCAAAAGCTAAGCAGAATTAGCATATTAAATCAAGTCCTATGAAAAAATATAACATCAGTTCCAAATTTAACATAATAGTGCTGCAGCTACCTGGCCCACCAGTATGAACATGACATAAATCAGATCAACATGTCACAAGCTGCTGTCTTAACACATCTGCAGTTTATCATTACACAATGTCCATGTTGCACCCAAATGAACAGACAAGTTTATCAACAGATCACAGGGAAAGAGTCCTATGAAGCTCTCTCTGCTACGGTGCAAGGGATCATTCTGTCTCCAGAACACACAGTGAGAGCAAGGTCAGCTCAGTTACAGCCATCCAAGTAGCATTTTGCAGTGGTGTTGGTTTCTGTAGAGCTAAACTAACTGAGACTGAAAAATAGACACCTAATTTTAAGCCAAAGAGGGAGTAAATACTCAAAACGTGTTGTTACTGCATTAGGTTTGAAATGAAGGACATCTGTGGTGCTAACTAGCTTTATGCATAAGGTACTGAAAACAATACAGGTCCTATATGATGAGAGCTCACGTAGTTTTCAGCGCCTGTTTGTTGGGAGGAGGTCAGGAAGAATACACTGGTATGTTACAGCACTACTTCTTAAAGTCTGGATCATTTTCTGACATTAATTAGGAAGAAAAAAAAATTATCTCGTATCAGCTTCTTCAGCTTCTACATCATCTCATTCTGGATGTGGCAATTCAAGTCGGCTTTCCAAAGATATGAAATTATTCAGAAAAATTGCAGATAGTGTAGTGTTTTAAGATAAAAAAAAAAAAAAAAGGAAAAATAATGCCCTAAAGGGACTTACAATGTCAAACATGCATCTTGATCTTTTCATCACCCTTTTAGATTTAGAAGATCATTTAAATTAGTGACATTAAAATATAAAAATTGAGAGGGTGCTGTACAGAAGTTAAGCAAGCTACAGTAGTTCATTTTTGTCACTTCAGTCACACCACAGGACAATTAAAAACGTTTGTACCTGATCAGAGAAAATAATAGTTTTCTCCAACTTTAGAGTCTACTGTAGGTAAACAAGATACTTGGGAAACTCAGTCCTTTTAATTTACATTTATTCCAAAAGGCTTGGTGAGAACCATATGCAAGATTATCCCACCATCCATGATAGTGATGGAAAGGATGATAATGATAATGTTAATGATAAGAAGAAAAAAATAAGGATACATGGTATTGACTTCCAGATATTGCCCCGCTATGTAGGTTGGGATTCTGACCAGGTTTATGTGGTCAACATCCTAAACACATGCAGACTGAGAGGCAGAAAAAAATAGCTAGCATAATTCTCTTTTTTACACTGCCAAAGATTTGTGTCAAATTCTCAATTTTCACCTAGTTTTGTTTTTCTTCTTTATTTTCTATCTCTTCAACCTTCTTTGATTCTCTTGCTTTCTAACTAACTTCTTTCTCAAATTTCAGTGTTTGGTCTCTGCAGTGGATAACACATTCTTGTCACCTAGTCTTTCATCCTCCTGCCAACTCTAACCCCCTCCCCAATCAACTGTGTTGACAAAAAAGTGTCTCACTTGTTCTAATGGTGTTTGGTATCATTAGCCAGGCATCATTCATTACTCAAATCCAACCTTATTTTCTGCTTCAGTGGTGGTAGTTCTCAATTAATTTAGCAGGTTTTAGACAAAATAGATGACACTTTAATGTGTCACCTTTTTTATTTTTTTTCCTTCCAGAGCAAACTAGCATCTGTTTGAATAGTAATCATAGAGAAAAATGTAATTTTAGAGTAAAAAGAAAATCTGATGTAAGAAAGAGAAACAGACAAAATAAGCTGAAATTGTCTCATTCTTTGTAAAAAAATGGTGTTATGGAATTTCACACAGACTGGTTACTTTTTAAAGAGGGAAGGAATAATAAATAGATTTAAAGTTACACATGTCAGAGTACAACATTAATGTGAGTGTGAGACCATCAGATTGAACATTGTGTTTAGATAAAAGGTTCAGGAGATTCAACATTCTTTCTCTGATGCTGACTTATAGAGACACCTAACGAAAATATACAAACAAGGAACGCATTGAGAGATACTTCCAAATATGTCCTTCCAGCTTTCAGCAGTCTACATTTCCTAGGGTGGATGTAGCTCTCTTGTGTTTTTAGACTCTTAAATGATTTTTGCTCAGCCACTTCACCTCATTAGTTTTTTAAAAACACATTTCTTTGGCATCTGTGGTGTCTCCTATCAGAGTTGCACGACTTTGCAACTCTTTGGTTGTCACTGCAGTTTATCTCTGTGGAGTACTTCCTCATGTTGGATTTGATTCTGCTGTTTGATAGTGTCAATTTGTACCTTCCTTTCTCAAATTAAAATAAACAATTATTTATAATAATTCTCTCTATAGTGTTCATAATTTCATAGACTTTGAGTATATCTCTCTTCAGTCATTTGTTTTTTCAGACTGAAGATCCCTGAAAATTTCTCTTCAGTATCTTTTCTGCATCTTTCCTTCATCTCCATCACCTCCCTCTATACCTTTTCTAGTTCTATTATTTCATGATGGTGCAGGAGTAGCACTGTTATGGGTCCAAGATGGTCAGAAACCATGGAGTAATGCACGGTATTATGACCATAATAATGTTTTCTATCCCACTCCTCGTAAATGCTACTTTTTGCTTTGCTAAATATTACCCAGTGCAAATTGACCTTGCCATAGAACAGGAAAATGTAAACACCAAATATCTTTTCTAAGTACACAGCCCTTCACTTGAGCAATGTGTTCACAGATTTTATTTTTTTCTCTGGACATTGAATGTCACTTGTTATTTTATTGTCTAGTCTCTCAGTATCATGAATCCATCAACAGTTCCACAGGGTCCTATGTTGCAGTTTAATAACACTGGCACAGTTGGTTACCTCTTCCCTTTTTTCCCAGATTATTTACAAATATGCCAGACATTGTAGGCCCTGACACTGAACCCATGTCACAATCCATCTGTCTGTCATTTTCCGGTCGCAATCCATCTGCCTTGAAAGATATTGTTTCCTGCCTTTTGTTACCCTTTAACCAGTTATTCAATAATAACACTTCTTCTTGGCCCAGCTTAGCATCTTTCAGACTTTTTGGTGGCTGACCTTGTGAAATGCCTTTTTGAAATTCAGATACATTATATCAAGTGTACACTATAACAAGTGTTCTATTCCGATGCTGGGGCACAACTTCCCATTACAAAATCTCTCCTAACTCTTCATTAATACATGATACCATGTACTAAATTCCTATATGCAATATACAGGATAAGGATGGATACTCTGAGCTACTTAACTGGTGGTTTGTTGTAAGCTTGGGCATGGAACAGAGCAAACAATGGGACAGCTACAACTGTATGTTCTTTGCAGTGCTTTCTTTCTCAGACCAACAGCTGAATTGTAAAGGTCTTCCAGATGTAGCGGGTATATATGGACACAGAGTGCTGGGGTTGCTAACTGGGTCTCGGGTGAAATACAGGTAGCAAGGAACAAAAGTTGAAGTATTCCCACCTAGCCACCTCTCTTCTTGGAGGAATAAACAACATATATAATGTCATTTGGAATCAAGCAAAAAATACATCTTTGGTAGAGAAATAAATAATGCATAATCAATTCTAATTTAATAAAATAAAAAGGTATGCATGCACATATTTTAACTTTTAACAACAAAAATAAGTGTATGGTCATACGTTTAGACCTACATTAGTGAGCCCTAAATTAAGAAAGAAAAACAAAACCAAAAACAACCTAAACTGCCATTTAGCAGAAAGGCAAAGAGTACAGGTTGTACAGAGTGACATACAACAATTAGAAGATGATAAATTTTTCATGTATAAACTTAATTCTGTACATTGTGTGTATATATTACAGTGGAACATCTTCTTAATGCAAACATATTGTATACATACTTACATACATAAAAATCATTTAAAACTTCTTTAGTTCTTTATTTGAGAAAATATTTTCTGTTTTTAGTTATATTAGTTACTTTGGGATCAGCCTAATAATATGCTATATATTATAAATAAGAAAATGTCAACAGAAAAAAAACCCCCTTTTTTATATTAAAAGAAGCAACAAAACAACAATAAAATATAAACACTCATTAAGATTTAAACTGAAAGATATTAATTGCTAAGTACTTTCGTTAGTCTGAGACAATGGACATACATATACAAGTACCAGGATAATATATATACAATGTGTTAGCCATTGTCAGACAAATTGAACTTAATCTGTTCTATCATCAGACCGATTAGATAAAATTCAATTATAGAGACAGCTTTATAGTAAATCATGCTCAAACTATCATTAAGATAAATCCAAATAGAAGAAAAAATTACAAAAAATTACCTGATGTAAGGGCTACCCATCAAACAGCACTGTCAGCAGTACGTTCAGAGACCTCATCTAGACTCTTTTAACCAAAAAAAACCTCAGGTGATTTGACCTTTTTTTAATAAATCATAAATGGAGAATGAGTCACAGGTGGTTTCTAAGGAGACCAAGTTAGTAACTATAAAGCTCTTTATAAATCAAAATCTGCACCTGGAAGGAAAATCAGGGTTTGGAGGATAGACTGAGTGAAATTAGAAAAAAGCTCTTCAGCCAGAAGGTGTTTGGGTGCTGGAACAGGCTCCCCAGAGAAGTGGTCACAGCACCAAGCCTGACAGAGTTCAGGAGGCATTTGGACAATACTCTCAGGCACATGGTGTGACTCGTGCTGATGGTCCTAAGATTTAGGGCTAAGATTTAGACTTGACAATCCTTGTGGGTTCCTTCCAACTCGGCATATTCTGTGATTCTGTGAAATGGTAAGTGTATGTATTCCTTCATACCTTGTTGATAGTTAAAGGTGCATTTACCTCTGTTAGCAGAGATTAAGGTTGAGAGACATGTACATTAATTATTTTGTTTGGTACGTAAAATACTTTCTGTGGACACCTCATTCTCTCCTCAGGATCTGTTTATTTTCTCTCATACAGTCAGCTAGCTTTAAAAGCATCCCTTCTGAGACCTCCCAACCTCTTTCTCTGCCTCTAGACCCACAAGGTGTGAGCTGCTTCAGGCACACCTAGGGTTACAATCAAACAATTCAAAATTGCAGAAGACCATTCATTTTTACTTCATTAAAATTACCCTTACAAGGAAATTACCAATATAAAGCTAGCAATGGTCAACAACATGAAATGTGGGGCACAGTCTAAGAAAATTGAACCTTGACAGCATCCTTAAAAAAAAAAGGAATATCCTAAGAGCATTGTCTTCATATAGGGTGCTCAGGGTCAGACTGAAAATAAGACAGAAAGCGGGAAAAAACCCTGGATACTAGTAAGCTACTAATTATGTGGAGTTTTTCCCAGATCATGTTATGTTTTTCAGTTTATGGTTTTAGCTCTCTTAGATCTTTTATCTCTCTGACAATATACAAGAATATTTATTTAATGATAAGTAAGCAAAGTGAACTGGTACATATTTTAGCATTAAAATACAATGAAGTTCTTATGAGGATACAATTTTTCTTACAAAACTTGAGAGCCCTAATCTAGATAACAGACCTCTTAACACGTCTTTTTAAAATCCTTTCAACCATTATAAGTAAAATGTTCTAAAATTTAATGTAAATACCTTCTTTCAATTGTGAAACATATGTTCATCCACTTTAATTAGCTGGAGAAATATGAATATTTTGTGCTCAGCTTTTATAGTTCAAACAACAGAATCAGAGGTTTGTGTTATCTCTTGCAGACAAAATATCTCATGATACAACAGTACATTTGTAAGCCCAGTGCTTGCTTCTTGCCTGAGAAATCACAGAACCATTTGCCTCTTCTTCCTGCACCTGTTGTGTACTCAGTAACAATTAATAATTTGTCTTAAATAACAAATTGAGGGTGTACCTGAGTCTGCTTATCCATTTGACAGATACACGTTATATTTCTTTCCATAGAACAATGAAACATCTCTGAGCTTATCATTAGAAATCTTTTGCATCTTCCAGTTTTTCATATTTTATTAATTCTGTTTTGTAGCATGACCTTCCACTTTTTGATAGCAAAACTGAATATAATATATTGAATTTCTCTATAAAGTAACATATAGATTATTTTAAAAAGCAATAATTGCATATGGGCTTTTCTGTCTTAGAAGAGGATAATAAGGTCACAGCAAGCTGATAATCTGTGTTACTTTCCATATTACATAAGTAACAAATGATCTTGGACATAGTTAAACTCCTTGTAGAAGGCCTGTGAAATGTAGAGATTTTTTACCTCTGATTCTTGAGGTAATCCAAAAAAAGTTATAGTTTATACTGTTGCAGAGATGTAGCTGAAATAAACTCCCTGCAACAGAAATGGAAATAGTTGGAACGGGTTTCTGTTTTCTCATAAGGTACAGTTCACAGAGCCTGTCAGCTGCAGTAGATCTTTTTCTATTAAAAGTGACTCAAACTAAATCACAGCTTACCTGTTCATATAATGTTACTATTAAGTATAGTAACCAAACTGCCATAGTATCCACTTTTTCTCACCAAATTAGATTCACCATTTTACAAAAAGAAAACAGTAAAAGGTAAATATCTGCCTTAAGTTTTGTCTCGATTTGAAGGTCAAATGTCTAAGTAAAAACCTTTCAACTGCCTTGAATGTGATGAGATCAGCTCCTACCTACTTATATTTGATTACCACAAGGGAATTACATTGCCTCACCCAAAAATTGTATTAGACCCATCCAAAACAATTCTGTGGATTTTTCATTACATTTAAATGAATTTTTAAAAAAGTTATATTTCCATCCCTTTTGATTGCTATATTAATTCATTCAGATTTAAAATAATAAATAATTCCTTTCAGAAGATCTAGATGATCTATTATAACGTTCATAATATAAAAATTCAGAAGTACATTAAAGCAATACTCCCCAAAAATTCAACATGTATATTTCAACTCCATTCTCTTTTACCTCTGAATGTCCTTTCCTTCTTCTTTCTCTGTACTCTCTGCTTCATGAGACATCATCATTTACCTGAGTATTTTCAGCCTTTCCAGAGTCCAAATATAAAATTATTTTAAAGTGACTTAATAATTTTATGACAATGAATTTCGTTGTTATAAACCATAAGCTTTTTTTCTTTGGGGAAAGACAAGACAAAACAATAATATTTGGAGAACTTATTTTTACCACCTTCTATTAACTTTTCTTAAACCCAAAGGATGAAGACAGTTTCTAAGTAAGAAGTGGGAATAAGTGGGAATTCAGAATACCCACACTTTCAAAATTGCTCCAGCTGTGTCAGTTTGAAGGATAATTTAAGATACCTGTAAAGGAAGCAAGAAAGTCCAAGAAAGAGCACTTTGACAAACAAGTAAGCCTGTATTATCTGTTATGTAAGCATTCAGAACAGTGAGAACAGAAAGAGCAAGTTAATGTGCAAAACAAAAGCAAACAAAATACTAATCAGTGTAATATATATCCTTCCCACTCTTTAATTCACCTTTTTTAAAACAAGTAATTCCTTTGTGAAACAGAGAAAAAGAAGCAATTCCAAAATCCCCTTAAAAAAAAATATAACCACAGAATATTATGTATCAAAAACGAACTAAATGTTAACATGATCTTGCAGACTGTACATTGTATGATCTTTTCATTCAGTCATCCAGTGGTCCTTTTGCATTTAATCTCTTCTGAGAAGGAGATAGGAAAATAGTTATTGTGGGTTTTTTGTTGTTTTCTAGAGAACCCTAGGTGAATTCCATATTTCTACCATATGATTATCAGTCCTATCATTTTCCAAAGACTGACTCTTCTGTGGCCCTCTTGTTCTTTTCTCATTCTAGAAATGCAAACACATTGTCATGATTACTATCATACGCAAAGTAATTCAGTAATTCTTATTAATATAGTCCTTGTCTCTAAATATCAGGATATGGAAACTGAGGGTAAAAACAAATATCATTCTTCACTTCCAGTAATATGAAACAAAGCAAACAAGAGCTCCTTCAATCGTACTTTAGTTCTAACAACCACATTAAAAAAAAAAAAACAAAAACGAACAAAACAATACCCTCTCTTCCTACAGATAATAGTTAGAGTTTCATCATAAAACATCCCTGTAAAAACTATTTAATTTTCCACTACAGGGAGGGAGGATTTGATCTCTTATTAAACATTTTATGGAAAAGTCTAACAGTGCTTTCAATTATTTATCTGAATTGAAATTTAGGCCTTGGAAATTGCTGGCATTACACACACACACATAATATTATCAGCCCACTGAGTGCTATTAGGTCATAAAATGCTGCTGTAGCACATCTCTGTTACAGCTGCTGGTGCTCATGCAACTTTTACTACAGTTATAAAGCCATTTATTACATTTTCTTTATGATGCTAATGCATTGTGGTCTGTTATTTTATTGTTCCCACTGTGATAAAGACTGAAATGTATGATATTGTGGAAAAAACACAAACCTAATAACATACCATGCTGCATTAAAAATCTCTTAGATGAGCTTAAGAGACTCATAAAAATGTTAGCAGGGGATACCAAAAGGGAAATATTTGGTAGGACATTTTCTTTCATTTATTTTATTGTTCCCCATAGAAAGTTTTTTAATTGTGCTTTGTCAAAATATACAAAGGATAATACGAATGTGACTTCTTAATTACAATGTCATCATTGTGGAAGGATATAATTTGCAGTATGCTATGAGGAAACATGACTACATAATATCTAAATAATCATTGAAAAGGAGAGAAGTCATTAAAAATAATCGTTCCTTTATACACAGAGGTACATAGCAGCAGATAATTACAATTTGTTCAAATTGTCTACATGTACCTTCTCCTTTAACATAATTTTGTTTTAAGAAAATGCTGTTTCTTTTGAGGAACAATCAATTCACTTAATTAACTATTAACCTGGTGCTAAGGCTCATTTAGAGAGTCTCCCATCAACAGTACTATAATTCAAATAAAAATTCATTACTATTCGTCTAAGGTGGAATCTCTAGGTTATGACTTGGATACTCTTCTGGATGTGGATTATGGCTAATTTTGTTTTCAACAAGTGGAAGAGAAAGAATGGCTTCAATATTTTAATAGTTAAAAGACTACAAAAGAAAGACAATATTTTTAAGAGGGTTATAGTAAAGATTCTTGAATTTAAAAAATCTAATTCTTATTTCCTTAGAACAACCACAGATGATGTTGAAACAACACTGTTCCCAGAAATAACACTGTTTCTTCTTAAATTATACATGTTAAAAACGAAAAAGAGGATTGTGACATGGATTTTAAAATCTAAATTTCTGAACAACTTTTCACAGAACACAAACATCCAAATAATACTTGTATTTTGAAATAAACGTTATTCTCACAATGTTAGGGAAATGGAGTGGGGTTTACTTTCTTTCTGGTGCCTTTTCAAATGTTTATAAACTTTTGATTTTAATCTAAATGTTGATATTACCTAGTTTTTTCAAAAGCTGTGCAGTCAAACATTTGCAGGAGTTTACAAGAGAGCTGTCAGAAATTATCATAAAGCTGATGGAGACAGCAAAGAGACCAAGTTTGATGAATTTTGAGCCTAGTCTTCACTTTCATTTAGAACTGTAGCTTTTCTTCACTGAGAGCTGCAGTTACGTCCCTCCACAGTTGGTAGCACTTGGTCTTTTCACATATCTTCTGTTGTCAGTAACACACAGAGGCTTTTGTTTTTCACAAAACAAACAAACAACAACAACAACAAAAACCAACAACAAAAAAAGAAAAAATTGAAGGAACAGCTCATCTTACAGATGAAAATGAAGTGCAGATCATGCACTGAAAGTTTTCATAGAGCAGTGTAACATCACATCAGGTATCCCTGTGCACAGCAGGGGGGGTTGGAATTAGATAATCTCTAAGGTCCCTTCCAACACAAGCCATTCTATGATTCTGTGACTAGAACACAGCTACTGGCTTACATAAAACATCTGGCTCATTATAATGGACTAAGATGTTCAGAGGTACAAGTGTCAATCACCTGGATTAATGTTATACTCCTAAAATTTTGCATGTGACACTGGAGTCGAGACCTACTCCCTCAGCCCACGTGTAAATAAACTTCTCAGACAAAAAAGAGTCATTACTGTATATATCTAGCTAAGAGCCCTTAGACCTTTGCTAATTAGTTACTTATTCCCCTCAGTCTGCTTAAATTAGACAGGAGTAGCCAAAAAATAGAGGTTTTTAAATCCAGCCCTGAAAATATCTGATCTTGCTATCTTATTCTTGACAGTATCAGCTGACAAGAAAAAGTAGTGGTGTGCCACATTGCTTTGGGATAAAACCACACTTCTTGACCAACGCTCTTATTTCTATAAATAACGAGCTGCAAGTCATCTTTTTCAACAAAGGCACCAAAAGCTCTTCGTTATTACAACTTCATCATTATACCTTCTTCAATAAGAAGGTAAGAGGAAGACTTTTAGAACTTACCAAAAAAAATTAAATGGTGGTGGAAGAGCAAACACATCAAAGATTAAATATTAACTGGTGTTGTTTTGAAGATGAACAACATGAAAGGGTTCTATAGCAGTAAATCTGGTACGCACATATTTCATTTTTTTTTATTTCTGTGATTTCAGCTATATGGCAGAAGGGCATTTTCTGTGTTGTGAACTACTTAGGCTGTTAAACTGTTAATACATTATCTGAAAGTTTGACTGCTAAGAAGTAATAGTTTAGCAAGATTCACCCTACCATGTAGTCATGACTACAAAGCAGTATTAGAGAAAGTTGTGGGAAATAAATCAGTCATCAAAAAGACATCAGCAGGAAGATCCAGTGGCTGAAGTAATAGATAGAGAATAAAGGATGAAGTGGCAGGTCAGTAATAATATATCTGAATAAGAAAAGAATTAAAACTTCCTACTGTAATAGTTAGGAAACTGAAGCTATTGAGATGATCAGCAAAGTTAAGAAATACAAAGAATCGGCAATGTTGGAAAACGATCTTTGGATACATTTCTGCTCATTTCATAAAGAAGACTGGGAATACGAATACGTATTTTTTTATAGTACTAAAGTTAAAGTAGAGCTTCTATAGTGCTTCAGGAGGTGAACAGGAAAGAAGGAATGCACATTAAAATGAACACAGAAAAGAACGTGGTGGAAGCTAAAGCCTTAAAACCCATAAATTATTTGTGTATGATCTGAAAGAACTTTCTGAGCCTCATCAATCATTTTTTTAAATATAACAGTGTTTATTCAATGCTAGAAATTATGAGAAGAATGGTTAAGGACTGTCAGAGATTGGGAAACAGTGAATAATTATTTTATAATGATAAAGATGTCTTGAAGAAAGTGAATAACCTTTCATTTATGTAGGGTAGATTATATGAAGCTATATATTAGTGTGTCATGAATGAATTTTAAAAGTGCCTAAAATTATGAAGATTTATGGAATGGTTGTGATATTTATACATAATAGTTAAGAGATAGCTTTGTTTTAAGTTTAACAGTAAAATTTCAGATAAAGGAAGATAAGAGTATGAATTTCCCAAGTTGATTCCTTGTCATTCTTGTTCTTTCTTGCCTCTCTTTTTCAGGTGTTTTGAGGCATTCAAAAGAAAGCTACGTAGTGACTCCTAAATGGGAAACTAATATCTCACTTTTTTTGTGTGTGTGGACAGCCAGAAAATATGACATCACAATGAAATTTATGTTAATTCAGTAGTCACTTTTGTATCCATTTTTGAAAGATAAAGGAGTAACCTTCAGGTTGAGCCACATGTTTATCTTGTCATGGTCAAAGGAACTGTAGAAAAATTACAGTAGTGGAAGCACAAAAAAGTGTAATAAATCATCATTTTAGGAACTGAAAGCTTTTAGGAGTTTGCAAGAAGCAGGAGTCTTCCAGATTTTTTGAAAGGTAAAGGCTCCAGAAAGACTATTTTAGGAGTTACAGAGTCTGTTGGAAGCAAAGATGAACGAAGAAAACACATTTCAATCTATCAATGTATGTTTGAACCCAGTTTCCCACTATCCCATCTAATTCCAGTAATTACAGTAATATCCAGTAATATGGGAAGCAGGCTGGGAACAGGCGTTGTCTGAGGAAAAGACCTGATAACTATCAAGGATACCGTGGAACAGAAGCATGTATTAGTAGAAAGGTATATGAGAGAGAAGATCTTGGACTTGGTTCCAAAACAAAATGAGGAATATAGTCCTACTGTGAACAAATCATTAAACAGATAGAAAGAAGATATACATGGACATAAATTGATGGAAAAAAGAATGACATGGGATTTTAGAAAAAATTACAAACATTGTGGCTAATTATAAGGGGACTGTCAGAGGAGAACTGAGAAGAGAAACTGCTAGTTTTATGGCTGTGCAGAAAAAGAATACTCTCGCAGAACATGTTGTAATAAAGACAGATGTAGCAAAATTGTCAGTCCAGAGTGTAGGATATGTGGCCAAGCCCCAAAGCCCCAGAGACAATTAGTCTTACTGTAATTTGATTTACCAACAAAGATACCTGCTATACAGTATAAACTGTCATTTTATTAAAATAAAAATCATCTAAACAAATAACTTGGAACTTTGGAAACATTTCAACAGTGTTCACAAGTAGGTTCCTACAACCTAAAACAGAGAGGCTGGAGAGATAAACAGATGCTTATATTTAATTGGACAGAAACTCTCAGGACAACCCCAAACCTGAGATGTTAAAGAACATTGCATCTCCTCTCAGTTTTGTGTCATTTGCAAACTTGTTTAGTATCCCTTCCAGTCCTGTGTCCAAGTCATTGCTGAAGATGTTGAAAAGCACAGGACCTAAGATGGAGCCCTGTGGAACCCCACTAATGACAGGTCATCAGTCTGATGTCACCTCATTCACTATTACCATCAGTGCTCAACCTGTGAGCCAATTGCTCACCCACCACAAAATCTGTTTATCCAGCTCTGTGCTGGACATTATGTCCAGAAAGATCCTGTGAGAGACAGTGTCAAAAGCGTTACTGATATCCAAAAAGATTACATCAACTGGCTTCCCCTGATTAACTTGGAGGTTTAGCTTGTCATAAAAGGAAATCAGGTTGGATAAGCAGGACTTTTCTTTAATGAACCCATGCTGGCTGTGACCAGTGACTGAGTTGTCTTTCAAATGGTTTTCAACACTTCTCAAAATAATCTTTTCCATAACTTTACCAGTCACTGAAGTGAAACTGACAAGTCTAGAGTTTCCATGTTCCTCCTTATTGCTCTTCTTGAAATCTGGGACAATATTCATCAGCATCGTGGGACCTGGGATGCTGGGTCCTCTGGGAGGAGGACCTGGGACCTCTCTGGATTCCCAAGACCACTCAAAAAGACTGCCTTATAGATCTAGAGCTGGAGTAGCAGGTCCTTCACAATTACAGGGTCAACTGGGAGTTGATCATTCTTACAGTCATGGTCCTCCAGCTCAGGGCACTGAAGACCCCCTTGGCCCATCATCTCTGTAAAAGTCAGAGGTAAAGAAAGTGTTAAACACCTCTGCCTTGTCTTTGTCACCTTTTGTGAGGTGACCATCCTCATGGGCCAATTATATTTCTATACTGCCTATTGCCATTAATATATTTGAAAAAACTCTTTTTTTCTCCCCCATATTTCTGGCAGCTTCAACTCCAGTTGAGCTTTGGCCACATGAACTTTCTCGCTACAGTGGCAAGCAGCATCTCTGAATTCTTCCCATGTCACCTCACCTTGCTTCCACTGGGCATACACCTTCTTTTTTCACCTTACTTCCAAAGAAAGATCCCTGCTCAACCAAGCTGGCCTTCTGCCTTGCCTGTTTGACTTCCAACATTTGGTGATTCCCTGCTCCTGTGCCCTGAGGAGGTGATGCTTAAAAAGTGACCAGCACTAGTGGAGCCCAGCACCTGCAAAAGCATTTTTCCAGAGGACCTTACTTGCTAATTCCCTGAGCAACCTGAAGGCTGCTTTCCTCATGTCCAGAGTTGACGTTGTGCTGCCACTTCTCCTCCTGCCAACAGAGATTTGGAAGTGTCCCTTAGTTACTCAATGAATAATTTGTCAGTGTCATTGTACTGGCTGGGAGGTCTATAGCAGACGTTCACAATGACATACACATTGTTTGTTTGCCCTTTCATTCTTACCCAGAGGCTCCCAACTGTGCCACTGCCAACTGTGAGTTCCTTACGTTCCAACCTTTCTATTAAATGTGCCACCCTTCCAGTTTTTCTGCCCTGCCTATCCCTCCTGAAGAGCCTTTAACCATCCAGCAGGGCGCTCCAGTCACAGGTTTCATCCCACCAGTTTCACTTATACCAGTGATATCAAATCTCTGGGACTGGTCCAAAGCTCCAAGCTCCTCTTCTGTGTTCCTCATTCTGTGTGCATTAGTGTAGAAACATTTCAGGTGTGGTACATTATGGTGAACACCTTATGAGGCAGAGGGATCCCATTAGTGCACATTTCCTCAAGTTTTGGCATACCATCCCATTGCTCATCACTGGTGAGCCACAATAACAGGGCCCTGTTGAGTCTCTTTTCTTGAAGCTGCTCCTATGAAAAAAGACTGAAATTTAGGATAACCCATTCAATACCTTGGCTAACAGCTAGTTACCTTGCATTACAGCATTGGCTCACTTCTCAGTCTAATGAATTGTAATAGTTTTTCAGAGCCCAACAAAAATTCATGTATGCTCTTTATACAGTATCAAGCAACATCAATAAAAATGTTGAGAGTTTTTTGTCAGGATATCAATTTGTCTATTTTTACGGTGTACTAGCAGGTGGCATGATGAAGCTGAAGCCCTTGCTTCAAAGCAGGGGGTTGAGTCTGGCTCTCCTATGGTCCAGACAACTCATCAAATTGTGGCCTTTGGAGAGAAGACTATCTGTCCTCAGACAATCTTTCCTTTTCCCTCACAAGATTTCCCATCTTCTTTTCTATTTCTTAGTCATTGCCTTCTAAGGCATGAAATCACAAGTGCACATACATTATGTTCTGATCACACCTCCTGGCTCAGGCAGTCCAAGATAGCTAAAATGAGAAAATGCCTTATTTTTACATCCCCTGCAGACTAAGGATACAGCAAAATCCAGGTAATTAAAGATTTAGGCATCTCTATACATGTCCTGGCAGAAAATTCAGTGTTGAGGGACTTTAGTCATCACAAAGGAAATGCAGCAGCTCAAAGGGGTTTTTTTGAATGCCAGTGATGCTTAATTTGGATTTAGTAACCTAATTGTCATTTTAAGAATCTAAGCCTCTATAGTGAACCTTCAACAGCCCTGTGGTAAGTCCCATTTTACTTTCACAGGACTATCTTAAATGCTTTAATATATGGGGCTTTAATGGGTTTTCCTGCTGGTCTAACAAGTTGGAACTGGTATCACAGTGGTAACATTTCAGTATAGCAGATACCACAGTTGGCTCCAGTGGCCTGATCTCTCATCTACCAGCCTTCAACAAAATTATGTTTTATTCTCTTATGATCACGTTATGTATCATATTCAGCAGTGAGCTTATTATTTAATCAGGAAGTCAGCACTTTTCTAAGCATTAGTGGTACAATTTATTTCTCATGCAAAACCCTCAACTTGTAGGTATATCTGTGTAATATAGAAGAGCAGTGCTCACCAATTGACATGAGGAAAGATGGGAGTAAGCTGTGTATTGTTAACAATACATTTAATGCTCAACTACATACTTAAAAAAAAAAAAAAGGAAAACAAAGAAGAAAAAAAATCTCAGTTTCCTGCACAGAAAAACATCTCCAAGACTTAAATCCCTTATATGAAAAGAATTCCAGAAGCAGATGGTTGTATAGAACTTTGATGGCCCTTCAGTTTCTTTATTGCAAATAAAATACTTGCTAGGTTTGGTAAAACAAAATAGAGCACAGCTGTCTTATTTATGTATATTTTGACTAAGCACACATAATCAGGCTATAAATGATGTGGTGTGGTTATAATAAAAAAAATTATTCATGTCATTTTTGTCATTCAAAGTCATTACTGAACATATACACCCAAATGAGTAGGCACCAGGTATATCTCTAGGGGCAATTCATCAAAGCAGCATAAAAGTAAACTACAGTATACTTCTTTCTAATAAGAGGAGCAATATTTCTGATGTATAAAGAAGCCTAAAGCATGGAGATATAATCAAAATTATAATTAACTGTCATAAGTCTGGAGAAAATGTAAAGCACTATCTGATTTATGAAACTTTGATCAGATTGTGATTAAATTATTTTTAGAGATATACACTATGTGTCAGATCTCAATTAACCAGAGCTATCTTACCTGCAGGGAAGTCTGCTTGTTCATTTTATGTAATATTTTTTGTATGGAGTGGGTCTATAAAGACCATTTTTGGTAGATTTCTTCTACAAAGATGCATTTTTCCCAAGTAGCAAGCAATTTGATGATCTCATCTTATCTTGTTTGTTGTTCCTGGGGATATATGAAAGACAAAACCACTATAACAAATGCTATGTAGTGGTTCTCTGGTTCGGGAGAGATAAAAGTGCCTTTTTGAGAGGAAAAAAGTTGAGTTTTCAAACTGCAAGTGCTGATTGCCTGCCCTATTCTTATTACTAAACGTGGTGAGCAATAGCTGTGTCTCACATAGATAGAAGGACTGAAAAGGAAGATTTTCAGTGAGGCTGTCCTAGTTAAAACAGCTGGGACCAGTTCATCACTGTGTGGGTGTAACCCAAACTGGGTATTCTACACCCTCTATACCATTTCCCAGAAGCTATAGACTATCTTCAGCTGCTGCCCAGAGCACACCTGACCCCTCAGGCTATGTGCTGGGTGTTAAGGGGCCTGTGCGATAAGGACGTGTTCCTGTTCTCACACCCACCACACCCATTCACTCATTGTGGAACTGCCCGCCCTGGGAAAGGGGCTGGGCATTGCTGCCCGAACCTGAGGATACATAACCTTAGTGGTCTGGGGACTTCCGGTTCCACTCGTGGGATCCTGAGGAGGACCAGAGCCTCAATCAGACTGGGACCACCACTCTCGGTCGGACTGCAACCACCACTTCTAGCTGGACTGCAACCATTGCTGACATCAGCAGGTTTTTCTCCTCTCTTTTTGCTTTTCAGACTCAGAGGGGTCCACAGGGGATTCAGCACGGCGGCTGACGAGCACCATTCTGTTCATGCCCCAGGGTGCCTGGTTTTGTGGGTTAAAATCAGTTGTTCACCTATAAAATCGTATTTATTATATTATTAAAGTTGTCATTCTGACTTTTAATCTCCTGTGTTGGCTTTATTTCTCCTGCCGGTTTACTTTCAAACCAGCACAGGGGCACAAAGGTCAAGAGCTACTAAGTCACAAGAGCTACTAAGTCACAGTCTTGCACAATGATGCAATATTGACCTGTTACATATCTGTCATCACTCTTTAGACCTGGAAGAGTTGAAGTTTATAGAATGAGTAAAATCTTCACATACCCTCTCAGACTAGTTTCATCACTCAATTTTTTCCGGGACCATATGGGTACCTTTCTGACAGCAATAACCCCTCAGACTCCTTTTTCTGCTTCTGGTATGTGAGAATGGTAGCTTTGCTCTAGGACTCCATGTAAATTTACAAGATTCATTTTGAATGGGTCCTAGCCAAATTCACTTCGTGTTAAAAAAGTAGGAGATGGTTAACTCATGGAAGAAGTTGCAGAAGACCTTACTGTATGACCAAGGGTCACTCTGAAGGGACCTAAATTTGTTTTTATTTCAAGATTTTTTAAGTGAAAATTTTAATTTTTATAAAAATTCCATTAACTTCTTAGCACTAAATAGTAGCATCTCTTTCAGGTATGAATTATGAATAGACTGAACGATGTCAACTCAGAAGTAAATTTATATAGAACAGACATACAAAAAAGACTGGTATACCTATAACCTCCCAACCTTTGTTGTATTCACAGCACAAAAGCAAAAT
Source organism: Pachyramphus minor (assembly GCA_013397135.1). NCBI lineage: Eukaryota > Metazoa > Chordata > Aves > Passeriformes > Tyrannidae > Pachyramphus > Pachyramphus minor. The sequence goes on from VYXB01006053.1 coordinate 219,155, forward strand.
TTACTGTTCTGCTCAAAAACTACTTCCCCAGGTCTTTTATCTCCTAAAGTGAAGTTTACTTTAACTCTTCACATTTGGCAGACACTTTTTTACGTGTTTTAGTTTTTGCACGTTTGGTTTTTTCTATCCGTTCCATTGTTACATGCCATTCCAAATACAAGAAAGAGCTACTGTGAAGAAAAAAAATAAACAATAAAAACTGTCTGAAACAATCTATAGTACTTGCCTGATTCTCTTGCTTCTTTCCTAAACTCTAACTTCCTATCTACATATTTTTCCTGGTGGATTCTCTGCACCTAAACTTGTTAGAATTTAAGTGCTTAGTTGATTTAATTTTACTGCCATAGCTATGACACTAAAACTCTTTTACTGATTTTTACTCTATTTACAAAGAAGTGCTTCTGCTGGTATCTCTTATTTCAATGAACCACATATGCTGAAGTGTCAAGACAGTATATCTACAACTCTTCTAAGGCTTTATTGGACTCACTGCATCATGAAGTAACTGGGGAAAAAACCGAAGTTGCTGAGGAAGCAAAAACTAAGGAAGACCAAATATGTCTTCTTTTTACTTTATATAGTTATTGGCAACTAATCCTAATCACTTTTTCCATTATCTTTTCTGGATTTTCATCTTTTATGAGCAGGTGTATCCATTGCCAGATGGGAAAAAATGTAGGAGATTTTGCTGCTCATTTTCATGGAATCGTAGAAACACAGAATGGATTATTGGTTAGAAGGGACCTTGAAGATCAGTTAGCTCCA